>CAMGYJ010000008.1:33896036-34242925 GCA_946122785.1 Linum tenue
CCTCAATCCGAACGTCATAAAGTTTTTTTTTTAAAAAGAAATATTTTTGGGTATACGGGATTTTGGCAATAAATTTGCCTTTACTTTTCACAAATCCACATACTTTACAAAATTATGGTTATAATCAAAGTTGTAGTCCTTCAAAAGTTATGCAAATCAAAAAAAGTTTCATGACATTCGGATTGTGGAGCACAAAGTTATGGTCTTCCAAAGTTTTTCAAAATCGAAAAATTGCTCGTTCGGGGTAGCAAATGAATTTTTTGGGATGAAGGCTTATTGCGGATTGAAAGATCTTGAAAAGTTATGTGGAATTAAAAAATTTTTTCGCTACAATCGGATAACCGAGCGCAAAATTACGTTTGTTTGAAGTTTAAGAGTTACGTCAGATATTCACCGCGACCGTCAACCGCGGTGATGCATTCACCGCTTTTGTCTGCCGCGGTGAATGCATTCACTGCGGCTGACAACAGTGGTGATGCCCAAATATGTGTATTTTGGGAATTTTTTTAATAACGTGTGTATTTTGGTAAATTTTTTTAAAAACATGTATATTTTAGAATTTTTTCCGATTATTGGAAGCCTCTACAGCCTTCTCCACACAAGCGCCCTTATGGACGGGTTGAAATTCACCCTCCTCCAAGTCATCCCTCTCCCTGGACCAACCCCCATCCACCTAAGGAGCAGAGGATGATCCAAAGAAAGTGCTGGAAGTCCGAAGTGGCATGATCCTTCAATGCTTGTAGCGTATCTCGAGACGACAGTAATGGAGAACACCTTGAACCACCAGCTGAGCCCTCCCAAAAATTATGGATCCAAGAAAATGAGCAAGTTTACGGTGGAGAGTGAGCTCGTTCACTTTCAGCCCCATATCTTGTCCCATAATCCTTTTACCACAAGGCATGACAACACCCACGAACTCAGCCTTCCGAACAAAGCGCGTACTAGAGTGCCCAACTATTACACAACCAAAACAGAAGAGCGACAATGCGACATGCGCTCGAAGAAGACAATAGCATCAAAGGAACACTTACTTCAGTTCTTTTGGTTTGTCGAAACAGAGAGTGTTAGAGAAACCGTCACGTTGTGTGCCAGTTTGGCTATGAGTAACACACCACCAGTCTTCCTCCTGATATGGACTGTCGCTTCCTCCATATACCCTTAAACAGTGGCAAGACATCAAAACCATATGGCCCTAAGTTGAAACATTCCAAAAATGTGAAAGGAAGGGCCACTTATGCCAATGGTTAAACCGAATCCTTGAGGTGAATCAAGAAACATGGAAGGCTCCAAGGAGTAGCTGCATGCACTCTCTTGAGATCAGAGGGGTCATAGAAAACCAATTGATGAAGACCATCTCTGACAAACAACATAGTAAGGGAGACTTTCGACCACAAAATTATGAGCAAGTTTCAAAAGCCTATGAGAGTTTCTATTGGCAGAAGTTCGTGATTTCTTGGCTTAATGGAGATAAAAGCACTACTTTCTTTCACTAAGCTATAAAAATCAGAAACTCAAAAAGGGACACTACGAAAAAAAGGGTCTATGGCAAGGGTTTTTTTTTACCTATAGCAAGGGTTTTAACCCCTTCTAGAAGTTGTAGCAAGGGTTTATCCGACCCTTGGACGAACCCTCGCCAATGTTGCCCCTGCTACGTGTAGCAAGGGTTTTAAGCAACCCACGGTGGAAGTCTCATCCAAGGGTTATAACAAGGCTTCTAACCTTTGCTAATGTAGCAAGGGTTTGAAACCCCTGCTACATGTCGATGTAAGTTACAATGAGAATATGTTTGTAGCAAGGGTTAAAACCCTTGCATAATTCGTCACTAAAGCTGAATGAGCATTTTGTGTCGAATTCATATTGTCACTAAAGTTGCATCTTGAAAAGAGGTGCCTCATTAGCAACGAAATTTTGGTTTCAAATACTGGTATTTTGGTCAGTATATTCAAATATTGTGGTCATTATATTGTTCATAGAACCATCAATAAAATCGCAACCTAAATAAAGGTGCTCATTAACAACGACATTTTCGTTGCAAATTCTGATTCTTGTCACTATATCCAAACATTCTAATATAATTGATACTAAACCTTATTTTTTACATCAACAAGCAAAACATTATAGTATAATTGGTAAAGCCTGATTTTTTGAACATCAACAAGCTCAACATTCTGGTCATAATTGTCATTCTATATATATACTATAGAGAAGGGAATTTGTCCTCTTCAACAAAGGTTATTTTAACATTTTAAAGAAAAAACGAAGGCTATTTTAATAGAAGGGAGTTTGTTCACCGACGTGCCTGCAAGTTCACAGATCTATATGCATCATGGTGTGCCTGCAAGTTCACAGATCAAAAAAGTTAGTGTGTTTGAGAGTGATTCTAGAGACAGATTTCCAAATAAAGTGGGGATTCTACTGTGCATTCCAAACAAGAGATCAACTACACTACAAATAGAAAAAAATGTAAGTTTCATACAGTAGGAAGCCTCTGATATCAGTAAAGCAACACAACACTCACTAAATTCGATTACAAGATTGAGGGGGGAAACAAAAGAAGAATGGACCTGTTCGCACTTCTGCTCGTCCATGTTTGGGGGAGCTGAGCTAGTTCGAGCAAGAATCTACATCACAATGCTTCTTCACTTCATACTGATGCACAACAAATTATAAAAAGCATCACAACATTAGTGTAGTGAAATACCTGCATCCCATTCATAAAACCAGAACTGATGGACCCAAACTGAAAGGGGAATGACTATAATATTAGGATGCGAGAGTGCCAATTACAAATACAATGTCCAGTACACTTAACAAAGCATACCAACTCATAGCATAAAGGACAAACACTCACCCTTGAAAGGAGTAGCTGGTGTACAGCTATCCAGGGTCATTGCGGAAGACTGAGAAATTGGATCATTTGGGACTGGCCAGGCGCTCCTCTGTGAAACTAGAGCCTCGGTTGCGCACAAACTCTTTTGCAGCTGCCCCATCAGAAAGACCTGCCATGATTCATCAACAAAACAATAAAATAACAAGCAGTGGCTAGAGGTTCAGAAATGAAACAAAACGTTGAATTGATGAAAATATAAAATGTGTTAGTGCTGGAAAATCAACCAAGTCTAAGAAAACCAAAACAAAAAATATTCTAAAATTAGCATTTTAATTGATGAAAATTAGTATATATGGTACATAACCACTAGCTTAGTTCTCCCATCTGGATGACTAGGCTATCCAGATTAGGATATAGATCAGGAAAGAAAGGCCCAAAGGCAAGAGCCATATTGCCTCCATGATGGGAGGAGCTTTACTTGGAATGATAAAGTCAACACTCGGCAGCCACCTACTTACTGAAGTGATTGAGCTCTATAATGGTAATACTAATCCTAGTGATTTACCCGACACCTTTCCCTAGGTATGACTTTAACTAAAACCAAATTTGCTTCTCTAAGTGATCTGCATGGATTCCAAATTAAGCTATAGGTCAGAGAGATTCCCCAGGACTAAACAAATTAAAGGTAAAAGAAAGCCTTACCGGCTTCTTTTCTTGATGGACCACAAAGACTTGTGAAGTCTTTCTTGGACTCTGCTGAAGACTTGGATTGCAAGTTAGCATGGATTCCAATCAATACTTCAGTTGGGTGATAGACTCCAATTGCAAAGTCAAAATCACAGAATTGACACATTTCGCTATTTCCAAACCATATGTTCTAAATTAGTGAGGACACTCAAAATCAACACATATATGCAGAACATATACTTCTTTTTACCTCGTTGTAGCAATTCATCTTCTTGCGAATGACTTCCAACTTTCCAAGTGGACAGAACACATCTTTACTTCCCTGGTTCAGGAAAGGAGGGAAAAATCTAGACTTTGTCAAACATCAATATAACAATTTGGACATCTACATGGCACTGAAGTTATAAGGTATAAAGAAGCAAGCACCTGAACAAATATAACGGGACTTTGACTTGCATCAGTGGTTCATCATCCTCAATTTCTCCAGTCATGCCCTTGAAAAAGTTTTGGTACTATGAAAGACTAAAAGGCCATATAGCTAGAAATATCTAGAAATACCAATTGGAAATCCAAACTCGAGCTGAGGCAATCTCTTGAATCTAAAACAACCTTCCTCAATCTTATCCTTATTTTTTTACTGCTACGTGTAAGTGAGGTTAACACCATATCCAACTTAACCAATCAATCTAAATTCTTCTTTTTAAACCATTTAAGCTGAAATAGCTATACATGTTTATGTTGGCTAATTAACTACACCCAAAAGATAACTATCAGCTGCATCAGCTCAATTATTGTTGAAAAGATAGAACGCGCAGAGCAAAGCAATATATGTACCTTCCATTGACAAGGTTTCTCGTAGGGATGGCAATTTACCCACCCATGGGTAATTTTGCCCAAACCCAAGTAGACCCATTTATTATGGGTAGGATTTGGATGATGTGTGTATGGGTTTGGGGTTTGTATATGGGTTTGGGTTAGATATGGATATTATCTAAATGGGTATGGGTTGGATATGGATATCCATTTACTTGAGGGTGTTTTAACTACACATGCAAAAATTGGACCTATTTGTAAAGCTTGAAAAATTTAGGTACCAAAATGTATGACCAAAAAAATTTAGGTACCAAAACGTAATTTTCCATCGATATTTTGAGGACTTATATGCAAAAAAATTAAATTTAGGTACTAAATATGCATATCTATTAAGTTTAGGTACCAAACTGTAATTTGTATTTGAGCATGGGTACAAATCCAAATCCATTTGTTATAAACCCAGCCCAACCCAAAGTAAATGGGTATGCGTACAAACCCATCAAACTTTACCCATATCCATATATTTGGATTTCATACCCAACCCAATTGGGTTGGATAGTAAAATACCCATGGATATGGGCAAAATTGTCATCCCTAGTTTCTCGTGCTCAATAATGTCAGCAATCTCAAGATCCACGACTTCCAACGCCGCATTGAGCTGCTTCGGCCACTGTAGAACAAAAAGGAAAACAAAAAGCAGAGTTAAAACAGCAACACGAGGAAGGACGACTACGCTCGGCCGCGATCCTGTTTACGAAGAAGGAAGCAGTGAGCGGAGGCAATCGAGTAGCGTGACCATATGCAGTGAGGAAACTTCACTGTTGGCGAAGTAATAGGGATGTGAAGGAGTAATCAGCTACGAAAACGAAGATTTATCAGAAGTAGTCGCCATTGCAGAGGAATTAGGGTTTCAAATCGACAATCTTCTACCAAAGCTAGGGAGATCGTTCGTCGAGTGGTTCGAGCGAGCTACAGAGAAGAAGGAAGTGAAAAAGAGAATTTAGATCAATAAATTGTTCGTCCGTCGAAGAGATCGATCAGAACTTAGAGAAGCCAATCGTCGAAGATGTCGAACGATCGCAACAGAGAGAACTGAAACGAGGCATGGAGCCTGAAAGCTCGAAATTGAAAGGGACCATGTTGGACGGATTGGGGATAGGAATCAGGATGTTCAATTAGGTACTCAAAGTAAATAAATATTACATAATCAACCCTACACTATATAAAATATAACGTCTAGGTTCTTAGATCTTCATTTTCGGAGAACATTTCATACCGGAAAATGAAACAGTGAATGCCAATTAGTTAAGCGTCTAGCAAGGGTTTGCAAACCCTTGTGGAAAACCCATGGTAGAGTAAGATCTAAAAAAATCTAGCAGGGTTTATTGAACCCTTGCTAGCAAACCCTTGGTATAGGTCTATTTTTTGTAGTGGGATATTATGAAGCTTGTTACTAATTATGGAGAGGAAATGGTGCAATCAAAACAAATAGTAGAGGAATTGGTTAATTACTATAGCCTATAGGAAGCTTTTGGGAGAAGTTAATGAAGAGATTAGCTCCAAAATATATGAGTGATTCAGAGAACTTATTAAGAAAGAAAATCCCAGTAGCTAATCAAATGCTCCTAATGCAGTCCGTTAGTGAAGAGGAAGTAACATGATCTTCAGTGTGGACTCTCATAAAGCACAAGGGTCATATGGCTTCTCAGCATGATTTTATAAGAAAACTTGGCACATCATTGGAGGGCCATCACAAAAGGAGTACTTGACTTCTTCAACGTAATCTTCCTAATGTTAGAGTAGTCAAAGAGTAAAGGAAATACCACATTGGTGGGAGAAGGAAAGTGCAAGTTGTTTTTAAGTTTGCCTTCCACTTTAGTTATTGGATAAAGTGGTTAGTGGGCTTTTGGAAAAAGTGTGGGCTATTTAGTTTGACATATTAAATCGCACTACGCACTTAGCACTTAGCACGTTTGCCCGACGCGTTTGAAAATTGATTTTTTGGCTACTTAATTAATTTTCGGAATTAATTGGATTTAAGTTTTGTGAAACGACGCAACCCTTGAGTGAGAAGGGAACTGCCGTTTTCTCAAATCTTATAAGAGACGTTGGCCAGAAGGTTGAGTCCCAACGTTCATCTTCTTCTCCTCATTTTTCCTTCTCCAAAAACACAAACACAGAAGTCAGAAAGGTTGCTGCTTTCGGACTTTGGCTGAAGGGACTCCTGGGGGTGGTTTGCCTAATTCCTACCAGCAACAAAGTAGTGGGGGCAAATAACACTCTAAGGAGAGTGATTAAATCACGCCTTCAATCCGTTTCTCCATACTGTTTCCCTGACACCTAATGGTGTCAATGTTGTTGTTGTTTCATTAGTCCCAAGAACTTCTCATGCTGACACCCTGAAGAATTACAGACTCATATCTTGTGTAACTTGTTATACAAGATTGTGGCCAAAATTCTAGCTAAAAGGTTTAGAGAAGTTTTACCTTTGATAATCAGTGACACTCAATATCCTTTTATTAGAGGAAGAAGTATAATGGATAAGATTCTCCTTTCTCAAGAGTTAGTTAGTGGTTATCATAGGCGTGGATTATCCTCTCGATGTGAAATCAAGATTGATCTTATGAAGGCCTTTGACTCAGTAAATTGGTCATATCGGTTTCTCATAATGAAATCTATGGGATTGCTTGAATTTTTTTTGAACGGTAGATTCTTTTGAGCTAGGAAGTAGGGTTGACTATTCAGTTTAGATTTTTTTATTTAACTAGAAACCAAACCGTATAACTCGGACCGTTTTAAGACTGAGATCAGATTTAAAACAATCCAATCCCGTCTTTGTTTCCAGAAATAGCAAAAAACTCGAATCAATCCGGTCCGTGTTCAAATCGTGTCAAACCCGGAAAATTGGAAGAGCGGATAACCATTAAAAGTCCTAGAATCCTACCCAAATCATGTTTATATGTTCATTTTGAACTAAAAGTTAAACGATGGTAATGACGAGGAGGGATTGAGTGGTGGCTACTTTCTTGCAATTCTAGTTTCCTAATAATTTTTTTGTTGAAAATGAAAGTTTTAACCCCTCTGGATAAGCAGGTAAAAGCTAATAATTATCCTACAGCTGATGGGATAAGCTACCTATAGCCTAACATTTGTTGCTTCTTAACTATTGTCAATCACTGGTGTACTAAATACTTTGTTAGGAAAAGGGCTTGTCAGTTGACAATCACTGATACGGTGAGAAGTTGTATCGAGAGAGAGACCCCTTTTCTTGGCAGGAGTTGGCCAGAGTTCTAATTTTCTTGGCTTAGAACAACCAGAGACTTCTTTGCTGAACGTAAAAATGCATGCCGCTTTATTCATCTTCCTTCTGTTTAAATATATGACTCCCAACTGACTCCCCTAATCAAGTGAGACTATCTCCCACGTCTAGCTACCTACTTCCTCCACAAAAGGTGGAAGGACACTTATTGTTGAAACAAACAAAGATCACAACGTCTACTAACCACTACTGACTCAACCAAGACTCAACAAATAACAAGACTCAACAAAGACTCCTAACCTACAGCGGCAATCTTGACTTGGACTCTCTACTCGTAATCACGATGGCGGGAATTGGGCTGCGGCACGCGTGTTGATCTTCGAGTGGGCTGGGCCGGCCGATTGGTGGACTCATCATTACCACCCCCTGATGCGATGGCATTGTCCTCAATGCCCAGCTGAACGTAGCGTGCGTGAAACTCAGCAGCGACCTCCCAAGTAGCATCCTCCTGGGGAAGGGACTTCCATTTAATGAGCAGCTCTTCGACCCAACGAGAGCCACGTTTCACCCAACGAGTATCCAGGATAGCCTCCGGATGGAGGAGAATGGCGCCCTCGTCGTCGATCGGAGGGCCGTCGATGACGGAGGATGGCGGAGGGCCGTGGCAACGGCGTAACAAGGAGACATGGAACACCGGGTGCACGCGACTGCCATGTGGCAAGGCGAGACGGTAGGCAACGGGGCCCACACATTCACTCACCATGTAGGGCCCAAAGAATCCGCAGGCTAGCTTCTGTGAGGCACGGCGAAACACCGTGTGCTGGCGATATGGGTGCAATTTCAAGTAGACCCAGTCCCCAACAATGAACTGCTCTTCGCGGCGGTGGAGGTCTGCATTTTGCTTCATGCGATGCCGCGCGACAGTGAGATTGGCTTTCAGCTCATTGAGAAGCTCGTTGCGATCCACAATTGCACAATCCACTTCATGCACCGATGATGAACCAGGGCGGTAATGGGGAATAGCGGCCGGCAGGCGGCCATACAAGGCTTGAAAAGGAGTCATTCCTGTCGAGCTGTGGTAGCACGTATTGTACCAATATTCGGCCCAAGGGAGGGCAGCTAGCCATCGTTTGGGCTGTTGGTGGGTGAAACAGCGTAAGTATTGCTCAAGACAGCGATTGACTACCTCCGTTTGTCCGTCGGTTTGCGGGTGGTAAGACGAGGACATGCTGAGGGTTGTCCCCGATTGGCGATGCAACTCTCGCCAAAAATGACTCATGAAGACCCGGTCACGGTCGCTGACGATGGACCGGGGAAGGCCATGAAGCTTGACGATGTTCGCAACGAAACTGTCCGCCACCGTACGAGCCGAGTAAGGGTGTGCGAGTGCGATGAAGTGACCATACTTGGTCAGTCGATCCACGACGACCAGGATCACTGATTTGCCGCCTGAACTAGGTAGGCCGTCAATAAAATCGAGAGAGATATCCTCCCATACCTGAGTGGGGATCGGCAATGGCTGGAGAAGGCCGGCGGGCGCGAGGGATTGGTGCTTCGCGCGTTGACAGACATCGCAGGAACGGATGAAACCCTTCACGTCGTCCATCATCCCTGGCCAATAGAAGAGGGATGCCAGGCGCTTGTAGGTCCGTTCGATCCCGGAATGACCCCCGATGGGAGTGCTGTGGAACTCCTCCAGCAGCTGGCGGACATGGGATGAGCGGGGAGGTACAATGATCCGGTCGCGGTAGAGTGCCATGCCGTTGCGGAGTGTATAGTGGCCGGGGGAGGATGAAAGAGCACGAGCAAAGATTTGCTTCATATATGGATGGGTGAGATACGTAGCTTTGAGGGAGTCCCATAATTCCGTGTGCGGAATAGATACGGCGAAGATTGCGGCGGCAGTTGGGCGCCGACTAAGTGCATCGGCCGCATGATTCTCCTTGCCGGGCCGATACGTAATGGCATAATCAAAGCCCATGAGCCGAGATACCCACTTCTGCTGCTCGGGTGTTGTAATGCGCTGATCCAGGAAGTGTTTTAAGCTCTTGTGGTCTGTTCGGATGATGAACTTCCGGCCCAAAAGGTAGGGCCGCCAGGTATGAACCGCCGTGACGATCGCAAACATCTCCTTGGCGTATGTTGATAGAGATTGCTTGGCTTTGCCCAAGGCCCGACTCATGTAAGCAATGGGCCGGTCAGCCTGCATTAAAACAGCCCCAATGCCGTCTCCGGATGCGTCCGCCTCGATGATGAACGGAGAGGAAAAATCCGGCATTGCTAAGACTGGGGTAGAAGTCATGGCGGTCTTCAAATGCTGAAACGCAGCCGCTGCCTGGGGACTCCATTCAAACTGTCCCTTTTTAAGTAAATCAGTGAGTGGCCGCGCGATCGACCCATACCCTTGAACGAACTTGCGATAGTAACCGGTGAGGCCTAGGAAACCGCGGAGCTCGGTGACGTTTGTCGGAGTGGGCCAGTCAACCATCGCCTGTATTTTCTGTGGATCAACTTTGACGCCACCGACCGTGATGATGTGGCCGAGGTAATCAATTTCTTGTAACCCGAAAGCACATTTCGAGAACTTTACATAGAATTGGTGATGGCGGAGAATGGCGAACACTTGGCGGACATGCTCGATGTGCGTCTTCATGTCGGGACTGTAGATCAATATATCATCGAAGAAAACGAGCACAAACTTGCGAAGGACCGGGCGAAAGATCTCGTTCATGATGGCCTGGAACGTGGACGGGGCGTTGCAGAGGCCAAAGGGCATGACGAGGTACTCGTAGTGCCCGTTGTGGGTGCGGAAAGCGGTTTTATGAATATCCGCATCCGCCATCCGAACCTGATGATAGCCAGCCCGAAGATCGAGCTTCGTAAAATATGCAGCGCCGTGGAGTTCGTCGAGCATATCGTCGACGGTCGGAATCGGGAAACGATCCTTGATGGTTAGTGCATTCAAGGCTCGATAATCCGTGCAGAAACGCCAGGAGCCATCTTTCTTCTTGACGAGCAGCACGGGAGATGAAAAAGGGCTTGTGCTTGGCCGAATCAGCCCCTCGGCTAGCATTTTGTTCACTTGAGTTTCAATTTCTCCCTTCTGAAAGTAAGCGTAACGGTATGGTCGAACGTTGACGGCGTCCGTACCTTCTTTCAATGTGATGCGATGAGCGATTTCGCGTTGCGGAGGCAGCTGGTCGGGCTCATCGAAAAGGTCCTCAAAGTCCCGGATGAGGTCTTGTAGCGCCGGTGGTACGGGTCGCAGGGTTTCGTCGATCGACGATGGAAGACAGATGGCGCGGAGTCCTGGTTCCACCCGTGCGATGTTGCGTAGGTTCGTGGCGTAGGTGGTGGGAGTTGTAATTCCATGTATTTTGCAAGAATGGCCTGCCCATTCGAAAGCCATGTCCAATGATTTCCAATTGCTTTGTATAGTGCCGAGAGTGGCGAGCCATTGGACGCCTAGGACTATATCAAACCCGCTGAGAGGAATGGCAAACAAAGTCACTGGAAATTTAATTCCCTGAATGTCGAGGATCACCCCATCATGTCGGCCCTCGCATTGTAAAGGAGCTCCGTTAGCAACCTTGACGTTGAAAGCAGGAATCGGACTGCCGGGAAGTTGTAGTGCGTTGGCCATCTTCGAACTAATGAAGTTATGCGTAGACCCGCTATCGATGAGGGCCACCAGCTTGGTTCCACCCACCGAGGCCCAAACCCGCATGGTCCGCCCACCAGTCTGGCCCATTATGGCGTTGACGGATACCTCGGCTGGCTCGTCATCGATTTCCTCATCCTCTTCGTCGAGTAACATCATCAGTCGGGGTTTCGCACAACGGTGAGTGGGTGTGAATTTTTCATCACAATTAAAACACAGACCCGCAGCCCGACGTCGATTGATCTCTTCGTACGGTATTCGTCTAGCTCCCGGTGGCAATTGAGGACGGATCCGACCTCCTTGTAGTGGTTCGGCGGTCGGTTTTGGACGGACGGCAAAGGGAGCCTCAAATGTCGGCCTTGGTTTTGGTCTTGGGGGAGTCGTGTAATCCATTGCCGAGCGAAAGGGTTGGCGGGGAGGACTTCTGTATCGGGAGAGCTGGTCATCCCGAGCACGCGCCAGGTTGATCGCATCCTTGAGAGTTCGGGGTCCAAAGATGCGGATCCCATCCGCCACGTCCGGCTTGAGGCCGCCCATGAACGTACCCACAAGAGCGTGTTGAGTCCAGCCATGGACCCTATTCCCCAATCGTTCGAACTCCGTGAGGTACTCCGTGAGAGTCCCCGTCTGCCGGATACGGGAAAGGGCTTCGTCGAAGCCGGTGCCTGCGATTTCCCCAAAACGAGTCCACAGCTCAGAGGAGAAGGTTTCCCATGTAATCCGGATGCCCTCGGTCCGATAGGTACGTCGAAGCCACTGCCACCACTGATTGGCATCGCCTTCGAGGTGATACGAAGCTAGATTCACCCTCTGTTCTTCCGGGATAGCCTGGAATTCAAAGAATTGTTCAACCCGGGAGAACCATACGGTGGGATCGCCACCGGCGAAGGTGGGAAATTCCAGTCGAGCGAGCTTCGACCCGAAAAAGGGCTGTGGATCACGTTCCTCTTCCTCCTCGTGGATCGTCCGGCGATGGCGGCCATTGACAGATCCCCCGCCTTCAACGGAATGCTGATCATCGTTCCGATTGGTCCGCTCTTGGGCGATCTGCGTCAAGGACAATTGCACGGCAGCCACTTGATCGACTAGAGCCTTGAGGGTAGCTTGTTGTTCTTGCGCGTTTGCTTCGAGGACTTCCAAACGATTGGCGTGGGTGCCCATTCTGGGCTCTGATACCAAATGATACGGTGAGAAGTTGTATCGAGAGAGAGACCCCTTTTCTTGGCAGGAGTTGGCCAGAGTTCTAATTTTCTTGGCTTAGAACAACCAGAGACTTCTTTGCTGAACGTAAAAATGCATGCCGCTTTATTCATCTTCCTTCTGTTTAAATATATGACTCCCAACTGACTCCCCTAATCAAGTGAGACTATCTCCCACGTCTAGCTACCTACTTCCTCCACAAAAGGTGGAAGGACACTTATTGTTGAAACAAACAAAGATCACAACGTCTACTAACCACTACTGACTCAACCAAGACTCAACAAATAACAAGACTCAACAAAGACTCCTAACCTACAGCGGCAATCTTGACTTGGACTCTCTACTCGTAATCACGATGGCGGGAATTGGGCTGCGGCACGCGTGTTGATCTTCGAGTGGGCTGGGCCGGCCGATTGGTGGACTCATCAATCACCCTGTTGTTCAAAAGCTTGTAGAGATGAGGTTGTTTATGGAGAAGGTATGCTCAACTTGTATCCCTTTATACCTCTTTGTTCACCTGATGAATGGTAGTTGAAGGAGTGCGGATGTAATTTGTGATGTTTTGTTATGACAATTGACAAAAAACTTGAATATCAAATTCAAAAGCTCAAAAAGGGTGTTTTACAGCCTGAGGATCAAGTAAATGTTAAAACGAGCAATACAAATTTGTAGTCACCTATGGTGTGGGTTTTTTTTTTAATTAGGTTGTTATTGGGTCAGTCTGGGTTTAAACCGAATTGGGACCGAGACTGGATAGACCGGACCATGTCCAAATCAGATTGTACTCAATCCCTTCTTTGGTCTCCATATTTTCAAAAAGATCAGACCCGAACCGAATCAATTCGGGCCAGTTTAACCGGACTATACCGTATAGCCACCCTACTAGGAAGGGTGTGAAGTAGGGTGGCCTTTATCCACATACCTCTTCACCATTGCTATGGAGGGACTTTTCACTATTCCCCTGTTTGGATAAAAAATTTTGGTAAGATGGATGTATGAGAGAATTGTGATCAAATCTCTGGTTCAAATGATTTATTTGGCTAATTTACTTGTTTGGTTAGACATGAGAGACTTGGACCCTAATTGTGTAATGATCAATTTACCCCCTTCCACCTCTCTCATTCGACCTCTTCTTTCTCTAGGATAATAGAGGAAAACCAAAACCAAAAAATCCACAGTCGCAAAATGTTCGACACAAAGCTTGATGTTTTCGCAAATGGTAGATCGTCGCCAAGACCTTCCTCCATGATCCTTCGATTTTGACTTATTTCCTCCACTGGAAATGAGAAGACTTCAAACCTAGAATCAGAACCCAAATCTAAGAAGAAACTAGAAATTCAAAATTGATTTTTCACTTCTCTTCTCCAGTTGGAGAACTTAAAAAGGAAACCCAGAACTGCAATCGAAGATCTGCGGCAAAATAGACAAAAATTCCCCGTTTGTGCCCTTCTTCTCGCTCCAATCGCCACCCGGCCCCTGTCCTTCTTCTCCTCCCGGTACCTATCACCACCATCGTGGTAGATTTCGCCACTAGTCACACCACACTCTTCACCATTGCCAATCACTCCTCTGTTTCATCTTCATCGATTTTTCCCATCTTTCGACTGAAGCTTTCTCCCACATCTTCATCATCATCGATAAAGGGTCTCTCCTTTCCTCTGTCTTTTCCTTGATAAACGGATTGTTAGGATAGCAACGGTGGTCGGGACGGGGTGGCTGGGCAGTAGTGATGGAGTAGCAAGATAATCCACCGAGATCTGTCGATGGGAGGGATGAATTGGGACGGAGGAAAAACAAAGAAGGAAGAAGGAAAGAACGAAGCAACTAGAGGGATAAATCTTGGAAAGGATGAAAAAAACGAGGGTTTTGAGATAGATGATACCAATAAGCTATTTTAAAAACACATGTTTTAAGATTTTCAAAATCTCTAATCTCGAAATTCCTCATCTTCCCAAACGGAAGATTGTGTTAAAATCCTACATGGTGAAGAATTGTGTTAAAATCCCTTACTGAAATTCCTAATTCAAACGAGCATATGTTTTTGCATGCCAGTCAATATAGTAGCCTACCTTATCATCTACTGTGCAAGAGAGTAGAAATTAAAAATATGTGCTATGTTGATGACATATTTGTTTTTACTACTAGTTCTGCTCAAGCAATTGTTCAAGTTAAGACTATCTTAAACAACTTTTATCTATTATCTAGGCTTAAATGCAATTCCTCCAAGTGTGAAATCTACTTCGGTGGGGAGTTTGTTAATTACAAAAGCTATGCATGGACGTCGGCTCTCCTAGCGACTAGGAAGGAAGTGACGGCGGAAAGGACGTCACTGTCGCTCTTTGGCGGAGACAGGGGCTAGGTCGATGAGGCTATGCTGGTCATGGCCCGCTTCCCTTTCCGGCATGATGATGAAAACGACGATGGAACCGCCAATGCTGATTGTGACGACTTTGGTTATGCCGGGAAGAAAAGCGATGGCAGGATGATCATGATGACACCGAGGATGAGGCCAATGTTGCCCATTCTTATTGGAATAACATTGCTGATGAAGAGAACAAGCCAGCGAGATAAACTTCGCTGGTGCGCGGAAGACTTGCTGAATCTACAACTCTGATACAATGTAGAATTTGATGATGGACATGACTAATCCACGGTGAGCTCGTAAGAGCTCACGACTGATTTTTTATTAGGATTACATCTTGATTGCTTGCTTACGACAATCTCGTAGCTAAGCTTATATAGAAAAAGACTTAGGGTTAAAACCCTAATCCAACAAATCAGACGAGGCCCAAGAATGTCGAATACTAACACGGTTTAAGTAACCACAACAGGGTACGAGTAAAACTTGAGCCCGAAATTTGAGCCCAACAATACTACTCACTATCCAACCCGAACCCGCCTGATTATACACACGAATATGTATTTTGTCTAGAAATAATCATTATTTTTCTCTAACATATTTTATATTTAGCATAAAAATATAATGTTTTCATGAAATTGTGTTGTGTTAATTAATTTTCTTCATTCTAATGAATTATTATCGTACTTTTTCTCTAACATAATGTGAATATAAGTGTGAATGTGAACATATCGGTTGGAGTTATAAGGAGAAATTATTACCCATGGATAGCCGTGGACACCCGAAACACGAACGGGTATGTGCATGATTTTAATTTTATCCCTGTTTCTCGTGTGGATATGTGTATGAGTAAAAGTCGAACTATTTTGGCGAGGGTAACAGATATACACTATACGCCCTCAACCCGATCTGTTGCTATCCCTAGAGGCGGATAGACGAAGGGTCGGAGCTAGGGAGTTGATAAACTTAGTGGGTTTTTTTATTTGTTTCTATTTTGTTTAACATAAATTAATTTTTTTCCAATTGATTCTGATGACGTGACAAACACGTGGGTCCTATGTATATTTTACCACTAGATCATGGCCCGACCGGTTGGCCGGTAAAATTTTATATTGGGCTAGTTTGGTCATGCTGTAACTTTTGCAAAAGCAGCTTCTGGTTTGAACTTTTAGAGAAGTACTTAAAAAAAACAGTTGAGTGTTTTGCTGAAAAACTATTAGCGATGCTTTTTAATATGAGAGGTTGTGTAAAATGTCTACAAAGGGCTTATAATATAAACTATGAAAAAAATTCTAAACAATAAAAAGTAGTCAAAATGGATCTATTTATTTTATATTAAATAATATGATTTTATTTCTATTTTAGTTTTAAAATGATATAAATGAAAGAAAATTATATTTCATACTTTCTATAAAAAATAATTCAAGAAGTAAAGAGTTTTTAGTAACACAAACAAAAGAAACACCATGCTTTATGGGGAAAAACATGATATTAATATGGTTTGTAGGGCGAGTTGGGCAGAGTCTTTGAATTCGGCTTGCCAGGTTGTATTGCGAGGCCAGGGGAATTTCTTTGGCATCAAGTGGTGTATGCTGGTTACCTACATCTGGCAGGAGCGTTGCAGGCGTATTCATCAAGAACCAGAACGAGATTTTGGAGTCCTGCAGGATTTAATGAGGCGAGATCTTCAGTTGCTGCATATTGTATAGAGTTAAGTAGTTGCAGGTTATACATGTAGGAGAGAAGTTGGTTGTTTTTTCCTCGTTCTCCTTTTTTTTCTTTTCTGCTCTTGCAGGGCAACCACAATGGGGTAGCCCTTTCGTTGTATTGGTTTACGAATTGCACTTTGTAATTCGATTTACTTAATAGTAAAGGAAACTGATTCAACGAAAAAAAAAACATTCAAGAAAAACTGAAAATCTATATCATTATACAACAATTAAATTTACATTGGCCCACAGGTCATCGAATGGTATTCGTAGAAGCGTGTGAGGACGATGCGGCATGAGTAGATACATTGTAAACCATGAGGTTGATTTGATAAGAAATTGAACCTATTAATGATAAAATTCAGGGATTTATGGGTCGTTTTGAGGTTGAAATTTTCCAAAATGATACATATAATCAATTTATGTATTGTAATTTGATGTATTGTTGAAATGTATGAATTTGAAAAATACCTTATTGGAGGATTAGATTGTGTTTTTGTTATAAAGAAAAGTGGGGTGGAGTGTTAATAATATTATCTTTTAGTAGAGATTGATAATCACTCATTTTGAGTGGCTATATGTGGACTCATTAAAAAAGTAATACATGTATTCTATCTCAAATTATATAAAAAACTTAATCTTAACATTTCATCTGCTGGATTACATAATTTCAAATCACAACCTCCAAACTACTCCCTAGACTTTTTAAAGTTTAAATTTGGCCATCATTTGGGCTTGGGACTGTTTCCAAAATATGAAAAAGTACATAGAAAAAGCTGCTAGAGTGTTACCTACCTTGCCATTATGATTCAAAGCTATCAAAATCATCATTATTTTTAGTTAAGCATGCAATTTGATGAAACGAAGAGAGAAAGATAGTTGGAAGAATAAGGATTCTCCCAGTTTCCTGTTAGTGAGTTAAGTGTAACCACTTTATGAGAATCGTAGGGGGCTCCGTGGAAGATAAGGGTTGAAAGCTTTTAAAAAAAAAAATAAGTGAAAGCTTTAAAATCTTTGCACTCTGAATTGTAGGGGCTCCTGTAGTTCGACGTCGGTGGGGGCGAAGGGAATATGAAATGTATGGGGGCTGAAATTTTTGGTTAGTGGGCAATTAGAGAAGCTGTGTTGGTTAGGAGGACTGGGCGGATTCAAATGTTGAGCGGGGTTTAGAAGGATGTGCAGTTGAGTGATTGATTCAAGGAAGCGCACGGAAGCTCCAGCTCAAGAACGATATGAAATGCTCAGGTAAGAATGGAGGTTAGAAGTTACGATTCAGTAGACAGAAGGGGAAATCAGGTGGAGAAATAAATTAAAAACTATCCTCCATCCTCCAAATACTATATGCACGTTCCCCGTTAAAGCACACCCAATTCTAAAATTGCTACCTTCTGCGCAACTTTAGGAAGGACTATCTGGTCATTTGGATCTTCTTTTCCCTTCGGTGCAATTCCGATATCGTTCGCTTACACTTCCCCCAAACTAAAAGCTACCTTTCACCAAATATAAAATTATATAAGCTATTATTTATTTGTAAATAATTATACACTTTCAGGTTAAGATAAGATTTGTATATATTAATTTACGTTAAATGTCATGTTTGGAGTTTGGTCATTATATTTATCATTTAGTTTCACATTTATTACTAGAAAGTTCAACTGAAATAGTGGTCAAACTCTCATTTATCACTGTCACTAGCCGTCCGTTTTTATTAAATTTATCATACATGTTAGTAAACTTTCAATTTTTATTTTAAATGAATGACATAACATTAAACTAAAAAGAAATTAATTCCAAGTTCCAACTCATTTCTACTTCGACAGCTTCATAGCTCAACAATGATAACCTCCACCTCACCCACGACATCGCCATTATCCTACCCGACATAGTTTGAGTTTTCTGTAGAAGAATCGTGTATAAAATCAAAGTCATGCTCATAGCTAATTGAGTTTGGGTATCCACGGTTATCCATAGATAATAATTTATTTTTATGACTCCAATCAACATGTTAACATTCACATGTATACTGACATTAAATAAGTGAAAAAGTGCGATAATAAATCACTAGAATGAAGTAAATTAGTTATAAACAATAAAATTTCGTGACAAATATTATATATGTATGCCACATATTTAATATGTTGAGAAAAACAATAACCATTTCTTGACAAAATACATATACATTTGCATGATCGGGTGTGTTCGATTTGGATAGTGAGAAAATCGTGCCCACCCATTACCCACAATATTCGAGTTCGAGTATTACCATGAGTAACTACTGGAGTACGAATTTTACCTAACCAATTAAGCCGGATTCGGGTGGATAAAGATTGCAGATTCACCTTTTTTAGTTAATTGTCACTCAATTTTGAATGGGACTGACGTGAATGTTCATCACTTATTTCTAATGAACAAATCATCATGATAATATTCATTTTGTTTGAAATAGTAAATTAAGATAAGTAATCAAAATTACTAGCAAGAAGTGTATTGGTAAATTATATATTTGTCACATTCTTTTATTTCTTCTTAGTATTTGACTAAGGCAACAAAAATATTAAACTTTCATTTTTATTCAGCCAACGGACAGACCCTAATCTAGAACCTATCCATGAAAACTTAAAGAACACTTCTTTTATCAGAATTGACTAGCAACATCAAACAATATAGTTATTAGGTGATAATCACCTCCTCACTCTCATTCTTCATATGTAGTCAATTCAAGAACCATCCTCAAACAATATAGTGGATATTTCTCAATCAATCGCTAACATTTTATCTTTCTTACAAACAATGATTTGATCCCAGTGGTAATATCATTGGTCTTAAATGCGAAAAGCACAGGTTCAAAACTCTTAAATAGTACTAACTAAAAATAAAAAAAGCTCTATCAGCCTTATAAAAAAATTGCTAACACTTTTCATATTTAGATTATAACTAATCTCCCTTAAGTCTTATTAAATGAAGGAATGAAGTATTTACAAAAAATGAAGAATCTTCAAAACATTTGTGACTAGAATGAGGTAAATTATTTTGTGGTGAAAGTTATATTTCACATCTGATTATATTTTATTTTTAAATTTGCTTCTCAACAAATAAGAAAAAAGAAGCACCTATCAATAATGAATATAGTGGAGTTAAAGCTGAAGTTTGAACTTCGAAACTTTGAAATTTTATTAATTACTGTCATCATATTACAACAGGGCCAACAAGTCGGGGTACAATCTAGTAATTGTAAAATAAAAATTATTGTAATTAAAACGCAGTGCATGCAAACCGACGTTTAAGATTAGAGTTTGGTGAAGTTCCTGAAATGCCCTTCCGGAAAACGCTCCCAGGGCTGCAATTTTGAATTGGAGGTTTTTAGATGCTTGAAAATGTATTATATATTCTCTAGATTAGCCACATTATTGATTTAACCGTGAAACTATTGTATGGCTATAATTGTCCGATATACTAAATGTTTTGGCTATTTATTCCAAAACTTAAAATGTTTGGCTATTTTTTGGTATTAACCCGTTAAAAAAATTGTGACTCATTCGATTATATCAGAACCAATTTGTAATTAGTAAACACAATTTCTTGCATGTGTCAAATTCGTTTCCCAAGCTCAAGCCCAAAACAACACAATCTTGTCCTCTTTTATCCCTTCTGATGTAGACCTAAAAGCTTTAGAGAATGGAAGGAAAGATTAGTAGATTACATCGTTAATCTATATTACCATCCAAGGTTGTCAACCTGCGGGTCGACCCGGGTTGACCTAGACCTGTCCATGAAAACGGGCGCCAGCAAGCCAGTGACGCATCAACCCTGATTTGGTCAAATTTGGGCAAACCCGGTCAAGCCTGGCAAATCCGGATGGTTGGACTGAGGGAGCAGGTCAGCGGGCCTGGATTTCTGGGGATTTTTCCAATAATAGCACCTTTTAAAAAAAAAATTACAAAAATAGCACCCAACCCATAAAATTTACAAAAATAGCACACGTTTTTTGAAACCGCACATCGGAGATGCGGTCCATGCCACGTCAGCCAGGGAACCGCACCATCTGCGTGCGGTTTGTGTTTCCTCTGGAGCGGCCTTCAAGACCGTTGGATGAGGCGGCGATCCAATGGCGGACCGCACGCCAAGTCAGCGATCCGTTCCAAGGATCGAAGACCGCACCTTCCACCTGTGTTCCACGCCTCGAGAAACGGAAACCGCACCCTCGAGATGCGGTTTCAATAAAGGCAAAATTACCAGACCGCCCCTGGAGGGTGCGGTCTGAAATGTATAAATACTCCCCCTCCTCATTTTTTCACACCACAACCCATTCTTCACTCTCTCTCTAAAATTATCTCTCTATCCCCTCGCCTCCCAAAAGCCTAGGAAATAGTGGTCTGTTGGTTGCGGCTAAGTCCGATCTGCCATAAGAAAACATTTCTTTGGTTTTTCCTTAAAACCCGCCGAATCTCTGTCCGACTTTCGCGAAAAAATGGACGAGTGGTTCCAAGGAGAGGGAGTTTATTATGATGAATTTCAAGGGGTACGTACTCATTATTCTGGTCAATTTTTGTTGTTGTTATAAGCTTTTTAATTAATCTATGTACTAACCTTGTTGTTATTCTCTCGTAGGTTGGGCACGACGTGGACATATACAACCAACAGTATTATTTGGATCAAGGACCTACTCATCCAACCGACTTGTACTACCAACCCAACCATCGTTCAAGGGATGTTTGGAACGATAATGGGGTACATACAATTCTTCATCATTTGTCTTTCTTTTATTTTGCTAATGTACTTAGTGGAATATAAAATAAAGTTTACCATTTTAATTGTATTGATTGGTTTCAATAATTTAATCGAATACATAGTGCCACTTACTTCGACTCTTAATAAAGAGATGCACGTATAAGGAAATGGGATTTTAAGCGATTATCATGATCCTCCCATTCCCTAGGAAAATCGGGTATTAAAAGATCCTCGGATCCCCTTTTTCTGTCAAAAAGGTTGCATTTCTAAGAAGATGTATACCTCTTCTAAGAGTCTAACGAGTGTTGCATTGTATTCGATTAAATTATTTAAAACAACCAATACAACTAAATTATTTACCAAACAACCAATACGATTTATGTTTATGTCTACAAAATAAATTTTATTAATTTCAAATGTTTGAATATGTATGTATCTCTTTAAATTATTATTCATTTAGAATGTTATTTATGTTAATTAATTGAGTATGTTTTTTTTTGAATTAGTTGCAATTGTATTACCAAAACTATATGCAATGTACATATAGAATCTGATACAACGAAAAGGGCCACTCAAGGTGAGTAACCCTGCAGAAAAACAAACCCTCAAAAACTCCCACCTGTCTACTCATAACCCCCTAACTCAACCTAGAGAAACCCAGCAGCAATTAAGTCTGCCTATAAATCACTATCAACACTACCCAGATACAATAAGTCTGAAACAATCAATCTGCCAAGAGTTGTAGCATCTCTAGGTGGCAGTTGGTGCTGTCTGCTGCATCTCTCACGCCACAAGTAAGCAATGCAAGCACACCAGAAAATCCCTGTAAGCCTTCCTGCCGAAGTTCCCCTCTTGTTCAAGGCAACAGCAGCCTGCACACTTCCCTGCCAACCTGGTCTACATAATAGATGACCCTCTCTCCAGCAAGAAACAACCTGCAAAGAATAAGTACACTGAAAGAACAGATGCTCTCTAGTTTCAACCGAGCCCCTGCAAAGCAAACAGGAACCATCTATTGTCTTGCCCCATCTTAATTGAGTATGTTTGCTTTATGATAATATGTATATATCTTGGAAAAACCATCAATTATTTATTTTAATTAATTTAGTTATAAGAAAATTAAATTATAATGACAATAAAA
Source organism: Linum tenue (assembly GCA_946122785.1). Taxonomy (NCBI): domain Eukaryota; kingdom Viridiplantae; phylum Streptophyta; class Magnoliopsida; order Malpighiales; family Linaceae; genus Linum; species Linum tenue. The sequence continues at coordinate 33,918,424 of CAMGYJ010000008.1, forward strand.
TTCTGGTCGAAATTAAATTATTTATTTTAATTAATTTAGTTATAAGAAAAACTGTTACTAATATATCATAAATAACATGGAAATTTTCGCTAGGAAGTACAACAAATACTTCGCTACAGGGGTACGACCAATGTGCTCCCATGGAACCCACTTATCTTGCCCTTTCTCAAAAGGGCACGGTTGGAGGACTGGAGAGTGCCCGAGATAACGCCGTTTGAGGCTTGGAGAGTGCCGCCCCCTTGGTTGTGACACACGGTACCGGTCCGAGTTCACATCAAGAGCCCTGCCCGAGCTCCTCCCAAGATCCCCGCCCGAGTTCATCCCAAGAGCCCCGCTCGAGCTACCATCATGATCCCCGCCCAAGATACCATCATGATCCCCGACCGAGCTACCATCAATCCCCTCCGAGCTACTACCACGATCCCCGCCCGAGTCCCTACAATGATCAACGATCGGGCTCCCCATATGATCCTCGCCCGATCTCATACCACGATCCCCGCCCGAGCTCATACTATGATCCTCACCCACTACCATACTATGATCCAAGCCCGATCTACCATCAAGATCCCCGCCCCAACTTCTTCAACGAACCCCCTACATCCTCGGGTACTTGGCATGATGGTTCCTCCACGACTGCGCATTACGACTTCAATCCTATTCCTCGCCCTCATCAACAGTGGCCTCCTACTCCTAGCCGTATGAGCGTGGATGTCCCCCGCTCGACCCTGGAAGCGGCACCTCCCATGGATCGACGCCGACACAGCACCGACGACGGCCCTAACATGCCCCATCGAAATCTGCCACCACCACCACCATGGTTACTCCCGTCGGCCGTCGTACAAGGAGCAAGAAAACCTTGCAGCCCCATGAGTCCCAGGGACTTCCTTGAGATGTATTTTTAGTTTACCTAATTAAGTGTTGTTTTTTGTTGAATTTTAATTATATGTACTTGAAACCCTTCCTCCTATTTTAGTTTATTTAATTGAGTGTTTTTTTAGTTTTTTTTTAGTTCTATGTACTTGGCTTACACCATTCTTTTTCATGTTAACTTTAGGCTTGAGAGTAATTTTCGAGATCGATATGTTGAAATGAGCAATACATGTGTTATTTGCCAAACACGCAAGTTCAAGGCATCTCAACTCTAACTCCGACAATAAGTGAAAACATACATAACAAAAAATGATTATCACAAACTATGTCGCATTAGCTGAGTCCCCCACATCAGGACCCAGATTTTGCGGACCTATCGGACCTGGACAACTTCGTTTATCATGCCCTGGAACTCTGCATACTGAACATCGTCTTGGGCCTCGTGGTGGTCTTCCACTTTGATCCATTTCGTTCTGAATTCTCTTTTTCCTCGATCAACCTGGTTCACGCCTCTGTCCGAACGGCGGGATTATCAACTTTCCTTCGTACCCCGGCCAATAAGCTTCATCAAGAAATGCACGGAAAGTCCGTCCATAGCAATTTTTTAGCGAGTCAATATTGAAGAATATACTGACGAAGTGACAGGGGTCTTTGCTCCTGTTTTTAATTACGACCATTGCATGAGAACATTGTCATCCTCTCCCCTGATACTTCTGGCATGAGCACTCACCAAGTTTTGTCTTGAAATTGACCAAAACTTCATGGTGATGGCCCCCGCATCTACCATCCTCCCGATGTCCGGTCGTCACGCTAAAATTGCCATTTGCCCGATTCATAACGGTTACACTATGTCGACCACTCTTGCGATTGTCATTCTCCATTACTTCGGTGACTTTATAGGCACGGACCTTTCCCTGTGCCTCGTTCGTCCTTGCCCAGTGGAGTTGATTGATGAACCATGAATTTGTTTTCCAGAAAGTCATTTCCACAATGGCAGACATTGGCAGTGAACGAACACCCGTGTAGACAGAGTTGATACTCTCACTTGAGTTCGTTGTGGAAATTCCCCATCTTATACCTCCGTCTTTATGAAATGTCCACATGGATAGGTCGTGTCCATCCAGCCACTGTGCCCCTTCAGGGCATAACTCACGCATCTTCTGCAACTTCTCCTGGAATTTTTTCTCCTGGTAGGCAACAGCTGAGGAAAACACAGAAAAGTATTACGTTAGTCATAATTCAGCAATTTAGTACAATTAAAACAACCAGCAGGTACTCTCGTTAGACTCTTAGGAGAGGTATTGATAGCGTCGTATTTGCACATGTTTTCAATCTTGATTTCTGACCATTTTAGCTCGAATTTGATGTTCCTTTGCCTATTTTACGTTAGGTTGGGTTGTTTTGTCGTATTTCAGGTCCTAGCAAGTAAAGGGGTGCATATGCGCAAGTTTCGGGTCATTTGGAGGTCAGTTGGCGATTCAAGATGCAAATTACGGGCATCCCCTGCCTAATTACGGGCATAATTGCTTCTGTCATGCCCGTAAATGCAATGCGAGCCAAATCCCTGAGAATTACTGTCGCAGAGCAAATTATGGTCAAGAGTAAAAGCAACTACGCTCGTAATTCCACAAATACTGGTAGTAATTGTGTAATTAAGTAATTGTGTAATTACGACCGTAATTCCTCTCATCAGTGTTAAGTGAAACGTGCATTTTGGGCGAATTACGGGCAGACCTTGCTTACGACCGTAATTCAGCCCGTATTTCGCCCAAAATCGGGTTTTGAGGCAGATTCGAGCCAAAGGAGAGGGAGTCGACTTTTTGGAGCAAAAACAGAGTTTTAGAGAGAGAAAGTGCGAAGAACAAACCCTAGGAGCTATTTGGAGTGGATTTCTCACCATTGAAGCCCAGATTGCATCCCCAGGAGTGAAGATCATCATCCCGGAGCATATTATCCTCATTGTTATGAGTATGACTACTCTGATTCCTGTTTTCCTCTCTCTCTCTCTATGGAGTAGAACTTTCTCTCACTTGGGTATGAAGAACCCTAGTTCCATGTGTTAGGAATCTTGATTGTAATAACTTGGGATTGATATACTGATTGGTTATAATCGATTGATGCATGATTCATTGAGTCAATTGAAGTCTGATAATCTTTCCTTAATTTCTGCTGCAACTTGAGATAGATAGAATCTGATTAGGTTGTTAGAGCTTCATCAACCGGTAGTGGTAGATTGGTTATACGAGAGTTAATCGATTTACTGCTTTGTAATGGAACCCAATTCCAGTAGTGAAGTGATAGACCGTTATTTACACATGTTTTTACCCCTGTTCTTACACCGTTTGAGGTGTTGATTCTCGTGTTTTAGGCCAATTTCACGCTAGGTTGTGCTTGTTTGTGATATTTCAGGTCCTAGTACGTGAATGTAGGCTTGGGAGCGAGTTTGGGGTCGATTGGACGAAGATCGGCCGCATGGCGAGGTTCTAAGGAAGCCACACGGGCATCCCAGGAAATCCACACGGCCGTGCAACCCTGGCCGTGTGGGATGGCTGAAGATCGACCTAAGTGATACATCGCGTTTTGACTCACACGGGCAACTGGGTGAGCCACACGGCCGTGTGGCCTGCCCGTGTGAGTTGGGAAATTCTGGTTTTTCAGCCAATTTCGAGCAAAAAGTGGGAGAATTGGATTTTCAGAGCAAAAACAGAGCCCTAGAGAGAGAAAGTACGAAGAACACATCCTAGAAGCTATCTTGGAGCTGGATTTCGTCAAATCGAGCTTGGAGATCGTCATAGGAGTGGAAATCATCATCCCGGAGCAGATTTTCCTCATCATTATGAGTATGACTAATCCGATTACTGTTTTCTTCTCTCTCTCTATGGAGTAGAACCCTTCTCTCACTTGGGTATGAAGAACCCTAGTTCCTGGTGTTAGGGATTTGATTGTAATGACTTGGGATGATTATACTGTATGATTTTAATCGAATGATGCATGTTTACTGAATTGTTTGAAGTCTGATCAGCTTTTCTCGATTTCTGCTGCAACCTGAGATAGATAGAATCTGATTAGGTTGTTAGAGCCTCTTCATTCGATAGTAGGAGATTGGTTATACGAGAGTTAGCCAGTTTACTGCTTTGTACTGGAATTCAATTCCAGTAGTGGAGTTCTGTGCTTATTGCTTCAGCTTTCTATCCCGGTGAAGACTAGTCGTCTGCCGGGTAGTTAGACTGAGAGGGCTTGGTCAGCTTAAGAGATTCCAAGCTACTGTTGGATCTTACGCAGTCTAATCAACAGTGAATCAACCCAGGGGAATTACAATTGAACCTAACTAAGGGGCTAGGGCGACTCATTCCCGAGTGACTCTTTCCTGCTTTTGAAACCCGAACCATTTACTGCTTTCTTACTGCTTTTGCTTTAAACAACAATCACTCGAATTAGTTTGCTAGATAATAAATCATCACGGAGTAAGCAGTAGATCTAGTCCCCGGGTTGATAATAGAACTTGCCTGTTACTGCATTCCCGGACTGCGATTACACTTGGTCGCAGTTTGGTGTTGTGTTTTGGCGTGTCAAGTTTTTGGCGCCGTTGCCGGGGAACCCTCTAGGTTATTGGGGGAAATGTGAGAATTTGTTACTCTAACTTTTTCTTTATTGCATTTTTCTCTTCCGCATGTGTGCCTTCACGGGTTGCTTCTGCCGATTGTGTGCAGGTAGTGCATGACCCGTAGCCAGTCGGGAGATCTACTGCCATTAGACCAGGAACTTGAACGAACCTGCAGGAACTTCAAGCGGGCTCTAAAGGTGCCACTGGCTGCGGAGGAGGCGCTGTCACAGCTGCAGATCGAAGAAGAAGAAGAGATGGCTGATCCACAGAACCATGATATGATCAATCCGGAGGAGCAGACCATGGGATCCTACTGGACCGCTAGAGCTGCGGATATGAGGTCACCCATTCAACACCCTCATGTCCCAGCCAACAATTTTGAGGTGAGCACATCCGTAATCACCATGCTGCGCGGTTCAGTGGTGTTCCGTGGTAAGGAGGGGGAGTGCCCCCGATCACATCTCAGGCGATTCCACGAGCTCATCAATGGAATCAAGATCAATGGGGTACCAGCAGATGCCATCCAGCTGAGGTACTTCCCATTCACTCTGGAGGGGCAAGCCAAGGAGTGGCTAGACACTCGACCTCCGGGCTCTATCACCACGTTCGCCAACCTAGCGGACAAGTTCCTCACCCGCTACCATCCTCCATCCAAGACAGCTGACCTGTAGAAGCAAATTACACATTTTGCTCAGGATGAGGATGAGACCATCAGGGATGCTTGGGAGAGATACACCAGTCTCTTTCTTAGGTGTCCCAATCATGGTTTCAATGATGCTTTCAAATGTTGCTGCAGATCATCTTTCACGGTTGGAAGCCCCTCCGGTGGACAACTTCGAGGAAGAGATCGACGACTCTTTCCCGGGTGAGCGATTGCTGGCGATGACCCTGGTGGACAGCGTGGCCCCTTGGTATTCTGACTTTGCCAATTATCTGGTGGGCAAGCAGTTACCCAAGGGGATGGCTACTCATGCAAAGCGCAAGTTCTTCTCCGATCTGAAGCACTACTTCTGGGAGGATCCTTACCTCTTCAGAATCGGAGCCGATGGCATGATCCGGCGCTGTGTCATGGAGCATGAGATGGGAGACATCCTGTCTCAATGTCACGAGGGGCCTACTGGAGGTCATCATGGAGGAAACCGCACGGCGCGGAAGGTGCTACAGTCGGGCTTCTATTGGCCCTCGCTCTTCAAGGATGCAGACACCTTCACACGACAGTGCGACCGCTGCCAAAGGTCAGGTAACATTTCTGCCCGGGATGAGATGCCCCAACATATCTCTGTTATTTGTGAAATTTTTGATGTTTGGGGTATCAATTTCATGGGCCCATTCCCTCCATCTTTTGGCAATCTATACATATTGGTTGCAGTGGACTACGTCTCGAGGTGGGCAGAAGCTCAAGCCATGCCCACCAATGATGCAAGACGGGTCTGCTCATTTCTGAAGCAGCTGTTCTCCCGGTTCGGGACACCTCGCGCCATTATTAGTGATAGAGGAACCCATTTTCAGGGGCAATTCACTAAACTCCTCTCTCGCTATGGCGTTAAGCATCAGGTGTCGGTGGCCTATCATCCCCAGTCAAATGGGCAGGCCGAGCTGACGAACCGGGAATTAAAACGGATAATTGAAAAGACGGTGGATCAGTCCCACAAGGATTGGTCCACCAAGCTCGATGATGCTCTCTGGGCGTATAGGACTGCTTATAAAAATCCGATTGGCACCTCTCCCTATAGGCTTGTCTATGGGAAGGCGTGCCATTTGCCGGTAGTGCTAGAGCACAAGGCCTTCTGGGCCATTAAGCTGCTAAACCTGGATTTGAGTGTTGCTGGTACAGAACGTAAGTTGCAGCTGCTGGAGTTGGAGGAGTGGCGTTACCACGCCTACGAGAACACCCTGCTCTACAAAGAGCGCACCAAGCGTCTCCACGACGCTAGGTTGAGGGGCCCGAAGGAGTTTCAGGTAGGTGACCGTGTTCTGCTCTTCAATGCACGCCTGAAACTCTTTCCGGGCAAGCTCCGTTCGAGGTGGTCGGGACCCTTCACGGTCACCCAAGTTTTCCCGCACGGTGCGGTGGAGATCAGCAATGCTCAAACCGAGCCATTCAAGGTGAATGGCCACCTCCTAAAGTTGTATCTGGGAGGTGCTGTCGAGCGCGCAGAGCTGCTGATCAAGCTCGAGGACCCTTAGTTCCTCTACTGGCGTCCAGCTAAACGACGGTAACGAAGTGCTTGTGGGGAGGCAACCCCACCGAGGTTTGCATTTTCTTACTCTTTTTCCTTTTATTTTTTGTGTTTTTGAGTCTTGAGATGTTGATCCAGAGTCAAATGTCGTTTTTGAGTGAAACCAGGTTGAATTCGGGGCTCCAGCACTTCGCACGGCCAGGTCGTAAACTTGCACGGCCGTGTGGATTTTATCCCCTGGCCGTGCAAGCTGTCGGCGAAAATCACACGGCCAAAAGTGCAAATCTGCACGACTGTGTGGCTTGGCCTGGCCTGGCCGTGCGGCCTACACGGGCAGCACCAATTCTCGCACGGCCGTGTGGAATTTATCCTCTGGCCGTGCGAGCTCTCGGCAAAATCCACACGGCCAAATGTGCACTTCGCACGGCCGTGTGGAATCCCTCGGCCAGGCCGTGTCGGCCAACACGGGCTAAAGTGCCCCTCGCACGGCCGTGCGGGCCTGCCCGTGCGGCCAAGCACGGCCTATAAATTCGGCCAGCACGGCCGAGTGGCCAGAATCTCACCCAACCCTCGTCGGAATCCTCTGAATCTGGCCGGAAAACCGCGACAACTCGCCCTATTTTGATTTCTCCGGCCATTTTTTGTCATTTTTTTACCAAACCAACCATAAACCCATCCTTCCCACATCAACCGCGGCCTATCCCTCCATTTTGAGGAGATTTGGCCGACGTTTTTGTCGCCGGAGGCGATTTCGGCGAGGCTCCGACGAGCACTTCCGGCCACTTTTTCGGCTTTTCGTCGCCTCCATCGCCTTCCCCTCATCATCCCCTACACCTCTACTTGAGTCTCCAGGTTTGATTTTGCCCTTAACTATGTTAATTGTGGAGAATTGGGTGTGCAGGGTGTATGTTTAGAGAACCTTATTGAATCTTGTGCTTTTTGTGCAATTGATTGAGGGGAATGCATGGAGTGTGTTTGAATTGTGTTGGGCAATGTCCTCCTTGATTGTTTAAGCCCTTGTGTGCAAGAATTTTGCCAATTTCATGCTTAACTGAATAGTGCACACAAGGTGTTCGATGAAATGCCTGTTTTTCATGCCATGTTGTGGCCACCGGTTGAGGCCCTTAATGATGTAGTCTGAGGGTGTATTTGCTATGGATGTGAACCTTAAGTTGCCTACTTTCTCGTGAATGTGCACCCCCACTCGGATTATGCTTGATTTATCGAGTTTTTGACCCCCGAACTATGGATGAAACCATGGTTAGGCTGTTTTCTGTTCTTAAGTGTGGGGGTGTGATTGACCTTTTCTTTGGCTCTTTTGGTTCCACTTTGGGTTGTTCTTTTGCAGGACAATGTCAAAACCTGACCTCAAGCATCCGTTCATATGGGATCTGAGGAGGGGCCCCGACGAGGATCGCTTCAAGGAGGTCCTGGCATGCCCGTTTGGGCAGTACCATTGCTGGTCCAAACGGGAGTTTCGGAAATTGAACTGCTACGAGCAACTCTCCGCCACCCTCGCCAACCGCATATGGCGCCGTCTGCTCACCATCTGCGAGAAGGTCTACTACGAGCCCGTCCTGGAGTTCTACACGACCTTCGGGCACACACAGACGACCGATTGGAAAGACGGTACAGCCGTCAGATTCAGGCTAGGCGGTGCCCCCCATTCGATGAGCTACCATGAGCTGACCGAGGCTCTCGACCTCGACCTGGATGACGGTGCGGACTACATCACCGAGGTCAACGACCCGCCGGAGGTGGACTTCATGAGGCTGTACACCCCGCCTGGCTAAGCCAGGCCAGAGGAAACCCTTCTCGGCTGGGAGGACGAAGGCCACTACCCTGCTGCTCGACAACCGCCTTCTCCACCACCTGCTGGCGAAGTCTTACACCCCAGCGTCCGATAGTGCCAGCGCCATCACCAAGAGGGCCATGTACTTCATCGCTTCGATGCGCCACTACGACCACCCTCTCCACTTGGGATCGGTGGTGGCCAGGACCTTTGAGAAGACTGCCACGGAACTGAAGAGCCTCCGCTACGCCCCTCTCATCACCCGCCTGGCAACCTACTTCGGGCTTTCGCTGCAGGGGTGCACACAGCAGGGGGACACCTTCGTCTTTGGCAGGAAGACGATCAGTCACATGCACCTGCTGCGAGAGAACCGCGGCATTCTATGGGTCGAAGGGTTTCCAGAACCTCAGATCCCTGCGGAGACCCAGCCAGAGGAGGTCCAGCCGGAGGTTCCAGAGGGTGAGGCAGGTGAGGATATCCACCCAGATGATGTGGACGCTGCTGCTGATCCACCACAGACTCACTTCCATTATGGGAGTGGCAGCTCCGCCTTCTCGGGCCAGGATTACTTCTCCTACCAGTTCGAGCTGCTGCGGATCCAGAACCAGCAGATCCTCGACCAGCAGATGCAGTTCCATCAGCAGTACGCAGAACACCAGGCCGAGTACCGGAACAGGATGGCTGCTTATGATGAGCGCCTGGACATACTCCAGACCCAGCAGGGAGTGACTCTCGCCCACATCGAGCGGGAGAAGCGTCGTTCACGGCGCATGCAGGAGGTCCAGCAGCACCTGCTCCAGCTGCTCCCGGACGAGCAGCCCGTCTGGAGGACTTCCTGGGAGGACTCTCCACTGCCTCATGCCCCAGCTTACGGTGATGATGGTGCTGATGGCGCTGCTGGTGATGACGCCTTCATGGCCGACATCGACATCGACTTGGATGATCTTAGCGACGAGTAGGCTGTACTCGTTGCCCGTCTCAGTGTGTTTTATTTTTCGTTTTAGACTTTTGTGTGTTTGCTCCATGTGTGAGGAGCTTGAACTTAGTGTCGATTGTTTTTGTTTTTGGTTTTCTTTTGTGGTTTGTTTATGTTGTAGCCGTCTGGGCTAACACTTATCCCTAACGCACAGTGTGCTAGTGTGTTCTTGGTGTTCGATTCGTGCAGAACTGTCCATCTTCCCGTCTGTTTCTCGCTGACTGGTCCACTTCCAGTGCCCCAACAGTATTTCAATCCGGTAACATCGTTCCCCTTATCTCTCCCTCTACTCCATTGAGGGCAATGTCGTGCTTAAGTGTGGGGGGGGGGGGTGCTTTGTATCGTTTGGAATATATATATATGTGTGCTTGGAGCCTAGTCCGCTGTCCGAATCTTACGATTTGAGGGCTCCAAGTACTGCTGTTTGATCATATTGGCACTGTGTTTTGATTGATGAATTGAATGGTTTTCGGAATGATGCATGACAACTTGATTTTGACTAGGACACCTATGATGAGGACTGAGATGTGCAGTAGAATTATGTAGGGGTTCAGTTTTTCAACTGTTTGCTTGCCAACTGTGACTTGGATTGATTACTTGTTCTTGACAGTCGTTTATGCATCTAGTTCAGGGTATCAGATTGTGAGATAGAGCATATAGGTAGCCATGTGAGATTTGAGCCTGCTCGTTTCTTTCTTGTGCGATAAATCCCTCTTCCATGATGTGTAGCATTCACGTTGTCACTAGCTAAGATATTGGGGGCATAGGATTAGCCTACGCCCAAATTGACTGACCTGATGTGTCATATCCCCTAGTCAGCCCCTTTGAGCCGTGTGTCATCCTTTCTTTTGGTCTATAATGAAAAAATCACCCTTTTGCATCTTTTAGAAGGTTCCACAGAGTGGTTTTTACATATTCTCTGCTGTTTCTGCTAAAGTTTATGTGAGTGTTGGAGGTAGTGCTTAAAAGTTGGGCAGGTGTTTGAAATATGTGCAGAAGTGGTGGCTCTCTTAAGAAATGAAAAGAAAAATGAAAGAAAAACAAAGAAAAATTGAAAGCAAAAGAGAGACACTACCAAAAATCTGAATAATGCCCTTTAAGTAGTGTTTCTTAGCAGTCTGGCTTGGAAATGCTGATGTTTATACCTCTTTCGCTCTTGTGCTCTTGAGATATTGAGTATTGCAGAATAGCAGAAAGGAAATACCGATTTGTTTGACTGTGATTGTGTGGGTTTGGAAATGTGGAACCTTGTGTTATGAATGCTTCCACCACCTAAAAGGCCTTTTCCCCATGTCCAAGACCCTAGCCAGTCATTTGAACCTGTGTCTAAGACCTCCGAATTAGTTAGTGGTGACACTCCATAGGTGAACTCTAGCATTTAGAGGCTACCATCATGGTGAAGAGATGATAGGGATTGAGAGAAATAGCATGCGCATTTTTCGCATCAAATCGTCCTGACCCCACTGGTCGAGAGTGAGTGATTCATTTTCATATTCTTTATACTCCTGTACCCCGGTAAGGACCTAGATTGCTCGGTCTCTGTTCTGATGTCTTGAGTTGGATGCATGAGTTGACTGTTTTGAGTGAGTGGTTGATTCAAGTCTAGGTTGGTTGGTGAACAGAAGGGAGACTCTTCCTTTACTCGATTGGCTGCACTCGAATGTCCTTTGTGGTGGTTGTCCAGGTTGGTATTGAGGTTGTTCATGTATAGATGTTTGAAAACCAGTACGATTCTTGTGTTTTGTGCCTTTATGACTTGTCTCCAATGTTGGTTGATTGAAATATGTAAGCTTACCCTGTGTCTGACTTGGTTTGCTTGGGGACAAGCAAACGGTTAAGTGTGGGGGAGTTTGATAGACCGTTATTTACACATGTTTTTACCCCTGTTCTTACACCGTTTGAGGTGTTGATTCTCGTGTTTTAGGCCGATTTCACGCTAGGTTGTGCTTGTTTGTGATATTTCAGGTCCTAGTACGTGAATGGAGGCTTGGGAGCGAGTTTGGGGTCGATTGGACGAAGATCGGACGCATGGCGAGGTTCTAAGGAAGCCACACGGGCATCTCAGGAAATCCACACGGCCGTGCAACCCTGGCCGTGTGGGATGGCTGAAGATCGACCGAAGTGATACGGCGCGTTTTGACTCACACGGGCAACTGGGTGAGCCACACGGCCGTGTGGCCTGCCCGTGTGAGTCGGGAAATTCTGGTTTTTCAGCCAATTTCGAGCAAAAAGTGGGTGAATTGATTTTCAGAGCAAAAACAGAGCCCTAGAGAGAGAAAGTACGAAGAACACATCCTAGAAGCTATCTTGGAGCTGGGTTTCGTCAAATCGAGCTTGGAGATCGTCATAGGAGTGGAAATCATCATCTCGGAGCAGATTTTCCTCATCATTATGAGTATGACTAATCCGATTACTGTTTTCTTCTCTCTCTCTATGGAGTAGAACCCTTCTCTCACTTGGGTATGAAGAACCCTAGTTCCTGGTGTTAGGGATTTGATTGTAATGACTTGGGATGATTATACTGTTTGATTTTAATCGAATGATGCATGTTTACTGAATTGTTTGAAGTCTGATCAGCTTTTCTCGATTTCTGCTGCAACCTGAGATAGATAGAATCTGATTAGGTTGTTAGAGCCTCTTCATTCGATAGTAGGAGATTGGTTATACGAGAGTTAGCCAGTTTACTGCTTTGTACTGGAATTCAATTCCAGTAGTGGAGTTCTGTGCTTATTGCTTCAGCTTTCTATCCCGGTGAAGACTAGTCGTCTGCCGGGTAGTTAGACTGAGAGGGCTTGGTCAGCTTAAGAGATTCCAAGCTACTGTCGGATCTTCCGCAGTCTAATCAACAGTGAATCAACCCAGGGGAATTACAATTGAACCTAACTAAGGGGCTAGGGGGACTCATTCCCGAGTGACTCTTTCCTGCTTTTGAAACCCGAACCATTTACTGCTTTCTTACTGCTTTGGCTTTAAACAACAATCACTCGAATTAGTTTGCTAGATAATAAATCATCACGGAGTAAGCAGTAGATCTAGTCCCTGGGTTGATAATAGAACGTGCCTGTTACTGCATTCCCGGACTGCGATTACACTTGGTCGCAGTTTGGTGTTGTGTTTTGGCGTGTCATGAAGTTCTGTGCTTATTGCCTCAGTAGTCTATCCCGGTGAAGGTTAGTCGCCTACTGATTAGCCTACATGAGAGGGCTTGGTCAGCTTAAGAGATTCCAAGCTACTGTCGGATCTTCCGCAGTTTAATCAACAGTTAATCAACCCAGGGTAATTACAACCTCGACCTAACTAAGGAGCTAGGGGGACTCATTCCCGAGTGACTCTTCCCTTGCTTTAGAAAATCGAACCATTTCCTGCTTTCTTACTGCTTTTAGTTAAACTCACAATCACTTGACTTAGTTTGCTAGATAATAGATATTCAGGGAGTAGGCAGTAGATCTAGACCCCGGGTTGACAAATAGAGCTTGCATGTTACTTCATTTCCAGACTGCGATTACACTTGGTCGCAGTTTGGTGTTGTGTTTTAGCATGTCAAGTTTTTGGCGCCGTTGCCGGGGAACTCTAGGTTATTGTAGAAACGTGAAAGTCTGTTACTTTAGCATTTACTTTTATGCATCCTCTCTTTTCCACCCTTGCTTTTCACTTGGGTATTTTGTTTTGTTGGTGTAGATCTGATACATGGATTCTCAAGGCTTCTCCAACCATTGGGGGTATCCACCACCACCCGAGTGGTATTACCCCGAGACTTCCTGGAGCACCCAAGGAGGAGAAGACTATGGAGTCTGGTTTCAGTACCAACCCCCCTACTACGACGAACAATCAGACCCTTGGGTATTTCAAGAACAATCTCATTATCAAGAAGAATTTCCCCCACAACTAGAAGGGCCATCAGATCTTGATTTAGCCACAGCCTTCAAGGACCATCCGGCAGAGCCATGCTACACTCCACATCCAGATCCCAACTATCACTTGAGGCTTCTAATGGAGCAGATTTCTCGAGTACCTGAGAGTTCCTTTCCCGAGATGGATCCTCATATCCAAGCCATGGCCCAAACTGACTTCTCCTTTCCCCGTGAAACAGAGGATACCCTTCGGAGCATAAAGAAGCACATAGAGGTCATTGAGAAAGCTTGTGCACAGTTTTCTAAAGACAACCTTTATGCTGCCATACAAGTAGAGGAGGAGGAAGAAGAAGGCAATCATGAGGATGTTGAGGAGCATACAGAAGTTGTCATGGAAAGCTCCCATGATAATCATGATCAAGTGTATCCTCTGGTGGTAGATCACAACTGTCCCCATTTCCGCTCTGATATGCTGGGCCCGAGAGAGGAGATGCAATATGATCTCATTGAAGAAATTACATGGCGACTTGCTCTCCAATCTGTGCTAGAAGAAGAAGAGCGAGAAAGGGTGAGGGAAGAATTTGTGGAGGATGAGGAAGAAAGCAAAGAAGAGGAAGTTCTTGATCTTTTCCAAGGGGAGAGACCACATTTTGAAGAAGGAAGGGGGGGTTGAGGAAGCAATTGGCGTCCAGGCTGAAGATGAAGTTGAGGTGGAAGAGGCTTGCACCGGCCCTATGTTACATGTGATATCTCCACCAAACTTCGAGGAGCTGCTTGGCAAGGACCCATTTGCAGTGTCTCTTTGCCAGACCAAGACCACATCAACATCAATCCCTCTTAATGGATGCGATAGTGGTCAATCGATGATATCTTATCTGGTTTGGTGAAATGAGACAAGAGAAAACGTGCAGGAGAGGTCTCGAGAGTGGAGACTTCATCTTCCTCAAGGCCACGATCCATCTTCATCACCTATCACATCACCTGCTTGTGACTTGAGACTCCACATCATCGACGAGAACCTCAACTTCAAGGAGGTTCTGGGGTGGACCGAAACTTAGGAGCCACATTCCAGCTAAAGACGTAAAAGAAGCGCTTGTGGGGAGGCAACCCCACCAAGGTTTGTTTTCCTTTCGTTTATTTTTCGGTTTGTCCACTTGGAACTATGGTTTCTATCACCTAGTGTGTTTTGCTGATGCTAGCCCCACTGACTGGTTCACTTCCAGTCCCCCGGCAGTCTTTCCTTCTGGTAACATCGTTCCCGTTATCTTTCCCTCTGCTCCATTGAGGGCAATGTCGAACTTAAGTGTGGGGGAGTGATTTGTATTGGTTGGAATCTATATATGTGTGCTTGGAGCCTAGTCCGCTGTACAAATCTAGAGATTTGAGGGCTCCAAGTAATGAGGTTTGCATTATCATGTTGGCACTGTGGATTTGATTGGTGAATCGAATGGCTTTCTAATTAATGCATGACAACTTGATTGTAACTAGGACAACCTATGATGATGACTGAGACGTGCAGTAGGATTGTGTAGGGATCCGTTTTTCAACTGTTTGCTTACCAACTGTGACTTGGATTGATCACTTGCTCTTGACAGTCGTTTATGCATCTAGTTCAGGGAATCAGAATGAAAGATAGAGCATATAGGTAGCCATGTGAGATTTGAGCCTGCTCGTTTCTTTCTTGTGCGATAGATCCCTCTTCCATGATGTGTAGCATTCACGTTGTCACTAGCTGAGATGATGGAGGCACAGGAATAGGCCACGACCAAATTGACTGTCCTGGTGTGTCATACCCCCTAGTCAGCCCCTTTGAGCCGTGTACTTTCCTTTCTTTCGGTCTACACTGGAAAATCACCCTTTTGCATCTCTTAGAAGGTTCCACAGAGTCGTTTTTGCATGTTCTCTGCTATTTCTGCTAAATATAATGTGAGGGTTGGAGGTAATGCTTAAAAGTTGGGCGTGTGTTTGAAAAATGTGCAGATGTGGTGGTTCTCTCAAGAAATGAAAAAAAAAAAGAAAAGAAGGAAAAAAATAAATGAAAGCAAAAGAGAGCCACTACCCAGAAATCTTAATCATGCTCGTTAAGTAGTGTTTCTTAGCAGTCTGGCTTGGAATTACTAACATTATTGTGTCCTCCTTCGCTCTTGTGCTCTAAAGAACTTGAGTAATGCATAATGGCAGAAAGAAAGTAAGTGGTTTGATTGACTGTGATTGTGTTGGGTTTGGAACTGTGGAACCTTGTGCTATGAATACTTCCACCACCTAAAAGGCCTTTTCCCCATGTCCAAGACCCTAGCCAGTCATCTGAACTTGTGTCTAAGACCTCCAGATTAGTTAGTGGTGACACCCAATATGTGAACTCTAACATTTAGAGGCTGCCTTCATGGTGAACAGACGTTAGGGATTGAGAGAATAAACATGCACATTTTTCGCATCAAATTGTCCTGACCCCACTGGTCGAGAGTGAGCGATTCATTTTCTCTATACTCTTTACCCCGGTGAGGACCTAGATTGCTCGGTCTCAATTCTAATATCTTGAGTTTTGTGCATTAGGTGACTGTCTTGAGTAAGTGGTTGAGTCAAGTCTATGTTGGTTGATGAACAGAAGGGAGACCCCTCATTTACCCCATTTTTCTGCACTCGAATGTCCTCTGTGGTGGTTGTCCAGGTTGCTGTTGAAGTTGTTCATGTGTTGATGTTTGAAAGCCAGTGTGATTCCCGTGTTTCGTGCCTATATGATCTGTCCCCAAGGGTTGCATGATTGAGATGTTTCGAGCTTCCCTTGTATCTGACTTAGTTTGTTTGGGGACAAGCAAACG
Source organism: Linum tenue (assembly GCA_946122785.1). NCBI lineage: Eukaryota > Viridiplantae > Streptophyta > Magnoliopsida > Malpighiales > Linaceae > Linum > Linum tenue. The sequence continues at coordinate 33,934,516 of CAMGYJ010000008.1, forward strand.
GTTAAGTGTGGGGGAATTTGATAGCGTCGTATTTTCACATGTTTTCACTCTTGTTTCCTGACCATTTTAGCTTGAATTTGATGTTCCTTGGCCTATTTTATGCTAGGTTGTGTTGTTTTGTCGTATTTCAGGTCCTAGCAAGTAAAGGGGTGCATAGGCGCAAGTTTCAGGTCATTTGGCGATTCAAGATGCAAATTACGGGCATCCCCTGCCCAATTACGGGCGTAATTGCTTCTGTCATGCCCGTAAATGCAATGCCGAGCCAAATCCCTGAGAATTCCTGTCGCAGAGCAAATTACGGGCAAGAGTAAAAGCAACTACGGTCGTAATTCCACAAATACTGGCAGTAATTGTGTAATTACGACCATAATTCCTCTCATCAGTGTTAAGTGAAACGCGCATTTTGGGCGAATTACGGGCAGACCTTGTTTACGACCGTAATTCAGCCCGTATTTCGCCCAGAATCGTGTTTTTGAGGCAGATTCGAGCCAAAGGAGAGGGAGTCGACTTTTTGGAGCAAAAACAGAGTTTTAGAGAGAGACTTCCTTCAAATCGCCATGCAAGAAAGCGTTTTTCACGTCAAGTTGTAGAAGAGGCAAACCACGTGAAGATGCAACAACGAGCAGGGCACATGCTGTTTGCATTTTGGCAATGGGAGCGAAAGTCTCTTCAAAATCGATGCCGTACTCCAGAATGAATCCTTGAGGAACGAGCCGGGCTTTATATCGATCAACGGTATCGTCCGGCTTCATTTTAAGGGTGTAAACCCAACGACAGCCAACAACCGATGTGGAGGAGGGCGACCGAGGGACAAGAATCCAAGTGCCGTTGTCGTGGAGAGACTTGATTTCATCGGCCATGGCTTGCTACCATTTGGGATCCCCTTTAGCTTGAGAGTACCTATTGGGGGATCAAAATGGAAGCTACACTGTAAGTATAATAATCTTGAAATCTAGCTGGGGGCTGACCACGATTGTACGAACTGGTCGTTGATGACCAGGTGGAACAATTGGGATGTCAACGGAAGCGGGTGGAGGTGAGGCATCCGAAGGTGAGGAAAATGACAAGTTGCCGGGTGACGAAGTAGATGTGGCGATTGCATTGGTTGGTAAAGCTGGAGCTGGGAAGTTGGGAGGGAGCTGAGTGTCGTCGGTAGGGATGGCAACAAAACCCGAACACATGGGTACCCTACCCGACCCAACCCGGTCAACGCGGGTAAAATCATTTTTGATGGGTTTCGGGCCGGGTTCGTGTTTAAACCCGTTACACTTTCACCAGGTTGGGTTTGGGTATAGCGATACCCGACCCATGGGTACCCGCCCACACTTATTTCGTTGTCGACTCTCTCCAAACCCTACTTTAATTCTAATTTCCCCAATCTAATTTACAATTTGTATGGATAATTTGTGATTGGTTTGAATTTTCTATACTCGTGTTTTATGTATGGATAGTTTGTATGAAGAAATTGTTTATTATAAAAAATTGTATGAAGAAATTGATGTTTGACTTTTATTTTGATAGGAACTTGTCATTGTAAATTTTTTACCACAAAAAATCAATGGGTACCCATGAACCCACGGATACCTAGCGGGTTGGGTTGAGCTTTCCAAATCCATTGGGTTTTATTCCGGGTTATTTTGACTGATAAGCCTATGGGTTCGGCTTTGGGTTTGGCAAAACCCGACCCATTGCCATCCTTAGTCGTCGTGGGGAGTATCAACAAAATCATCATCATCGCCAAGCACGGGAAGACGGGCCAAGGGTGACAAATAAGGAGGTTTAGACGGACTGGAGTATAACATGATATGTTCAAAAAAATGACATCACAGGCTGTACGAATACGTTGAAGATTGGGATCGAAACAAAAATATCCCTTGTGAACGTCACTATAACCAAGAAAGACGCAACGAGCTGTTTTAGAGGAGAATTTTGTACGTTCACGAAGTGGAAGAAAGACAAAACACGTGCATCCGAAAACACGTAGACGAGAATAATCCGGATGTTTGGGAAACAAAACAAAGTAAGGACTTTGTTGACCAAGTACGAGAGTAATTTGATAGTTGATCAAACAAATAGTGGTAGCTATGGCTTCTGGCCAAAAACGGGAAGGAACATGAGACACTAGGAGTAATGCACGAGTGAGTTCTACCACGTGACGATTTTTTCTTTCGACTAAGCCATTTTGTTGCGAAACGCCAGGGCATGATTTTTGACAAACGATCCCAAGATTTCTATACAAATCTAACAACGGAGTGGAGCTAAACTCAACACCTGGATCAGAACGAATAACTCGAATTGTTTTACCAAATTGAATTTTTTTCATAGTAAGAAATTCGGAGGCTATAGCAAGAAGGTCTGATTTATAACCATGACGAGATATATTTGGGCTAGGTCCCCATAATTGGTGTAAATAATATGAAAGGGTTCACTAATGACGGTGGAGCTAAGCGAAAATGAGCTACGAGTAGCTTTAGCCTCGACACAACTTGTATAAGCTAACTTGGAGAAATTGCCAATCTCTTTATTGCTCAATAATTCCTGTTTAAACATCAAAATAAGCCGACTAGAGTTGGCTGACCCAAACGAGTATGCCAAAGATTGATAGTATGATCATGCTCACTAGAAAACACGAAAGGAGTAAAGGAAGACCTAGACACCGACGAGCCAGCCGAGTTGGCTGGAATTGATTGGCCTGAGAATTCCTCCAAGTGAAAGACACGTCCACGTTTACTCCCCTTCCGACCTCCCTCCCGCTCTTCATTTCCTGGATAGAACATCCCATAGAGTCGAAGACAACACGTAAACTATGATCAGTCGCTTCCCCCACAAAAACCAAATTAGGAAATAGATTTGGGACATGTAACGTAGCTGACAAATTATTATTATCATCCTTAAGTGAACCTATTCCTCTCACGTGAAGTTTCTGTCCATTTGCAACTTGTAAACTAAGATAATCAACTGGTACGATGTGCTTAAGAACTGAAACATTGATGGTCATGTGGTTGAAGCAAGCGAAATCAAAATCCAAGGAGAAGAGTTACCCGAGTCATGGAGAGAGGCAAAGGCGCTGCTGATGGCTGTGGGAAGAGATCTGCAGAGCGGCATTGATTAGTTGTTGCACGACCTTGGGAGTAAGCATTTGACCAGCCGGGTTTGTAACTTGAGTTGCATATGCTGGGGAAGCGGGATTTGCTGTATTTGGTGCATTCTTGGTCCGATTCTTCAGTAAGCTGCGATCAAGGATTATATGTCCACTCTTTTTACAATAATTACATATATTTCTTTGTTTGCAGTGATTCTGAGTATGCCCTAGCTCATGGCAATGGTGACATTTAATTTCAGACTGTGGAACACGACGTTAAAACTGAGGTCGACCGACCGCAAACGCCGTCTCATCAGCAACAGCTTCGTTGGAAGCAGCAAAAGCTGGCTCTCCTTCCCCGGGGCGCAATCCAAGTGTACTTGGGTTCGAAGCCTCGTTTCTTCTCTAAGAAGCTGCCCCAACACACCGTCCATCTTCAGATCCTCACAGTTAACAAGAGTTGAGCGAATGGCTTCGAATTCAGGACGGAGTCGCATGAGAAACTTGAACAACCTCGATTGGGTTCTTTTTTCCTTCACTTCAACTGATGCTTCCTTGGATCGAAGAGATGCGGTGACTAGGTCTTGTTCAGTCCAAAGTTGCTGCGCTAAGTTGAAGTAGGTTGAGATGTCTTTGTCGCCTTGGGTCAGATGCTGCATCTCACACCCGATCTCGAACTGTCGGGAGATGTTGACGGAGGTGTACTTGTGGAGAGATTTTTCCACATCTCATTCGATGTCGGCAGTAAGTGAAGGCCAAGAACAATTGCTGGATCAACTGAATTGAGCAACCAGTTCTTGATCTAAGCATAGTTCTGTATCCACTTGAAAATAGCCTCGGCATCAGCATGAGGAGAGATTGGCTTGGGTTTCTTGCCAGTCAGAATGCAAAGCAAACCCTTCCCTGCGACAAAAACCTGAAATTGAAACTCCCATAATGCATAATTCTTGAGCGTAAGTCGAACATAAATTTGATCAGAATCGCCATGCTCTGATGCCATGTTAATAAAATGATAGCAGAAAACTAAATGCAAGATCAGTTTACGTGGTATTCCTGATAATCAAGACTAGTCCACGGGAGAGACGAAGAAGCTCTCCAACTACTAATATATTTCGATGGTGTTTCTCATACAATCAACCCTCCATTATATAGGCTAGGAAGCCCAGTTTATGTGGTCTATAATTCTCCAACTGGCTAGAGAAAGAGACCAAAGCTATGTTTACTACCCATGTACAGCTCACGTAGCTATCTCTACCTCCCATGTACCGCTCACGCATAAGTCTCCTAATTACAATATATGGATACAAGCATAATTATCATTATAATGATAATATAATAATCATAATTATCAACAAATATAATTTCCTTACTTTTCACTATATTTGCACTCCTACTTTTTCATTCAAACAACAATTTACTCTTCCACTTACACCCTCCACCAATTTGTACTCCCCCTGCAATTTGCCAATTAACTTGGACCTCTCTCGAATTTGCACCCTTGTTGCCAAACATAGTATGTCAATTATTTTATTTTCAAAATTATAGATGGCAACCTTTTAAAGATTTTCCTTCTTTAAATTTTTGTTCAATGGAAATAATATAATTTGATTACTTTAAGAAAAATAAAGAATATTGGCTATATAATTAAAGAATATCCCACAAAAGTTTCCCATTTAACACACATAAGATGGAAAAAAATCTACAATCAACGCCCCATTTTGCCAATGAACTGCAAAATGTATGCATGAATGTGTTATGGGCAGCGGTTGAAAGTATTTTTCAAGAGGTCGGGTTTATTACAATTGAGCGCCGTACAAAATAAGGAAAAACATAAAGTAAAACAACAACAAAACAAAAAAAGGGTTCCAAGTTCCAACAATCCCGAAAATTAGTCCGAAACTATAAATATGCGCTTATTCATAAAACACATATTGGTTCATGCCCACAATCACAAAATTGAGTCTGACCAAGTAGAGACCCCCAAATCCTAACTCTAATGCCACGATGATGTCGCAAGAGAAGGAGCTTCACAACGATGGCCGACTAATGATGAATTACATGGATCAAATCTCTGTCTTCTAATCTCCCAACCGCGTCCAAACCAATTCACTTAACATACTTTTTTTGCATATCTGAATCACATGTGGTGCGAAGCATGCAAGTAGACATAAATATCAACATAAAAGTATAAAAAATAACAATTGAATTGTAAACCAAACAAAGAATCGGGAAAAACTAATGTAAAAGCCAAAACCCCGATAGAGATAAAGTAACCATAATTATCGAGAAGAAAAAAAGGTAACCATTTCCATATTGGAAAAGGAAAACGGGATATACGTGTGCGTATATATATACACAACTATAGTCTATATATAACAGGCGAACCCCCACCTGTAGGCTGTAGGCTTGACTCAAAATCATTATGGGGGAAAACAAGCGCAGGAGAGTCACGCTGCCAAGTTCCCCAACAGCTGCCGCTTGCCCGATCTCCGACCTCCCTGACCACCTCCTCCACAACATATTCTCTTTCCTCCCTCCCAAAACCGTCTCCCAACTCTGCATCCTCTCCAACCGATTCTACTCCGCCTGGAATTCCACCCCTTCTCTTTCCTTCCACCACTCCCACGCCGGCCGCGGCGGAGTCGGACAAGAGGAGGAGAAGCGAGAGCGATTCATCGACTACATCAGCTCCACCCTCGCCCGCCGCGCCCCTTCCTTCACCCTCGACGAATTCCGAATCCAAGCCCCCGCCCTCGCCCTCCCCTCCTCCCCGGCCTATCACGACGACCGCGTCGACGCCGCCATCGATCGCGCCCTGTCCCGCGGCGGCCTCCGCGTCCTCGATCTGGAGCTCGGCACCGGCGCCGAGCTTCACAATTATCTCCTCCCACCCGGAATCCTCGCCTCCGACGGCAGCAACAACGCCTCCCTCACCTCCCTCCGCCTCGCCGGCTTCCAGCTCGATCCGGCCCGTCCCTCGCTCCGCCTGGCGGATTACCCTCTCCTCGAGTCCCTCACGCTCCGCCGGATCCTCGGGATCGAGAGCCTCGAAATCTCCTGCCCCAAATTGAAATCCCTAGAAGTAGACTCATGCCCCGGCCTCGTAGCCCTAACCCTAGACCCCCAAACCTCGAGCCGCCTCGAGTCCTTCTCGTTCGTCGGCAAAAACCGCGTCAAGGGCCCCTACGACCTCAAAATCCCCGCCGCCTGCCCTTGCCTGACCCGAATCTCGGTGTCCAACGTGTCGATCCCGGACCAATGGGCCGCCGACGTGGCAGCCAGGCTGCGGAGCCTGGAGTCGTTGATTCTCACCCAATTCCAACCCCTAGGCGGGGATCTGGACCTGTCCGGTGGCGGCGAGAATCTCCAGCTCCTCCAGCTGGAGATCTCGTCCCGGAGACCCGTCGGGGTCCGAGTCCGGGCCCCGAATCTCCAAACACTCAAGGTCGGTTACAAGGACGAGAAGTTCTGTAGAGAATTCGACATCTCGGGGTGCGGGTCCCTGGAGAAGCTGGAGCTGTTCCAGGTCTGCGTCACGGGCGAGTGGATCGATGCCAACCTGCGGAAGTTGGGAGGGCTCAAGTGTCTGGAGCTGAGAGGCTGCGGCCACCTGGAGGCGGTGAGAGTCCACCACCGGGGGCTGGAGCGGCTCGTGATGGAAGGGTGCGATGAGGTGAAGCATATGAAATTGTGGCCGACAGTTTGGGCGAGTTCAGGCACAGCTGCAGCAGCCTCGTGCCCCGTGCGGCCGCAATCTGCGGCCGCGGCCTGTTGGTCGCCACGCTCGGGCTGCCTTCGGGATCGTTCGGCGAGGAGCGGCTCGCGGCGTCGAGGGAGTTTCTGAAGTCGTTTGGCCAGTGTAGGCATCTGACTCTGGTGGCTGCTGCTGCAAAGGTAATTAATGACTGAAACGTTTCGAATTTCACTTGTAATATGTTTGCTGCCTACGTTTTGGGGCTGATATATTTGTGTGTGTGTGTGTTGGCGCGCAGGATTTGATCATTGATGCGAGTTTGAGGGACGGGAAGACTGCTCCGATGTATGATTTGAGGAGCTTGGAGACGGTGGTGAAAGATTACCCTCGGAGGAGCGGTGGGTTTGTTACTTTGGTCGACAGTCTGCTGTGGCTTGCTCCTCACGTCAGTGTACTCTCTTTGCTCTTTCGGGACAAGAGAAGGACCCTCAAGGTACGTCCTACGTCACAATTTATCATGTCAAAATGTACTCTCTTAAAATTGAGGGCTGGAATATATGAATGCACCTATTTTCTAATTCGTTTCGTTGTTGGATCTCCATTTTTGCAAGCGCAGCTGAATTACTATGTGCAACGAGATGCTGCGGGTGGTAAGGACGAGCTGCTCTGCTGCGAGAGATGGTGGCCAATCAAGTGCTGGCGCCATACCTTAAGGGAAGTCACATTGGAGAACTTCGAGCCCTGGGAGGAGGCGGATTTGGTCCTGTTTTTCAGGCGGAGCGCAGCAAGGTTGGAGGCCGTTTACGCTGGCGCGGCGAATTGATCAAATGCGGCCGGGCAAAGCAGTTGTTGGCTGGAGGTGCCCATCTGTAAGTTCGGTTATTTGAGCATATGCATCAGAAGTGTATCTAGTAACTTGTTTTTATCATGTACCTGTATTTCTAGCATGAAAGAGTTTAGTAGAAACAAAAAGATCTAAATTGTTGTGAACTGCAGTTTGGTTTAGCGATAATAGTGCTGAATTTGGGAAATTTCAAATTCAGAATTCAAAGATAGACTTCCGTATCTACATACCCCGTTTAGTAGCATGTTAGAAACCATGCCCTTGTTTTTTTTTTTTACCTTTGTGTTCAAGATTTGGGGTGAACCAATCTTTAATGCACTTTTCTCCATTTTGCAACGTGTACCTAGACAGAGTTAGGTAGCATGTTTTATTTCTTTCGTGTATGAGAGACACAGGTTGCTAGTCCCTTCTAGTTAATACTTTCAGCAAGTGCTATAACGAGTTAGTTTGACACTCAGGTCCTTGATTTTTTTAGCATCTTTTATTCCATCCAAGATCACGTTACCAGTACAACCAGCAGCCTCCTAGAAAATATAGGGAGATAATAGTTATAATGTTATATATTATACTAAACTACGGTTGAAAAATGCGCTTGGTGTAAGGTCCTAACGTATAGCTTCTGTAGCCGTTGCCTAATTCTACCTAGACGTTGGAAAAAATAGTTGTTTGGATGATGAACCCTGGGGGTTCGTTTTCATCGGAATTACGCAGTTAACGAACAATAGAACGATAGTGAATGGATAGGTAAAATTCTTGCCACAATCAAGATGTTTACTTGATTGATAGGAGACTTGTTAACACAATTCTGGACTTTTCAACAGAAAAGCTTGAAGAAGGATCTTGTAGTAGCTATGGAATCCACACGTAGTTAAAACAATGGATGATTATCGAGCCAAAACTCCAAGAACATGAACAAACTACTCGGAGTAATTTTATTCAACAATTCTCTAAACAATTACGATGTAAATAGAAGGCTTTTTATAGCCATAGAAAACCTAATACAAACTTAAATGAATAAGGAAACAAATAAGGTAAAAGTTTATTCTAAAAAGGACACAAAACTCGGCCAAAACTCTCTTTCTTCCAGCTCAAGTAAGCTGCCTTGTAGCATAGGCAAAATGCTAGAAAAACAGGTTTCATAGCAATTTTGAGCCTTTCGATCCAAGCCTTCTAGGTATGCTTTCAATCATCCAATGCCATGTCTTTTTAGTAGAACATATCTACTTTCATATGGTATGAAGCTCCTGACTCGATTCTCAACCATACTTCTCGAATTGACCTCCAAAGTAGGCTTCATAGTCACGTTTTCCTGTTTTGAGATATCAACTTTAAGGCTTTGGAAAATGACCTTAATGACTTGTTCTGGATCCACCAATCCTTCCATCTTGAAGAAACACATGTGGTCTTCAATACAAACCCTTCTTCTTGCATTTTCATCGAGCCAATTGTAATAAATGAATCTCCAAATTTAGCACCATAAAACTGTTTTCACACTTGGCCAAATTCTGCCCCCTTTTTTGCCAATTGAGATTGCTTTTTGGTCCAGCGGTTGTAACTTGTAGAATTGGCTAATTTGGCTTGTATCATTGGCAGTTTATGCAGGTGGAGGTTAGTCGCCCGCCGGGTATTTGAACCAAGAGGGTCTAGATTACTTTAGTCGAGATTCCAAACTTGTCAAGAACTTTCCGCAGTATATCTTTCAATCTGAACAAAATGGGAACATATAATCTGAACTAGCTGCGTACTAGAGGGAATCATACCTGGATGACCTTTGACATACTTGAAAAACCAGAACATTTCTTGCTTTCTGTTTACTTTGCGATTGAACAACTCACCACACTTAGTTTGCTAGATAATAGAAGTTTGCCAAATCGTGCCCAAATCATGATGCGGAGTTGCGGACCGTACAACAACTTCAATGTTGCTCTGACTGTACAACAACTTCAATGTTGCTCTGTGGTTTCTTTTTTAGGTTTCTGATGGTTTGCACTCCAACCCCCCCCCCCCCCCCCCCCCCCCCCCCCGATGATTTCTAAATTTTGGATCAATTTGAGTAATTGTGTTTCGTTGTGGATGTGATGATACTTTCCCTAGATGATCGAAATTGATTATACTGTCCGAAATGTATCTCCTATGGAGATATTCAACCCAATGTTCTGATCCATTCCTTGCTTTTTCATACTTTTTTTATTGGAGTTTTGGTTCTTTGTTTTCCGAATTTGTATAAGCTAAATGAAATGGGGTTTCTCTTTGTTTCCATCTTGGATCCTACATCGATCTAACGTTCTCAAATCAATGGCTGAGTTTTCATAATATAAAAAAGGATGACAACTTTTGATGATGGGAGATTATAGAAACCGATGAATTGATGTAGTTTTCCTTCTGTCATTTATAACATTTGTGTGCTTTGATTTCGAGAACTTGGATTATTAAACTTGTATGTTATTATGTAAACTTAACCTAGTTGTGAGAATTTGGATTTTTAACTCGTATGTGGGTTATGATTTATATTTATGAAGTTATTGTTAATATGTTATGAGTTTGTTCTAATTTAGACATGAATTGCAGGTATTTTTTTATCTAAACTCTGTGCACTTATATTTTACATAGTTTATGTCGTACTTAACAGATTTTTAACTATTATACAGGATGCATAAAAAACTTACGCTTTTACGCTTTGATTCATCGCTTTTCGATTTTCCTTTTCCGCTTTTAGGTAGAATCACGCTTTTGACTGCATTGGTTCAGACCACGATGTTATACATTGAAAAGATTAGCCAGTATGTTCGTTGGGGTCGCATGAAAAGGTGGAAATCGTCATTATATTATCAAAGGGTTTTGCCCACACAGTCTAACATACATAAACAGTAAGCTCATCTGTAAACATGCATGAACTCGATCGTACAATCGTTCAAGTCATAGTAAATGAATTGAACATCATACCTAGGGATAGAGGTGGCAAATGAGATTTGTCGATTCATGGATTGAATCAATGAATTCAAGTTACATCTAGACTTGGAACTATCAATTTTTTTTAAAAAAAATTTAGACACTAAAGTGTCATTATAAACAATATTAGGCATCAAAACATAAATTTTCAATGATATTTTTTTCAAAAAAGAATTAGAATTTAGGTATCAAATTGTAAAATAATAAAAAAATTATATACTAAACTATAATTTTCCAACATTAATCCTATCCAATTGAATTTGAATTAAATGATTTATATAAGTTAGATTATGAATTGGTGGACTGGGTTCAAATTCCCACCTCCATCCCGCTTTAAAAAAATTGCACTCGGTGAGTCGGATTAGTGTTCGATTCGTAAGTTTTTCCTTTGCCTGTAACTACCACAAGCTTAGACATCAGCCATATATACTCCACCTCTTCGTTACACACATCAAAGATATTGGGAGGTCTTTCATCGGGTTCCAGTGAAGCTCTTTAAGATTATAGATAAGGTCTCTCATGAAACATTCACAAGAAATAACCATCAACTGACGATATTTAACACCATCCTTAAACATACATCATGGGGTTTTCAACACATCATAGTTGCTTTATTTTGCAGCAACTATGAACTCACGTAATTATTTATGCCGCATATTAGTTCAAAACATCTGTGGGCCCAGCCCTGGACTACATAGTACATCTTAACAAACTGGTGCCGGCCCTTGCACCAACTCATTGTGCAAGCCATAATGAAGCCAAAGCATGTAATCATTGTCTCCTTCGTATAATGGGCCGAAATATGGATCATCAGTGGTACTGTAAATCTCCCGCTTTGTATAGTCATCATCAGCATCAACCAGGAATGGCTGCGACCAAAAATCGCCACCAAAATCAGACTGATAGATATCATTCACCATCAAAACCGAACTGCTACTGATTGCATTCGGGCTGTCAGTTGTTGGTGACATATGTGGCAGGGACAAGTAGAATTGATCATTCTGGGAGGGCGAGACGACCTCAACGTTGGTTTCATGCGTACTATTACTGTCGTTGCTGCTGCAAACAATTGGCTGTGCAGGGTCTGTAGTGGTGGGTTTAGGTTGAGATTTCTTGGTCATGTGAGTGTTCCAGTAGTTCTTAATCTCGTTGTCGGTTCTCCCTGGCAAATGGGTAGCAATTATCGACCATCTGCAGCGATTCAAGACCATATATGACCTATCAATTAGTCCAGTTAACCAGACATGCATATTGAGGTTCTTGGTATATATGAGGGCAACACACGTACTCCTAGCGAAAAAAACGTTGTCTAAATTTTGAATTAATCCTAGTTTGTAACCCTAAGCCCTAATGAGTAAAATCAAGATTCATTATTTGTACGCCTTTGAATTTTATGAAGGGTTAAAAGTAGGGGTGGCAGCCGGTCGGTTTCGGTTTAACCGAAAACCGAAATCTCGGTTTTCGGTTAAACCGAGACACGACCAAGGCCTACCGACGACCGACCGTTCAAACAGCCCCGGTTAGCCACAAACCGACCGGCCGGTTTTCGGTTTAGGTGCGGTTTAACCGGGGCAACCGAAAATGTGAAGGCCAGTTCGGTTTAATTGCCTAACCGACCAGTAACCACAAGAGATAAGATTTAAAAATTAAAAAAAAAATTGAAAGAAATAAATAAACAAAGTGCTAGCCACACATACCTTATCTTCTTCCTCTTCTCTCCTCTCTCTTTCTACGCATAAACAAACCTCTCTCTTCTCTCCTCTCTCTTCTCTCCTCTCTCTTTTACCCAGAAACAAAGAAAAAAATCAAAACTTTCTTATCTTCTTCCTCTTCTCTCCTCTTTCTTTTACCCAGACCAAACCTCTTCTTCTATGATGTAGGCGGCTGGGCGACGGCCGACGAGGGTGGAGGCGGCAGCAGCAGAGGAATGAACGGCGGCTGGTTTACCCCTGACGGCGGCGTGGTTGAAGTGGAAGAGGCGATCGCTTAGGCAGGAAGGGCAGACCCCTCGCTTCTCCTCGTGCCCCGGGTGCTTCTTGCATGCTATCTCCGACGACGACATTCCCATCTTCTTCCCTTTCCTTTCTTTCTTTCTGCGTAAGAATCCGATTTTTTTTATTTCGATTCTTCCTTCTTTGTTTCTTTGGTTCTTGACTGTGTGGAGGAGGAAGAAGAAATTGGGGAAACCACAATAAATTTTGGGTGGAAGGGAATTGGAATTGGAATTGGAGGATTTGTTTCTTTTTTGTTTCTTTTCTTTTCTGTTGTTGTTGCTCTGCTTTGGTAGTGAGAGAGATTTATGTGGAAGTCGTTGATTTAGGGGGTGGGGAGAAGGAAATTTTCGGTGAGGGTCGGTTAGCCGGTTAGCCGCGGTTAATTATGTCCGGTTATTCGGCTAGCCGGAGCCCTCTGATACGCATCCGAACACCGACCGAGGTCGGTTTTTGCCGGTTTTCGGTTAGTCGGTTAGTGTCGGTTTTCGGTTATAACCGGCGGCTAACCGCTAACCGGCAACCGATTTGCCAGCCCTAGTTAAAAGTATAGTATCACACCGACTAATACAACGCTTGCCTGAATGTTAATAATTCACATGAGAAGATAGACTCACTTGTTTCCGAGCGATCCATGTAAAGCAACGATGGCATCTTCCTCTTCCTCTGTGAAATTCCCTCTTTTAATGTCGGGCCTCAGATAATTCAGCCACCGCAACCGGCAACTCTTCCCGCATCTTGCCAAACCTGCAGTAGTATTACAGTCCACATATTAATAAGAAAGAAGAAAAGATCAGTTACCAGAATTTCGACCCATATATACATATGCATGTATGTTAGTCTAGTATACCAGCATATTTAGGCAATCGGCGCCAGTTCCGGCAACCGTGCGCAGCGACGTAGGCAGCAAGCCTCATGTCTTCTTCTGCAGTCCAAGTGCCCTTCTTCACACCATTCTTGTCAGTGTAAGGAGTTCTCGCCATTTTTTTCTTCCTTACTATTTTCTTCAATGTCAGTTATATGATTGAGATCGAGGTCAAATGAGCATGGAGACCTGATGATGCATGCTTGCCAGCCCTAAACCGGTCTTCGTCTTAAAATAATATAATCGGGCAGGGGTGGGGGTTGGTGCAAACAAGCTGGCGGGGTATTCGAAGAAAGTTCAATGAAATATTCTACGTAGGATAGAAAGTGAGAAAGAGAGAGAGAGAGAGAGACTTGGGTGAATCTAGAGCCGATCAGAGTAGTCCAACACAGGACTGTACACGTTTCACCTACGTATATGAAATTGATGAATGGGTTCCAGGAAGTGGGGAAGGACTTTCGTCCTGTTTTCCATCGTACGTTCATCATCATTCGAATCTAATCTTAGCCGGATGTTACGGCACCAACCTCGTACTTGGATGTTAGTTTTCATCATCATGAGTAATTTAGCAATTTAACTAGAGTATGATGATGATATTGATGCTTCTATATATGTCTAGGTTACCAAAGTGCTACAGTTCAATACCAAGTTGGATGATTACATTCCCATACATGTTTGCCTAATGAGTGGGGATGGAAATTGAACCCGATCGAACCCATATGCGTACCCAACCGGTCACTTTGGCTAAAACTTAATGTTTGAAGAATTTTGGATCGAGTAAAGGTTTTCTCTGCTTTTGAAACAAGCGCGGTTGGGTTGGGTTTGGCTTTTGCCAAAATCCAACCAGTTTTCCACCTAACCTACTCCTATATATAAAGCAAAACCACGTCATTTTGTATCGAACCAAAACAATATAATTAACATGTTGTTGTTATTAGTTTTTATGAAAAATATAAACCTAAAAATATAGATAATTTATGAATCTTAGTAGTCTTTGTGGAGATATATTTATAGAAAAAATTCGATAACATTATGATATGGGTGTTCAAAGAAATAATGTATGTTATGCTCATGAACACAAGATCTGAGTACCCAACTCCCATGGATCTGTAGGTACTCGCTCAGCTAGATTGTTTTGAAATTTGTCCTTATGGTCTCGAAATAATAGCAGGAGATTTGGACATAATTAGCTCTTGATTTATGTTTTTACACAAGCAAATGAAAGTTCTTCAATCATTAAGCATTGACTAAAATACTATGTTACAAGTGATTTAAGGAAATTTTCATTTTAATAACCTGATAGTTTAGATTTTGACAAATTGGACTGAACTTAAAGTTCTTCAATCATTTAGTCCTTAAATCGGTTTCACAATCAATTTAGTCTGAAGTCGTCACTTTGAAATTAGGAAGAGTTTCAAACTTTATCTAAGGTCAGATGTAACAAATTTTGCCTACATATTGGGGTAAATTCATATATATCTCCTTCATTCGAAGAGTAATTTGATATTTTAACCATTGATGAAAATGATAAAACCTTATAAAATTTCATAAAAAGTTATTATAAACAAAGTTGTGTATAATATTCCCATTTGGTTCCCTTTTTGACCAAGGCTTTATCCAAAAGACCCATGAGTGCGTAGGGCTTGTTTTTTCCCTTTGATTTTATCACAAAAAAGGTTGCAAAAATGAGAGAGGTTCAAGTCTCACCCGAAAGAAAGAAGGAAAAAAAAAAAAAAAAAAGAGGGGAGAGATTTATATACGGGCAAGTTGATGGTACTTTCTGTTTTTTATTTTCCATCATTGTGAAGGCTTAAGTCGGTATACTGAAATAATATTCAGACGCAACGCCAGCATGTGATGTCACATTCGCCAAACATAGTTGTCATGTTGTGGATGATTTAAGGGAATACATGTTTGTCATTTTAAAAATGGAATGACGCTGCTCATTTATTCTGTGTCTTGTCACAACGAGTACTAGTATTATGAAGTATACGAGAAACATATATCACGAACACAACAACCACAACACAAATAACATAAAGTAGACTAGAGATCGAATTTATTAAGCATATCAGACCACACCACAAAATTCATAACGTATACCAGAAAAATCAAAGCTGACCATATGTTTCTTAAAACATATCACAAACCTTATAAATGTGACCACATGTTCCTGAAGCATACTTGAAAACCTTATAAAGCTAGCCACAAGTTCCCTAAAGCATACCAGAAACCTCGTAAAGCTGACCACAAGTTCTTTGAAGCATACCATAAATCTCATAAAGCTGACCACAAGTTTTCTAAAAATAATCGAGAAACCTCATAAAACTGACCACAAGTTTCTTAAACAATTCCAGAAACCTCATAAATGAGACCATAAGTTTCCTTAAGGACACTAGAACCTCATAAAATAGGCAACATGTTTCTTAAAGTAGACTAGAAACCTCATAAAGCAAACCACAAGTTCCCTGAAGCGGACCAAAACCTCATAAAGTTGACCACAAGTATCTTAATGTATAGCAGAAATATCATAAAGAAGACCACAAATTTCGTAAAGCAAACCATAAATCTCATAAGTTTACCACAAGTTTCTTGAAGCATACTAGAAGTATGTGCTAGCACACCAATATAGTCTACTAGTGCAACAATATAGTCTTTGGCCTCCATATAACTAGTGTACGCTAAGAGATCTATGCAATAGTCTATAGTCCACTAGTGCAATATAGTCTCTAGCCCCTCGTGAACTACACGCAACCCCACCACCGCTTTGTAGCTACTTAACTCCTCCAAAAAAGCAATTCTTATAGAAGCGAAAATTTGAAACACATCCATCATATGATCATCTTCATCACCTCCCACATGCTTGGTCTCCCCATTAGCTTAGCTTGCTCTAGATAGGTAGTGTCATGACATCAAGGTTGTGATAGTCAAGATTCAAGATGAGTGGGATTTCCTACCATCATAATATGATTATGTTAATATTTTTAAAATATGAAGTATATCTATTACGATTCCTTTTCCTTTACTTATTTATCCCTTTCCTTAAGAATAGGGATCATAATGTAATTTGTCGTTCCTCTTGTTGCTTGTTGTACAAGGATTCTAATATATTAGAGGTCTTTGGTTCAGTCAAACTCAAAGTCACAAAATCACGATCAATAAGAAATCCTGAGAACTCACATTCTCCGTGGACTAGTCTCGTTCATACAGAACGAGGAAGCCATCCTTGTATAGTGTTTTCTTTATTATCAATTTCTACATGATATAAGATATAATGTGAATGATTCGACGACAAGATTTCAATATGAGTGAGAAGGAAGATGAATTCATCCACAGGCGTCCAAAGGAATCATTGGCATGAGTGATGTGACTAAACGGTCGTTGCTTTTCACAATTCACCAATCTGACAGTCCCAACTAGCTCTTCATTGGCAAGTTACTAACGGAGGCATATTATGGTGAGCAGGTGGGTTCAAGACTGATTCCTTCATCGCCAAGAACAAAGTTTGCTTCGTCAATGGATCCATATCCAGTTATCCATTACTGTAGGTAGAGGTGAAGACTATGAAGCCTGGAAGCAGTCGATGTCATGGTCAAATGCAGGCAACATGAAGTCAATGAGAGTGAATTCGGATCCCCAAAGGACCTAATGTATTAGAAGGAGGAGAAGAATAAAAACTCATGGACTCAAAACAGAGATAAATTTGGACATTGGATACTCACTTTATGGCAAAAACAAGCATATATGGTAGTGTAGCAAGCCCAACTTTGATCGAGGTCCAACCGGAGTTCTATAAGTCGAAATGCACTAGAGTTTGGAGGAGAGGTTGCTTTTGGCCCAAGAAACAAAGCCCTAGTGGAAAAGAGGCATTAGCCCCAACTGACATGGATATGTCGTTCAAGCCCTAGCTCTACATAAGCTTCCAGGATGACCTTACTTCATACCCAAGTCGAAGGAATCTGAGTTCAAATCATACAAGGAAGGTTTTGGCCGAATTTTGGAGGAAAAAGACTAGAAAATCCCCTTCTATAACTAGTATAAATAGGAGGCTAAGCTAGAACTTTTAGACACACCTTCTACCAACACTCTGCCCCAAGGGCACGAGTTAGAAATCAATAAAGAGGAGGCGAGATAGAGCTCGACAAGAAGTTTTCACCATTTATGCCTATATCACTAGTGATGTCTTCTTATTCTCCTATCTATAGATAGCTCAAAATTGTTTAGGGATGTGACTCTAAGAATTTTTATGTAATACTTTCAATGATTCAATGAGATGTCGATTGTGTTCAATGATCTTACCATCGATGCTTGAGTTAATTTATGCTTGTATCATCTATTGCTTGATATGTTTTATGCTTAGTCTTTGTATGCTTTAGATATCAATGCTTATGATTCTATTATGTTGTTACTCATGGTTCTAAAAGGCGCATTGATAACGTCGTATTTTCACATGTTTGCACCCTTGTTTCTTAACCGTTTTGGCTCGAATTTGGGTTTCTTTGGCCTATTTTAAGCTAGGTTGTGCTCTTTTGTAAACTGTTTCGGGTCATTTGGAGTCATTTGGCGAAGCTGGAGCAGAGACGTTCGTCCCCTACCTAGGACACGGTCGCGTTTAACCCAGGGTGCGTCGGTGCTTTTTAGTGCGAGAGTGTTCTCGTCTTAGGAGCAGAACACAGGCAAGAACACGCCTGTGTCCACTAGGAGCCGCCCCCGTGTATTTTATGTCGAGGGTTGGATCATGAAGGTTGATGAAGAATGGAAAGCACGGGCAAGACTAGAGAAGAACACGACCGTATTCATCATTGGGAACGACCGTGTTTTGAGAAGCGATTGCGTACTTCCCTGCTGACACGCTATGACACAACACCAAACTACGACCAAGTATAATCGCAATCTATAAATGCAGAATAGTAGGTAAGTTTAATTTATCAACCTGGGGTCTAGATCTACTGACTACTCCATGAACTTCTACTATCTAGCTATTATCTAGCAAGACTAAGTTAGTGTAGGTGAATTCAATGTAAATAGAAAAAAGCAGTAAATTGTTCGAAGTTCTTAAGCAAGAGAAGAGTCACTCGAGATTGAGTCCCCCTAGCTCTTTAATTAGGTCCAAGTTGTAATTTCCTTTGGTTGATTTAATGTTTATTAAATTGCGTAAGATCCGACAATAGCTTGGAATCTCTTAAGCTGACCAAGCCCTCTTAGACAGACTAACCGGCAGACGACTAGTCTTCACAGGGATAGAAAGCTAAGGCAATTAACACATAACTCCAGTACTAGAATCAGATTCCAGTACTAGAACCATATTCTAGTACAAAGTAGTGAATTGACTGAATCTTGTACAATCAATTCACTCCTATAAATTGAAGAAGCTCTAACAACCTATCATCCTCCTTCTAAAACAGCGAACCTGTAGAAGGAGATTACCCATTTTTCCCAGGAGGAGGGCGAGAGCATCTGGCACGTGCGCTTTCTGTTTGATTGCAGGATAATAGAGGACTACCTCGACATGCTCACTCCCGAGCAGCAACTGCGCCTGTAGTCGATCCGACATTTCACAGTATAACTATCAGTATATCTGGACTTGGTGAATTACAACTTGGATTAACTGCAATCTAGGGGTAACTATATCCGGGTGACCTTTCTCGAACTTGAACTAAAACTTTACTGCTTTTTGTTTGCTTAGGTTAGTTATAACTTCACTACACTTGAACAGCTAGATAACAAGAATTGCATGGAGTAGTAATCACATTTAGGACTCGGGTTGACAACTAATGCTAAACCCTCTATACAACGCATTAGTTTGTGGTTACACTTGGCCAATTTCTAGTGTGACGGTATTGGCGAACTAAGTTTTTGGCGGCTTTGCCGGGGATATCTAGGTTTTTGAAGAAACATGATTTCTGTTACTTTAGCATTTCTTTTCTGCATTGTTTTTCATTACTTCTTCCCACTTTTGACTTCACGGGTTTGCCTGTAGCTTGTGTGCAGGTAGTGCATGACCTGTAGCTAGTCCGGCAAAGAACTTGTTCCCCCTGAAAACGAGCTTGAACGCATTTTTTGCCGCATCCGCAGAGCCTCAAAGAACAGATTGGCTGCGAAGGAAGAACAGGTTGATGACCGGATCAACAGTGACTCCGCGTAGGAGGACAATATGGGAGACGAGCACAATAGGATGAACAACCTGAACCGGAGACAGGATCCACCTTTGAACCAAGGGCGGCCTTATCTGAGGATGCCTCTCCATATTCCCTCAGTGAATCAGGTTCAATCTACAGGCAGATGATGCCAACCATCGGCCACCTCTGTCGGAGCACACCATGAAGTACTTCTACACTCCAAGGCTTTTTGATATCCGCCCAGTCATCTAGTATCCGCTCATACCTGCTAATAATTTTGAGATCAAGCCTTGCTGAATCCAGTTAATTACATCCTCTATCTAGTTTCATGGGCTCAAGGATGAAGAGGCGAGGGTACACCTTTCTCGGTTCTTGCAGCTGACCAATGGATTCAAGCTGAACGGTGTCCTAAAAGATGCAATCTGCCTTCACCTCTTTCCTCAATCACTGGCAGGGCAAGAGGTGGCTAGAGATACAACCGGCATTGTCCATCACTTCCTAGGATGATCTGGCTAACAAATTCGTGCACATGTACAATCCAGCTTCGAAGAGTTTGGAGATTTAGTGTGAGATCACTTATTTCCGCCAAGAAGATGATGAGTCATTGCGAGACACTTGGGAACGGTATTCTGGATTGTTCTGGAAGTGTTCTCACCACGGCTTCAATGATGCATTCACCATGGGGAACTTCTACAATGCTTTGTCCTGAGAGAGTCAACGGTTGATAGAGTCTTTGTGCCCAGGTGGAGACATTCTTACTAAGACTCCACCAGAGTTGAACCAGATGATCGATACTTTGGCCTCCCGGGATCATGCTTGGGGGCAGCCACAAAGGCAGGAGCACGAAGAACAGAGGTGTGCATGCATTGGAGACCAGATCAGGGCTTGAACGAGAAGTGGCAGAGCGGCTCAGATATTAAAGCAACCTAACAGCCTAATACCAAGTAGAGGCGTGTTCGTGCCTCCAGTAGCCTAGTGTCAGTGGTGTGAAAGCTCAAACCATTTGGTTGAGGACTGTCAGACCATGCATGAGTCCACCACCCCACAGGAGCAGTTGGCCTTCATTGCCAATGCTTGGCGTCTCGATCCTGTAGCGATACCTATAATGAGGGGTGGCGCCAACATCCCAATTTCTCCTGGGGTGGCGGCAATAGCAGCAACACCAAGCCTCCTGGTTTCGTAGCACCGTCTGGTGGCTTTCTCTAGAGGCAGCAGTACTAAACCCGACAGGGTCCATTTTAGCTGCAACAGCGGCCAATGAACCAGCCGATAGTAGCACAAGCAGTCCCAACACAGGGTGACCAGATATCCGAGCTGTGAGATATGGTGACGACCTTCATGAGTACTAGTACCTAGAAGCTCGCAACAATGGATCGGTTCATGGATTTCTCCATAGGGAAATTCAATGAATTGGATGCGTTTCAGAGGAACCAACACCCACTTCTGCAGGATATGGACATCAAAATCGGTTACCTCATAGATGCCCTTGCTTCTCGACCCGCTGGCACACTTCTTGGCAAACCCCTGCTGAACCCAAGAAATCATTAGAAGGGGTTGCACGACATCATGCTGAGGAGTGGGACTGTGATTGAGGATGCACCGTAGAGGAGTGCAAAGAAGGTGACGCAGATCACCCCTGAATCGGAAGAGGACGTGGTGATGGAAAAGGAGCCAGAGGTTAGAGCCTCAAATCCCCAGCCAGTAGTGGCTGCATATAAACCTTAGCTCCCTTTTTCCACCAGGATGCACAAAGATCGACTAGAGGCAGAGTTTGGGAACTTTATGACCGTGCTTAAGAAGCTGAATATTCAAGTGCCTTTCTTGGAGGCACTATCTTAGATTCCCAAATATGTGAATTTCTTGAAAGATCTTCTCTCTCTCTCTCTCTCTCAAATAATAATAAGAAGAAGAAGAAGAAGAAGAAGAAGTTGAGCGAGTTGTCCACTATGGAGCTCACCTAGGAGTGCTCGGCCATTCTGCAGAACAAGCTTGCGCAGAAGCAAAGGGACCCAGGTAGTTTTACTATCTGTGCTCTATTGGTAAACAACATGTAGAGAGGTCCTTGGCGGATCTAGGCACTAGTATAAATGTTATACCATATAAATTGTTTAAGAAACTAGGCCTAGGTGAACCAAGTGCAATTAGGATGAGTATCCAACTAGCTGACCGATCAATAGTTCATCCTAGAGGCATAGTGGAAGACCTCCTGGTTCAGGTTGCCTGATTCTTTCATCCTGTGGGTTTTGTTGTCTTAGACATCAATGAGGACGCATAAGTGCCCTTGATACTATGTAGGCCTTTTCTGGCCAACGCCAAGTCTCTTATTAATGTGCTTGATGGGACCTTAGTTTTGAGGGATCGTGTGGAGCAGATAAAATTTTCCATTGCTAATAACATGATTGCTGCCTCACCTTTGCATGTTGTATCTCACAAGTTGCACCAGTCTGTCGTGTATCCTTCTATGTCTCCCATTTTGCAGGATTCGGCACCTCTTCCTCATCCGCCACTTCCGCTCCCACAGTTACCAAAAAAGCGGCTCTAGGAGGAGTGGCGGCAAAAGCTGCAGTCATCCAAGCCTGGAAAAACAAAAGATGGAGACAACTATGAGCTGGTCTCGACTCCTGAGCCACGACCCCCTGTCCATCTGAGTATTCACTCGCATTCATCTTGCCGGATGGCCATGTCGATTTGACTTGTGCTGGTGGCCACATTCGCCGTGTGCATGGCCACCATTTGAAGTTGTACCTTAAGAGCGATGTGGTTCGCTCTTGGAGGCACCTGACTCTAATCCCCTCTAAGCATCCACCTGTTGAGTCAAGCTAAAGACGTAAAAGAAAGCTCTTGTGGAGAGGCAACCCTGGCACAGTTTGCATTTTCCTTTCCTTCTTTTTGATTTTTGGTTTGTTTCATCGGTTTGTGTATCTGTCATGCTCCAATTTGGGCTGCCACTGGCCCCTCTTCCAGTCCCGTGTTTCTGATGACTGGTCCCCGCTCCAGTCTGAGCCTCCTATCTTCATTTTTCCGGTAACATTGTTTCACCCTCCTCTACTCCCTCTGCTCCATTAAGGAAAATGTCGATCTTAAGTGTGTGTGTGTGGGGGGGGGGGGGGGGGGGGGGTTCTATTGTATTTGTGTGTGATGAGTGATGTTGTTTTGCTTGTCTTGGAGCCTAGTCCATTGTCCAAATTTTGATTTGAGGGATCCAAGTACGTGTTCCTTGCAATTGCGTACTCAGTATGCTTTGAATTGACAGTCTTTATAGTAATATGCAACTAAGGGAGGTAGTGTAGTGCTATGGAGGATGTTGATGCAGTTAAGAAGTATCCTTTCTTCTTCATATTGTGTTGGTTGACTGTGTGAATTAGTGATCTTAGGACACTTGAATCGTTTGGTATCGATGACTCATGGACTCCTGTATCATGTTTTGAAAATAATGTCTCATGTGCGGAAATCGGTGAAAGTGTGTACGGGGAGACGGGAATTCGTTCCTAACTTTTACCTACTACCTCCAGCCCCTTACATTTCTTTCCCCAGCACGAGGCTTGAGACATTTGTTCCCGGCATGGCTGGTAACAGCTGGGCTCCCTCAAAATCTTTGCTAGGTGGAAGCCCCGTTTTCTGAAAATAACATGTTGGAACCCTTGCAAAAAGAAGGGGAAAAAAGAGAGACGAAAAATGACAAAAAAAAAAAGAAAAGGGGGTTCCAACCATCTTCAAAGAAAAAAAGTAGAGCACCTTAAAAAGTGAGTCCATGATCTTTCTGTTTTTGAGAGTCTCTTTTTCCATGAATCATTTGACCTCCGATCACTACTTGGCCTACCTCGGGATTAGATTATCGCCGAAGAAGCTAGGAGGTGTCTTGTGTGTTGGTTAACCTAGTAAGCTGCTAAATTATCTAGGAAGTCCTCTACTACCGATCGGGTCACATGTTTCTATGGAGGTCTGGAGAGTTGAATTGGTTTGAGCCAGGTATGCTTGGAGACAAGCAAACGGTTAAATGTGGGGCGATTTGATGAACCGCTATATGTCCATGTTTTTGCCCACTATTCTTGAACCGTTTGAGAGTCGATTCTCGCGTTTTAAGCCGATTCCACGCTAGGTTATGCTTTTATATCATATTTCAAGACTTGGAGCAGAAAAGGGAGGCTTGAAAGCGAGTTTCAAGTCAAAAGCACTAAGGAGATGGAAGGAGGAGTGCGAGGACCAGAATCCCCGGTGTGCCCATCAAAAACCCAACCGAGGAAAAGCTACCAGAGGTCGGGGGAAGTCGTCCATGGATTTTCCCCGATCTGGACCCCCTATTCCCCGACCGGGGAATTCAGCCTAAGGCCGGGTACTTTCATAGTTAGTAAATACTCCGTTTAATACACGTATATGTACCCGTACGTATTTTATACGTTTAAAACTTATGGGTAAAGATGCAGTTACGTATAATAGAGTGATATGAAGTCTCAATTTACACTTTTGATTTTTAGTACTTTCTAATGTAAGATGTAAATCTGAGTTTTTGTGCGACTTGATAGTGATCAAGTGAGCTTAATGGAAGGACTAATTACCGGAAATACATATATATATATATATATATATACTATATATATATATATATATATATATATAGTATATATTAGTGGCGATATGATTTTTCAACGATACTAAGCTTCGTTTCCAGAAGAGAGGTTGGACCAGCGACGATGATGTCACTTGGTGGAACGAATGGAATTGAAGTAGAAAAATTGACACTTTCATAACATTTTCTTAATTAAGTGTTGTCTAAAATGCATATATAGGTAAAAAAATTTTGCAAAACCAACCTCATATTCTATCTCCTCCCCTCTTTTCGGCCCATCCCTTGATCTTGAGGCGATTTGGGTCGCCGGAGGCGATTTCCGGCGAGGCTCCGACGAGCATTTTTGGGTCAAATTTCGGGCTTCCGTCGCTTCCATCGCCTTCCCCTCATCATCCCCTACACCTCTACTTGTGTCTCCAGGTTTGATTTTGCCCTTTACCTTGTGAATTGTGGAGAATTGGGTGTTAGGGTGTACTTTTAGAGAACCGCTTTGAAATGTGTGAATTGATTGAAATTGATTAAGGGGAAGGCTTGGATTATATGTGGATTGTGTTGGGCAATGTTTCCCTTGCTTGATTGAGCCCTTGTGTGCTCGGAATTTGCCCATTCTATGCTTAACTTAAAAGTGCACACAAGGTGTTCGATGAAATGCCAACTTTTCATACCATTTTGTGGGAGCCGGTTGGAGCCCTTAATGATGTGTTTTGATGGTGTATTTGCTATGGATGTGAACCATAAGTTGCCTAATTTATTTTGAATGTGCACCCCCACCCAGATTGTGCTTGTTTGCTCGAGCTATTAACCCCCGAACTTAGGATGAAACTATGGTTCGACCGTTTTCTCTTATCAAGTGTGGGGGTGTGATTGACCGTTTCTATGGCTCTTTCGGCTCCAATTTGGTTTGCTTTCTTGCAGGAATATGTCGAAACCTGAACTCAAGCATCGGTTCATCCGCGATTTGGAGAGGGACCCCCACAAGGATCGCTTTAAGCGCGTACTGGCATCTAAGTTTGGGAGGCATCACTATTGGTCCAGGAGGGAGTTTGAGAAGATGCATTGCTACGAGCACTTCCTCGCTATTGCCACCAACCGCACATGGCGCCGGCTGTTGTCTATTCTCGATAAGGTCTACCACGAGCTGGTGCTCGATTTCTATATGACCTTTCGGCACGAAGAGACAACCGATTGGGCGGACAACGAAGCCGTCAAGTTCAGGCTAGGTGGTGAGCCCCGTTCCATGAGCTACCATGATTTGGCGGTCGCTCTCGACCTCGACATGGACGATGATGAGGATTATGTCATGGAGCTCAATAATCCGGACGGTGTTAACTTCAATGTGTTGTACACCAGGCTAGCTCAGCCCGGTCAGGTCCCCTTCCATGCATGGCGGACGAAGGCTAGCACCTTGCATCTCGATAATCGCATTCTCCACCACATGCTAGCGAAGTCCTTCACTCCATCTGTGGAAAGTGCCAGCACCCTGGCCAGGCGGTCCATGTACTTTATCCACTCCATCCGCACGGCGAACCATGATCTCCACCTGGGGTCTGTGGTGGCAAGGACTCTAGACAAGAGTGTTATTAATATGGGGACCCTCCACTGCACCCCACTCATCACCCGCCTGACAGCCTATTTCCATATCCCATATAAGGATTGCACAGAGCAGGGGGACACTTGTGTCTTCGGAGAAGATACGATCTCGAAGATGCACCTGCTGCGAGTTGAGCGTGGCGTCAAGTGGATTGAGGGGTTTCCTGCTCCACCCCTCCCCGCAGAGGATCAGCCCGCAGTTCCTGAGGATGCTGCCACTGAGGATGTCCACCCCAATGATGTGGACGCTATTGCCGCCCACACCGACCCTCACCAGACCACCTTTGAGTATGGGGGTGGTAGCTCCACATTTCCATCCCAGGATTACTTCACTCACCAGTTCCAGCAGCTGAACCTCCAGAATCAGCAACTCCTCCACCATCATCTCCAATTCCAGCAACAGTACTCGGCTCACTAGCCCGAGTATAACACCTTGATGGCTGCATATGATGAGCGCCTTGACCGCATGGAGGCCTAGCAGGGGGTGACCCTTTCTCACATCGAGAGGGAGCGGGGCCAAGCTCGGTGTATGCAGGAGGTCCAGCAGCACATGCTCCAGCTGATACCAAGCGAGCAGCTAGTCTGGAGGACTCCCTGGTAGGACTCTCCACTTCCACTCCCGCCAACCAGTGATGATGCTTTGATGGACGACATCGACCTTGACAACCTTGGCGATGAGTAGTCTGTACTCGTCGCCCCTTGGAGTGTGTTTTATTTTGTTTTGGATTGTTTTTCTTGTTGCTCCATGTGTGTGAGGAGCTTGAACTGAGTCTATTGGAGACGAGCAGCTGATCCCTAACGCACAGTGTGCTAGTGTGTTCTTTTGTTCCCTTCATGCAGAATTGTTCCATCGTCCCATTTGTCCTCCGCTAACTGGTCCACTTCCAGTCCCCCCGACAGTCTTTCCTTCCGGTTACATCGTTCCCCTTATCCTTCCCTCTGCTCCATTGAGGGCAATGTGGAACTTAAGTGTGGGGGGTGCTTTGTATTGGTTGGAATCTTTATATGTGTGCTTGGATCCTAGTCTGCTCTCCAAATCTCGAGATTTGAGGGCTCCAAGTACCGCTGTTTGCATGATCATATTGACACTGTGGATTTGATTGGTGAATCGAATGGATTTCGAATTAATGCATGAAAACCTGATTGTAACTAGGAAAACCTATGATGATGATTGAGGCGTGCAGTAGAGTTGTGTAGGGGTTTAGTTTTTTAACTGTTTGCTCACCAACTGCGACTTGGATTGATCACTTGCTCTTGACAGTCGTTTATGCATCTAGTTCAGAGAATCAGAATGAGAGATAGAGCATATAGGTAGCCATGTGAGATTTGAGCCTCCTCGTTTCTTTCTTGTGCAATAGATCCCTCTTCCATGATGTGTAGCATTCACGTTGTCACTAGTTGAGATGATGGAGGCATAAGAATAGCCCACGACCAAATTGACCGTCCTAGTGTGTCATAGCCCCTAGTCAGCCCCTTTGAGTCGTGTAATTTCCTTTCTTTCAGTCTACAATGGAAAATCACCCTTTTTGCATCTCTTAGAAGGTTCCACAGAGTGGTTTTTGCTTGTCCTCTTCTGTTTCTGCTAAAAATAGTGTGAGGGTTGGAGGTAGTGCTTAAAAGTTGGGCATGTGTTTGAAAAATGTGCAGAGGTGGTGGTTCTCTCAAGAAATGAAAAAAAAAGAAAAAAAGAAGAGATGAATGAAAGCAAAAGAGAGCCACTACCATAAATTTGAATCATGCTCATTAATTAGTGTTTCTTATCGGTTTGGCTTGGAAATACTAACGTTATTGTGACCTCCTTCGCTCTTGTGCTCTAAGAAATTTGAGTAATGCAGAATAGCAGAAAGAAAGTAAGTGGATTGATTGGCTATGATTGTGCTGGATTTGGAACTGTGGAACCTTGTGCTATGAATACTTCCACCACCTAAAAGGCTTTTTCCCCATGTCCAAGACCCTAGCCAGTCACTTGAACCTGTGTCTAAGACCTCCGGATTAGTTAGTGGTGACATCCCTTGTGTGAACTCTAACATTTAGAGGCTGCCATCATGGTGAAGAGACGTTAGGATTTGAGAGAATAATCATGCGCATTTTTCGCATCAAATTGTCCTGACCCCACTGGTCGAGAGTGAGCGATTCATTTCCTTATTCTTTATGCTTTTTACCCCGGTGAGGACCTAGATGGCTCGGTCTTGATTATGATATCTTGAGTTTGATGCATGCGATGGCTATCTTGGTTAAGTATTTGAGTTGAGTCTATGTTGGTTGGTGAACATAAAGGATTCCTCTTCCTTTACCCGATTTTGCTGCACTCGAATGTCCTCTGTGGTGGTTGTCTATGTTGATGTTGAGTTGTCCACATGTCAATGATCAAAATCCGGAATGATTCACGTATTCTGTGCCTATATAATTTGTCCCCAAAGTTGGTATGATTGAAATGTGTTTAGCTTACCTTGTATCCGACTTGGTTTGCTTGGGGGCAAGCAAATGGTTAAGTGTGGAGGAATTTGATGACTTGATATATAGACATGTTTTTATCCACCATTCTTATACCGTTTGAGCCTCATTTCTCGTATCTTAGGCCGATTTCACGCTAGGTTGTTCTTGTTGGTGATATTTCAGGTCCTAGTACGTGATTGGAGGTTTGGGAACGAGTTCGGGGTCGATTGGACAAAGGTTGGACATTCGGCGAGAAGCTGAGGAAACCACACGGCCAGACCTAGTAGCCACACGACCGTGTGATGTGGCCGTGTGAAATCCTTTCCCGTGGGCAAAGTGCACTGGCCGTGTAGTGAACCATTTGTGTTCGTGTGGAAATCACCGAGACCATCACACGGTCAGGCCGAGATTCCACACGGCCGTGCATTTCTGGTCGTGAAGCATGCATGAAGCTTCTTTAATGGAACGCCGCGTTTTGCATTTTCACAAGGGCAGCTGGGATCTCTACACGGCCGTGTGGTCGGGATATTCTGGGTTTTAACCGAATTTGGAGCCTAAGGAGAGGGAATCGAGTTTTGGAGTAAAAAAACAAAGCTTTAGAGAGAGAAAGTGCGAAGAACAAACCCATGAGCTATTTGGAGTTGATTTCTCACCATTGAAGCCCAGATTGCATCCCTAGGAGTGAAGATCGTCATCCCAGAGCAGATTATCCTCATCTTTATGAGTATGACTACTCTGATTTTTGTTTTCCCCTCTCTCTCTATGGAGTAGAACCTTCTCTCACTTGGGTATGAAGAACCCTAGTTCCATGTGTTAGGAATCTTGACTGTAATGACTTGGGATTGATATACTGTTTGATTTCAATCGATTGATACATGATTCATTGAGTCAATTGAAGCCTGATCATCTTTTCTTGATTTCTGCTACAACCTGAGATAGATAGAATCTGATTAGGTTGTTAGAGCTTCATCAATCGGTAGTGGTAGATTTGTTATACGAGAGTTAATCGATTTACTGCTTTGTACTGGAATCTAATTCCAGTAGTGGAGTTCTGCCTTTATTACCTCAACAGCCTATTCAGGTGAAGGCTAGTCGCCTGCCGGTTAGTCTGCCTGAGAGGGCTTGGTCAGCTTAAGAGATTCCAAGCTACTGTCGGACCTTCCGCAGTTTAATCAGCAGTTAATCAACCAATGGTAATTACAACCTTGACCTAACTAAGGAGCTAGGGTGACACATTCCCAAGTGACTCTTCCCTTGCTAAAGAA
This sequence comes from Linum tenue, assembly GCA_946122785.1. Classification (NCBI taxonomy): domain Eukaryota; kingdom Viridiplantae; phylum Streptophyta; class Magnoliopsida; order Malpighiales; family Linaceae; genus Linum; species Linum tenue. The sequence goes on from CAMGYJ010000008.1 coordinate 33,963,918, forward strand.
CTTTGAACCATTTCCTGCTTTCTTACTGCTTTTAGTTAAAATCACAATCACTCGACTTAGTTTGCTAGATAATAGATAATCACGGAGTAGGCAGTAGATCTAGACCCCGGGTTGACAAATAGAGCTTGTCACTTTACTGCATTTCAGGAGTGCGATTACACTTGGTCGCAGTTTGGTGTTGTGTTTTAGCGTGTCACTGGGAGCGAGGCAAGGACCACAGTGGGATCTTCTTCTCGGGTTTTATCAACGACGTGTCGCCAGGAGGGAATGCGAGTACGAAGATTGGAGAAAAGGCGGCCTGATTCTAAGCCGATCGACTCTGAGCTGAAGGGTGGAATGAAGAGGATGAAGGGTTAGGGAAATGTGCAAAATTGACTTTCATTACTTTGTAGATTGTATTTTTAGTATATGATTGATTGATTATGAGTATGATGACGATTGATTGATTTCGAGCTTGCTCTTTATTATGTGAAAATATATTTTGTCACCCATTCAATCTCCATAGTTTTCTTATGTGAAAAGATTCCCTACGAACATTTATCTACAGTTGTCTCCTTGATAGATTGTAAAAGACGAGCTCGTGGTGGAACTTAATCTGCTTCTTTTGACGCTAGAACCAGATTTGCTTGAACTATTAAGAACCTCATCATGTTTGTCTCTCATAATTCTATTATTGAAAAATCTTATTGAAAAATATTGGATTTACGAAGATAAAGTAAAGAATGGTTAGTATTGAATTTATGAAATAGTCATTACTATTTTGGAGACCGATTTCAAATATAAATTATGTGTCACTGTAAAATGATATACTTTGGAACCTCTACACTTTGTAAAGAAAGTTAACATACAATTATATTTGTCTAATACACAAATATTATGTATGTCAGAACAGAAGCGTGCAATCGATATTCCAAATCAGTTGTACCAGAATCTCCCCTGCCTCCAAATGCCCCTAAGGGCGGTCAACAACTCAAACCAATTGGCAAGTCCAACCCATGCTCAGACTTGCCATTCAAAACAAGCTTGGTGCACTTATCACCAACATAACATGTCAAAACAGAACCTTGTAGACTATACAAGGCACCCTATTTGACACCTTTCAAAATCACCTTAGAACCCTTATAGACAGACAACACTCCACCTTCACCTTTGAAACTGAAACCCTTGTTGTCTAGAAGAGTCAAAGATATCAGATTCTTAGTCATCTCTGGAATATGTATAACATTGTTCAAGGTGCGAACAGAACCATCATGTGTCTACATCCTGACGGAGCCTCTTCCAACAATCTTACAGATAGCACCATTGGCCATAGAAACATGTCCTCTATCTATCTGCTCATAAGTTGAAAAACACTCCCTAATTGGACACATATGATAATCAGCTGCAGTATCTAAATACCACACATCCTGATGATGTACATGTTCATTCACTGTTAAGGCTAAACCATCTTCAGAATCATAGTTAGTTTCTTCCGCCACAGCAGCAGATGATTCCTTCTTCTCCTGATATTTCTTTAGCATAGGACAATCAAATTTCCAATGCCCTTTCTCCTTATAGTAATGACAGATATCATCCTTCAAACCAACAGAATTTGAATTTATATTCGCCTTCTTATTACCGTATTGTTGTCTCCTACTACTCGTAGCAGACAACCCAGATGCCTAATTTTGCAAACCTGAACCAGACGCCTTATGTCGAACCTCCCTAGTATGTAGAGCAGATATGACATCTTCCAAAAACAAACTATCTTTCCCAGCAATACAAGAATCCACAAAATTCTCATATGACTGTGGCAAAGATACTAACAGAATTAAAGCAGCATCTTCATCACCTATTTTAACATCAATATTCCGCAGATCTAACAAGATAGTATTGAGTTGATCTAGATGATTCCTAAGAGACATACCTTCCTCCATATGCAAACTGAACAAACGTTGCTTCATATGCAACTTATTGGTAAAAGACTTTGTCATGTATAGACTTTCAAGCTTCAACCACAAGCCCGCGACAGTCTTTTCATCAGCAACCTCAGTGATGATGTCATCAACCAAACAAAGCAAGATTGTAGAGTGAGCTTTCTCCTCCAAAGTAATCCACTCTTCTTCATCTATACTTTCCTTCTTCGATTTTCCAGAGAACGGAGCCCACAAACCCTGTTGTTTCAACAGTGCTTGCATCTTGATCTGCCACAAACTGAAACTTTTTCTTCCGGTAAATTTTTGAATCTTCATACTGACAGCAGCCATTCTTACTATCAAACAAACTCCAACCAAACTCCACAAAGCAAAACTTCAGTCCAGCGCCGAATTCCCAAAAGCGCAACCAAAGGCTCTGATACTACTTTTCAGAACGGAATCGTGCAATCAATAATCCAAAGCAACACAAACGAACACAAATTTAACGTGGTTCACTAATACAATGTGTGTTAGCTAATCTACGGGCAGGGGAGAACAAATTTCACTGATTTTGAGGAGAGTACAGGTTACAAACCAAATTCCGGAGCAGACAAACCAAACTAACTAACCTGACTTACCTTACGACAGGCTAGGGTGATGAAGAATATTTATAGAACTCTTCTCCTAATCCCAAACAGAAAACGAAACACCTTTTCCAAATATACAAGGAAAAGGTCAAACAAAGCTCAAACACAAACCCAAGCAAAATAGGCCCAAAACACAAAACAAACTCAAATCAAATTCAAGTCATATCCTAACAATGTATATATTGGTTGCAAAATGAATTTTGTTTGTATGGTTGGTTTTATTATGATAGAATATTTAACATATTGCATGAAGGGAAAATGGTAATATTTTAAAATGACTTATATGAATTTTTTAACAAATTACATTTGAAAATATCTATGTTGTCAGGTGTTGATATATATTGAAATATTCATATTTGGCCAAATGACTAGTTTTGTAAATAAACCAAGAAAACGACCATCATCCCAGTGCTAAAAAACGTATGGCAAAAATAACTGGAATGAGTCTGAATCCGACCTAATCGGATAGAATAAAACTCGAACCCGAAGGATTTTCAGTGGGTACGGATAGGGGTGGGCAATGGGCGGGTTGGGTGGGTTTGATCTCAAATTGACCCACCCGCTTACTAGCGAGCTGGAATAATTGTGACCCGCAACCCACCTATATACCTCTGCGGGTTAGGTTGGGTGGGTGGCGGATGGGTGCGGTTGGGTCGTGGGTCAACCCGCAAAAACAATTCTCCAACTAGCCATTAAGAAAGTTGACTAACATTTATAATAAGTTCATAGCAAGCTAGTAAGACTGTATCAATAATCTGTGATTTTTTATACAATTAATAATTTATAGTATGCATCCCAATATTTAATTAATATTAACAATAATTTGCATACCAATATCCTATATCTAATAGAGATATTGCACAACACAAAATCAATAATAGTAGTCAAAACTATTCTTTATTCTCCACCTTTTGAAGTATATGGTCAGACTGTAGTGCATTTCGAAAATATTATACATATTTGATACTATAAGAAACAATATTTTTTCATGTAAAAATAGGATGCGGGGTCATACGAGTGACCCATAATCCACCCACCACCCATCCACATAAGTGCGGGTGGAAAATTTATCAATCTGTAATCTACCCACATCAATCACCGATTGCTTGCGGGTCGGGTTATTTACGGACGAATCGATATCAATCCGCGAATTAACCACCCATAGGTGCGGGTAAACCCCCAATCCGAATAATGCTGGTAATGGGTGAACATGATTTTCGCATTATCCAACCCAAACTCGACCGATTATATACATTCATATGTATTTGTCTATAAATTATTATTATTTTTCTCAACATATTTTATATTTAGCATGCAAATATAATAATTTCATAAAATCATGTTGTTTTTAATTAATTTTCTTCAATCTAGTGATTTATTGTCGTACTTTTCACTTATATAATGTGAGTATGTGTATGAATGTTAACATGCTAGTTGGAGTTATGAAAAAATTATTATCCATGGATAACTGTCGATACTCGATATCCGAACGGGCATGTGCATCAGTTTGATTTTCTACCTGATTCTTATGTGGGAATGGATAAAGGTAAAAATCGAATTGCTTTAGGTAAAATAACAAATATGCACTATCCGCTCTCGACCTATCCATTATCATCCAAAAAACAAAGAGCAAAACAGAGTTTTCAATGTTTAGTGTATAATAGTCTTTGAACATAGAGAATTTGTCGAAATCCACCCATTGAGGTGCGCTTTCCAATTTTTAGTCTCACAAAAATTTGATACCCTATTTTTTTTATAATGGGTCTTACTTGGATTCAAATCTGGGATCTGCAACTCAAACGTTCACTGTCGCGGCAGCTTTAACATTAGGCTATCTTACATTTGGTAAAATTTGATAGCCTATTTATTATGCTGCGAAATAGTTGATTTCATCAAACCATTTGAATATTTGATTGTGGGTGACAAACCCAACATTCACTTCGAGCAAATAAACTGCTCCATGCTAGGGAAAAAAGAAACCGTCTGATAGCGATGAGTAGCTAGCCACACGTTTCATTTTCTTTAGCCGCGTTTTTTTCAATAAACCGCCCTCTTAAATTTTCTTGCGTAGCACGCAGAACCACCCTATTCCATGACACACCAAAACTCAAACTCTGTTTTACAAACAAGGAAAGACTCCTCTCCTCCCCTGCCTCCAGCACCACAAACGACCGCCAACAGCGAAAAATGAAGACACACAACTCCTCCTCCTCCTCCTCCTCCTTTTCCGAAACTACGCCGGCCGGCCACCAGAATTCTTTTTCAGCCTACGCCCTCTCCAAATCTGCAGCAGCCCACTCAACAGGAGACACCTTCGACATCGACGACGAACCCACTCTCCACTTTCCTTCTATTTCTACCTTTGTCGCTCCTCCACCTCTTCCACCATCCACTAGAGACTCTGCCAACCACAACAACTCCGCCAAGTTCAAATCTCCATCACATCCTTCTCGTCGTCGTGAGTTTTCATTACTACTCTTCTTCTACAGTCGTTAACGAGCGGAATTTTGTTTTGACAAGTTATCTGACTGTGACAATTGTATTATTGGCTAGATGCAGAGTCGAGGCGGGTGGACTTAGCGGCGGCTCGGAGAGACTACGAGCAGTGCAGAACAGAGGCCCTGAAAACAGAGCTCAAAACTAGGCTGAATTGCTCCATTGTGAGGCGACTGAAGGAGCTGTCAGAGATGGAAGCGACGAGCAACGTGGGCATTGAGATTGCCGACTCGGTTGAACTTCTGAAGCTGCTGTACCCAGGGCCGGCCTAGAGGGTGTGCTGGTCCGCCCTCCGGCACAGTGCCTCCGAATATTAGGGGCCTCCACTTAGATCCGTCAGTTACCGATCGTACATTGTAGATTGTATTTTTAGTATATGATTGATTGATTATGAGTATGATGACGATTGATTGATTTCGAGCTTGCTCTTTATTATGTGAAAATATATTTTGTCACCCATTCAATCTCCATAGTTTTCTTATGTGAAAAGATTCCCTACGAACATTTATCTACAGTTGTCTCCTTGATAGATTGTAAAAGACGAGCTCGTGGTGGAACTTAATCTGCTTCTTTTGACGCTAGAACCAGATTTGCTTGAACTATTAAGAACCTCATCATGTTTGTCTCTCATAATTCTATTATTGAAAAATCTTATTGAAAAATATTGGATTTACGAAGATAAAGTAAAGAATGGTTAGTATTGAATTTATGAAATAGTCATTACTATTTTGGAGACCGATTTCAAATATAAATTATGTGTCACTGTAAAATGATATACTTTGGAACCTCTACACTTTGTAAAGAAAGTTAACATACAATTATATTTGTCTAATACACAAATATTATGTATGTCAGAACAGAAGCGTGCAATCGATATTCCAAATCAGTTGTACCAGAATCTCCCCTGCCTCCAAATGCCCCTAAGGGCGGTCAACAACTCAAACCAATTGGCAAGTCCAACCCATGCTCAGACTTGCCATTCAAAACAAGCTTGGTGCACTTATCACCAACATAACATGTCAAAACAGAACCTTGTAGACTATACAAGGCACCCTATTTGACACCTTTCAAAATCACCTTAGAACCCTTATAGACAGACAACACTCCACCTTCACCTTTGAAACTGAAACCCTTGTTGTCTAGAAGAGTCAAAGATATCAGATTCTTAGTCATCTCTGGAATATGTATAACATTGTTCAAGGTGCGAACAGAACCATCATGTGTCTACATCCTGACGGAGCCTCTTCCAACAATCTTACAGATAGCACCATTGGCCATAGAAACATGTCCTCTATCTATCTGCTCATAAGTTGAAAAACACTCCCTAATTGGACACATATGATAATCAGCTGCAGTATCTAAATACCACACATCCTGATGATGTACATGTTCATTCACTGTTAAGGCTAAACCATCTTCAGAATCATAGTTAGTTTCTTCCGCCACAGCAGCAGATGATTCCTTCTTCTCCTGATATTTCTTTAGCATAGGACAATCAAATTTCCAATGCCCTTTCTCCTTATAGTAATGACAGATATCATCCTTCAAACCAACAGAATTTGAATTTATATTCGCCTTCTTATTACCGTATTGTTGTCTCCTACTACTCGTAGCAGACAACCCAGATGCCTAATTTTGCAAACCTGAACCAGACGCCTTATGTCGAACCTCCCTAGTATGTAGAGCAGACATGACATCTTCCAAAAACAAACTATCTTTCCCAGCAATACAAGAATCCACAAAATTCTCATATGACTGTGGCAAAGATACTAACAGAATTAAAGCAGCATCTTCATCACCTATTTTAACATCAATATTCCGCAGATCTAACAAGATAGTATTGAGTTGATCTAGATGATTCCTAAGAGACATACCTTCCTCCATATGCAAACTGAACAAACGTTGCTTCATATGCAACTTATTGGTAAAAGACTTTGTCATGTATAGACTTTCAAGCTTCAACCACAAGCCCGCGACAGTCTTTTCATCAGCAACCTCAGTGATGATGTCATCAACCAAACAAAGCAAGATTGTAGAGTGAGCTTTCTCCTCCAAAGTAATCCACTCTTCTTCATCTATACTTTCCTTCTTCGATTTTCCAGAGAACGGAGCCCACAAACCCTGTTGTTTCAACAGTGCTTGCATCTTGATCTGCCACAAACTGAAACTTTTTCTTCCGGTAAATTTTTGAATCTTCATACTGACAGCAGCCATTCTTACTATCAAACAAACTCCAACCAAACTCCACAAAGCAAAACTTCAGTCCAGCGCCGAATTCCCAAAAGCGCAACCAAAGGCTCTGATACTACTTTTCAGAACGGAATCGTGCAATCAATAATCCAAAGCAACACAAACGAACACAAATTTAACGTGGTTCACTAATACAATGTGTGTTAGCTAATCTACGGGCAGGGGAGAACAAATTTCACTGATTTTGAGGAGAGTACAGGTTACAAACCAAATTCCGGAGCAGACAAACCAAACTAACTAACCTGACTTACCTTACTACAGGCTAGGGTGATGAAGAATATTTATAGAACTCTTCTCCTAATCCCAAACAGAAAACGAAACACCTTTTCCAAATATACAAGGAAAAGGTCAAACAAAGCTCAAACACAAACCCAAGCAAAATAGGCCCAAAACACAAAACAAACTCAAATCAAATTCAAGTCATATCCTAACAATGTATATATTGGTTGCAAAATGAATTTTGTTTGTATGGTTGGTTTTATTATGATAGAATATTTAACATATTGCATGAAGGGAAAATGGTAATATTTTAAAATGACTTATATGAATTTTTTAACAAATTACATTTGAAAATATCTATGTTGTCAGGTGTTGATATATATTGAAATATTCATATTTGGCCAAATGACTAGTTTTGTAAATAAACCAAGAAAACGACCATCATCCCAGTGCTAAAAAACGTATGGCAAAAATAACTGGAATGAGTCTGAATCCGACCTAATCGGATAGAATAAAACTCGAACCCGAAGGATTTTCAGTGGGTACGGATAGGGGTGGGCAATGGGCGGGTTGGGTGGGTTTGATCTCAAATTGACCCACCCGCTTACTAGCGAGCTGGAATAATTGTGACCCGCAACCCACCTATATACCTCTGCGGGTTAGGTTGGGTGGGTGGCGGATGGGTGCGGTTGGGTCGTGGGTCAACCCGCAAAAACAATTCTCCAACTAGCCATTAAGAAAGTTGACTAACATTTATAATAAGTTCATAGCAAGCTAGTAAGACTGTATCAATAATCTGTGATTTTTTATACAATTAATAATTTATAGTATGCATCCCAATATTTAATTAATATTAACAATAATTTGCATACCAATATCCTATATCTAATAGAGATATTGCACAACACAAAATCAATAATAGTAGTCAAAACTATTCTTTATTCTCCACCTTTTGAAGTATATGGTCAGACTGTAGTGCATTTCGAAAATATTATACATATTTGATACTATAAGAAACAATATTTTTTCATGTAAAAATAGGATGCGGGGTCATACGAGTGACCCATAATCCACCCACCACCCATCCACATAAGTGCGGGTGGAAAATTTATCAATCTGTAATCTACCCACATCAATCACCGATTGCTTGCGGGTCGGGTTATTTACGGACGAATCGATATCAATCCGCGAATTAACCACCCATAGGTGCGGGTAAACCCCCAATCCGAATAATGCTGGTAATGGGTGAACATGATTTTCGCATTATCCAACCCAAACTCGACCGATTATATACATTCATATGTATTTGTCTATAAATTATTATTATTTTTCTCAACATATTTTATATTTAGCATGCAAATATAATAATTTCATAAAATCATGTTGTTTTTAATTAATTTTCTTCAATCTAGTGATTTATTGTCGTACTTTTCACTTATATAATGTGAGTATGTGTATGAATGTTAACATGCTAGTTGGAGTTATGAAAAAATTATTATCCATGGATAACTGTCGATACTCGATATCCGAACGGGCATGTGCATCAGTTTGATTTTCTACCTGATTCTTATGTGGGAATGGATAAAGGTAAAAATCGAATTGCTTTAGGTAAAATAACAAATATGCACTATCCGCTCTCGACCTATCCATTATCATCCAAAAAACAAAGAGCAAAACAGAGTTTTCAATGTTTAGTGTATAATAGTCTTTGAACATAGAGAATTTGTCGAAATCCACCCATTGAGGTGCGCTTTCCAATTTTTAGTCTCACAAAAATTTGATACCCTATTTTTTTTATAATGGGTCTTACTTGGATTCAAATCTGGGATCTGCAACTCAAACGTTCACTGTCGCGGCAGCTTTAACATTAGGCTATCTTACATTTGGTAAAATTTGATAGCCTATTTATTATGCTGCGAAATAGTTGATTTCATCAAACCATTTGAATATTTGATTGTGGGTGACAAACCCAACATTCACTTCGAGCAAATAAACTGCTCCATGCTAGGGAAAAAAGAAACCGTCTGATAGCGATGAGTAGCTAGCCACACGTTTCATTTTCTTTAGCCGCTTTTTTTTCAATAAACCGCCCTCTTAAATTTTCTTGCGTAGCACGCAGAACCACCCTATTCCATGACACACCAAAACTCAAACTCTGTTTTACAAACAAGGAAAGACTCCTCTCCTCCCCTGCCTCCAGCACCACAAACGACCGCCAACAGCGAAAAATGAAGACACACAACTCCTCCTCCTCCTCCTCCTCCTTTTCCGAAACTACGCCGGCCGGCCACCAGAATTCTTTTTCAGCCTACGCCCTCTCCAAATCTGCAGCAGCCCACTCAACAGGAGACACCTTCGACATCGACGACGAACCCACTCTCCACTTTCCTTCTATTTCTACCTTTGTCGCTCCTCCACCTCTTCCACCATCCACTAGAGACTCTGCCAACCACAACAACTCCGCCAAGTTCAAATCTCCATCACATCCTTCTCGTCGTCGTGAGTTTTCATTACTACTCTTCTTCTACAGTCGTTAACGAGCGGAATTTTGTTTTGACAAGTTATCTGACTGTGACAATTGTATTATTGGCTAGATGCAGAGTCGAGGCGGGTGGACTTAGCGGCGGCTCGGAGAGACTACGAGCAGTGCAGAACAGAGGCCCTGAAAACAGAGCTCAAAACTAGGCTGAATTGCTCCATTGTGAGGCGACTGAAGGAGCTGTCAGAGATGGAAGCGACGAGCAACGTGGGCATTGAGATTGCCGACTCGGTTGAACTTCTGAAGCTGCTGTACCCAGGGCCGGCCTAGAGGGTGTGCTGGTCCGCCCTCCGGCACAGTGCCTCCGAATATTAGGGGCCTCCACTTAGATCCGTCAGTTACCGATCGTACATTGTAGATTGTATTTTTAGTATATGATTGATTGATTATGAGTATGATGACGATTGATTGATTTCGAGCTTGCTCTTTATTATGTGAAAATATATTTTGTCACCCATTCAATCTCCATAGTTTTCTTATGTGAAAAGATTCCCTACGAACATTTATCTACAGTTGTCTCCTTGATAGATTGTAAAAGACGAGCTCGTGGTGGAACTTAATCTGCTTCTTTTGACGCTAGAACCAGATTTGCTTGAACTATTAAGAACCTCATCATGTTTGTCTCTCATAATTCTATTATTGAAAAATCTTATTGAAAAATATTGGATTTACGAAGATAAAGTAAAGAATGGTTAGTATTGAATTTATGAAATAGTCATTACTATTTTGGAGACCGATTTCAAATATAAATTATGTGTCACTGTAAAATGATATACTTTGGAACCTCTACACTTTGTAAAGAAAGTTAACATACAATTATATTTGTCTAATACACAAATATTATGTATGTCAGAACAGAAGCGTGCAATCGATATTCCAAATCAGTTGTACCAGAATCTCCCCTGCCTCCAAATGCCCCTAAGGGCGGTCAACAACTCAAACCAATTGGCAAGTCCAACCCATGCTCAGACTTGCCATTCAAAACAAGCTTGGTGCACTTATCACCAACATAACATGTCAAAACAGAACCTTGTAGACTATACAAGGCACCCTATTTGACACCTTTCAAAATCACCTTAGAACCCTTATAGACAGACAACACTCCACCTTCACCTTTGAAACTGAAACCCTTGTTGTCTAGAAGAGTCAAAGATATCAGATTCTTAGTCATCTCTGGAATATGTATAACATTGTTCAAGGTGCGAACAGAACCATCATGTGTCTACATCCTGACGGAGCCTCTTCCAACAATCTTACAGATAGCACCATTGGCCATAGAAACATGTCCTCTATCTATCTGCTCATAAGTTGAAAAACACTCCCTAATTGGACACATATGATAATCAGCTGCAGTATCTAAATACCACACATCCTGATGATGTACATGTTCATTCACTGTTAAGGCTAAACCATCTTCAGAATCATAGTTAGTTTCTTCCGCCACAGCAGCAGATGATTCCTTCTTCTCCTGATATTTCTTTAGCATAGGACAATCAAATTTCCAATGCCCTTTCTCCTTATAGTAATGACAGATATCATCCTTCAAACCAACAGAATTTGAATTTATATTCGCCTTCTTATTACCGTATTGTTGTCTCCTACTACTCGTAGCAGACAACCCAGATGCCTAATTTTGCAAACCTGAACCAGACGCCTTATGTCGAACCTCCCTAGTATGTAGAGCAGATATGACATCTTCCAAAAACAAACTATCTTTCCCAGCAATACAAGAATCCACAAAATTCTCATATGACTGTGGCAAAGATACTAACAGAATTAAAGCAGCATCTTCATCACCTATTTTAACATCAATATTCCGCAGATCTAACAAGATAGTATTGAGTTGATCTAGATGATTCCTAAGAGACATACCTTCCTCCATATGCAAACTGAACAAACGTTGCTTCATATGCAACTTATTGGTAAAAGACTTTGTCATGTATAGACTTTCAAGCTTCAACCACAAGCCCGCGACAGTCTTTTCATCAGCAACCTCAGTGATGATGTCATCAACCAAACAAAGCAAGATTGTAGAGTGAGCTTTCTCCTCCAAAGTAATCCACTCTTCTTCATCTATACTTTCCTTCTTCGATTTTCCAGAGAACGGAGCCCACAAACCCTGTTGTTTCAACAGTGCTTGCATCTTGATCTGCCACAAACTGAAACTTTTTCTTCCGGTAAATTTTTGAATCTTCATACTGACAGCAGCCATTCTTACTATCAAACAAACTCCAACCAAACTCCACAAAGCAAAACTTCAGTCCAGCGCCGAATTCCCAAAAGCGCAACCAAAGGCTCTGATACTACTTTTCAGAACGGAATCGTGCAATCAATAATCCAAAGCAACACAAACGAACACAAATTTAACGTGGTTCACTAATACAATGTGTGTTAGCTAATCTACGGGCAGGGGAGAACAAATTTCACTGATTTTGAGGAGAGTACAGGTTACAAACCAAATTCCGGAGCAGACAAACCAAACTAACTAACCTGACTTACCTTACTACAGGCTAGGGTGATGAAGAATATTTATAGAACTCTTCTCCTAATCCCAAACAGAAAACGAAACACCTTTTCCAAATATACAAGGAAAAGGTCAAACAAAGCTCAAACACAAACCCAAGCAAAATAGGCCCAAAACACAAAACAAACTCAAATCAAATTCAAGTCATATCCTAACAATGTATATATTGGTTGCAAAATGAATTTTGTTTGTATGGTTGGTTTTATTATGATAGAATATTTAACATATTGCATGAAGGGAAAATGGTAATATTTTAAAATGACTTATATGAATTTTTTAACAAATTACATTTGAAAATATCTATGTTGTCAGGTGTTGATATATATTGAAATATTCATATTTGGCCAAATGACTAGTTTTGTAAATAAACCAAGAAAACGACCATCATCCCAGTGCTAAAAAACGTATGGCAAAAATAACTGGAATGAGTCTGAATCCGACCTAATCGGATAGAATAAAACTCGAACCCGAAGGATTTTCAGTGGGTACGGATAGGGGTGGGCAATGGGCGGGTTGGGTGGGTTTGATCTCAAATTGACCCACCCGCTTACTAGCGAGCTGGAATAATTGTGACCCGCAACCCACCTATATACCTCTGCGGGTTAGGTTGGGTGGGTGGCGGATGGGTGCGGTTGGGTCGTGGGTCAACCCGCAAAAACAATTCTCCAACTAGCCATTAAGAAAGTTGACTAACATTTATAATAAGTTCATAGCAAGCTAGTAAGACTGTATCAATAATCTGTGATTTTTTATACAATTAATAATTTATAGTATGCATCCCAATATTTACGAATCCGGAATCACTTGCTAAGCTAGAGATTTTGTGTATATTACGATTCTCTCACTTTTTCTTCCCCGTCTGAGTTCTTCGTGTAAAGAGTATTGTTTGTAATTAGCCAGGGTAGTGACTTATTATTTAAATTAGCCCTCCATTCTGTGGTGATTGGTGAATGATCCATGTAAGCATATTTGTAGAACCAAGAGAATCTTGTGTTTTTGTGATAAACATTTTTCTTTTTCTTTTTTTTTTCTCTCAAAACCAAACCATTCAAGGTCCTATTCTTTGCTTGAGAGGTTTTGCAAAAATCTGATTCATATGCTGGATGACCAAGACAATAGAAGCCGGGGATTTTTCCCTCGAGAAGCTTAGACAGTTGCCCACAAAATGGCGCATGTTTTTGTCGAGACTAAATTGATTGTAACATCTGGTTAGTTAGGTCATTACGCCCCCGGACTCACAAGTCACAAGCAATGAGTGGCACTGTGGCACGGCTCAGGGGAAATAGGAGCGGAAACGAGTGAAGGGAAAGAAGGAGGAAAGCAACAATAATAGAGGAAGAACCGAACAAGTACAACAGAGAATCATATAAAAAGCCAAAAAGGCTACTAAATGGGAAGTGGGAACTGCCTGTTGAAGGCCCACCGTACATTTGTGAACTGGGCTGGTTCTCTACGTATAATACATGTCATTGGGCTGTGTTTATGACTTTATGTAGGCTTAGTGTACGGTTCATGTTAGCATAGGTCTGCATTTAGATTACATCGTACATTCGTCAATTTTAATTATTTAGATTACGAATTAAAAGAAGTTTGCCCCATAATTATATACCCTAACTTATAATGTGTAAACCACGTCCCTAATTCTCTAACTCAAATTCTAAAATTCAATTATCCTAAAAAATTAAACCAGCTGTTATGATTTATCGAAATATAGCAAAGTACATATAACAAGTGTGAATGCGAGCGTACGCTAGTCTACCGTATGCCCCCTTGAGTTTTGCTATTTAGACAAAGAATTAATCGGAATTTGGGACAAGATACTATACCATAACCCCTAATGGGTGAATCCCAGCCCCCAATTCAGTAACCCAAAGCATGAGATTCGTTTAATCTTAAAAATGAAAATCAACGATTCTGATTCATCGAAATTTTCATTGATTTTCATTTTAAGATTAAACGAATCTCATGATTTGGGTGAGAAAATTAGGGACTGGGGTTCACCCATTAGAGGTTAGGGTATAGTATCATGCCCCAAACTCCGGTTAATTCATGATCTATATAGCAAAACTCAATGAGGTGTACGCTAGCCTGAACCATATATACATATATATATATATATATATATATATATATATATATATATATATATATATATATATATAGCGACGTCTTCGGTGCACTCACTCTTTTGGGTGCATTCAGTGCACACGCTTCATAACCGTCATTTTAAACATGCGATTTATGTCAAAATGATGTCAATCATCACTTATGATGTGATCAACAATAACGCACATGAATTTGGACAATAACCATTAAAGATTTACTTTAATTTGAAGGATTTAAAGTTTAGAGATTTAGGGTTAGGGTTTACAGTTTGGGGTTTAGGGATAGAACTCAAAATTGGAAGTCTAGAGCTTTGGGTAATCAGCTAATTAGTTGTTAGCATATGTTATACAATCATATTACACTAATTCTACAAATTAAAATTCAAAATTCGATAGCTTAAAACTAGTTTTTGAGTTGGGTGCATTGAATGCAATCATTTTTGTGAGTGCACCAAAGTAATCACCATATATATATATATATATATATATATATATATATATATATATATATACACACACATATATATGGACAGTTCTATCGTACTTTGGATAAAATCAAAGATATAGTATATATACCTTAAGTAAGAAAGTGATATATAGACCTTAAATTGACCAGAGTTTAGGACATGGTACTATATACTAATCCTTAAAGATTAATATATGGATCATAATTCTATAAATCTCATACACTATGATCATGATTAGAAATAACAATTGAGGATCATGATTCGTCGAAATACATGCAACAAATTACATGCAATATTTTGGGGTTTAATGTTTATTATGTAGATAACGAAGACCTAGGGTTCACTAAAGGTTAGCGTATAGTATCATGATCAAATTAAAGTCCGGTCAATTCAAGATCTAGATATCATTTTCATATTCAAGGTATACTATACCTTTGATTTTTTATACCCGGGGGTGGTTGCAGGGCCGATGCTTTCAAAGCGGACGCACCATACTCAAAGTACGATAGAAGCTGCCATATATGTATATATGTGGTAAAGAAGGGTATACTCTAGGAGTACAACATACTCCAGGTGATCTGCTTGTTAAATGTACTTCTATTAGCTCCAACCAATATAAGGAATTTTTCCAGAAATACCACCCAAAAACTAAAAAATTCAGAAAATACCACCCGTTCCAGAAAATTCCAAGCATATCACTGTTTCACATAGACCGCATCACCCTATGGTGGTTTACAAAAGGACCTGGGCGGTGGGGCGCGGTTTATATTTTGATAAGTAACCGCAGGGGCCAACTGCGCTTTTATGGCTGACCTAAATAGAACCGCAGGGCTCCCCAGCAGTTTTATGTCGGCAAAGAGGAACGCCACTGGCCCCAGCAGTCCGATTTGTCGACACATAAACCGCATGGTAGCGGTTTATAAGGTCTCTCCATCCCCTCGACAGCCAATTATAATAATTTGTGTTTGAATTTTTTAGCTGGGGCCAGTGACCATTACTGTTTATTATAAAAATTTATTTTTGTATTTTTCTTTTAAAGAATAATTTATTGAAATTATCACTAAATCAATTTTAATATTATTGTTCTTATTTTATAAAAGTTGAATGGTGTATACCTTCAACAAAGAGGCAGATATATGTGCTACTTTCCACGAAAGTATGCTATATTTAATTAAAATAAATTATAAAAATTGAAATAGAGACATAATTATTTGATTCAATATATACACATTCGATGTTAATATTTTTGTTTCCATAAGATCTTTTAGAAGCAAATACATTTGCCTTAAAAACTTATATTACAAACAAAAATATGTCTCTAGAACCAAATTGAAAGATAGAAAAGTAGGTGTTTTAAAGTGGAATTGCCATCAAATTTTTTTTCCAATTCTTAAATTAGACGCATATATTATTTGCTACGATGTTTGCTTCTCAAGGGAATTAGAGACAAAGGAGCCCGATGCAAATAACGCATCTGTCTTCATAGATATACGGGGAAAAAATAAGTGGCTTTTGGAAGCCAATAACCTCTGCATCTATAGCCTGATTTTCTTGTAGTGGGGGTTTGCATGTTTGGTGAAAACCGCCACATCCCCTAGCGGTTTTCACCAAACATTTTGCTTATAAAAGATAGTCGCAGATGCCCCAACTCTTCACCATTTCCTCTCCTTCTTCTTCTGATTTGTTATTCTCCTTACTGTTTTTGAGTTTTTGCAATTATATTACTTTGTAAGTTTGTTTTGTATTCATGTTTATTGTGATTTGTGAATTTTATATTTTTATCATTCAAAAAGTATGTCATTCACTTAGTTAATTTGAAAATGGTATAATGTATTTATGATTATGTGTATATCTTTCAAAAAATTTATGGTATTAATTTAGTTACAGTTTTATTGCAAATGTCCTTCCAGAAATTCACGCTTTTGATACGGTAGAATGATTACACAGAAAAGACTGGAAAGGAGGTACATGACATGTATGGTGATTTTCATAAAGTGAAGGTCGGTATGCGGCCAAACCTTGAAGAGCTCCGTTCAAGGCGGTGGATGTCATCTTGGAGGTGGCCAAACATCTAGTATTCACGGTGCGGGTGGAGTATATGAAGATCATCCCTACCAAGGCTAGCATGATCATCAATTCTACCGTGAATACCAAGAAGGAGCTGAGGTCATCATCATCATCCCTTCCCATTATACGAAGAAGAAGCCCAACGGTACCATGAGTACCAAGAAGGAGGTGTAGCGTACCAAGCCGAGTACAACTTCCCTGGAGATAGCGGTAGTTATCACAACTACCATTATAAATCTGATGATGGTGTCTTTCTTGATCTAGATGAGATGAATGATATGCTGCTAGCTCTAGTTAGTGACCGTGAAGATGAAGAAGAGGAATGCAACGTCAGTGCAGACAACTTCGACCCTCTTGAAGATGATGATGATTCATACCCAGATTCATGTAAGTTGGACATTCCAAATGAAAATTGGTATGTTGATGCCGACATGGAGTCGCTAGATGTGCCAATATAGGGTCCAACCACTGGGTTTAAGACATGCCAACAATTTGGTACGAAGAAAGAGTTTCGACCCGCTGTTGACACTGAAGCAATGAATTGGGATTTTGAATGGCACATACCACATTCTGACACGAGTAGGCTCATAGTTAGATGCTAGAATCAACATGAGGGATGAAAGGAAGGGACGGAGCTAGGTAGGGCCCCCGAGAATTTTGAAAGTTACGTGTACACATCCTGAACATTTTGAAATTTTTATATAAACTAAAGCAGTAGCATAAAAAACTTTGTATGTGCAGTAATGTCACATAATTTCGGTAGCAGCTTAGCGGTTGGACTGCCTTTTATAATTTGTTTACCTAAGGTCAAAAGTTCGAACCAGAGGGCAGAGACTAGTGATTTTAGTTTTTCAGTCCATATTCAAAAGTTCTGTTTAAAGATGATTGTGACCATATTGTTTAATGGTTGAACAATTTCATTTTTCAACATCTTAGTTTATATTTTATTTTATCAAGAACCTTAATTTAAAATTATATCAATTAATTTTTTCAAGTTACCACATTTGAAGAATACTTTTGGGTCGTTTACATTTTATTTAAATCAATTACTTTAATGGAAAATAATATCAATTAATTTTTTTTAAATTACAAAGTTTTATTATACTTTTAGGCATAAAATGAATAATTTTTTTGAAATAAAACTATAATCATATATTTATTTTGTCAATTTTAAAATATAATATTGATTATTGAAATACACAATAAGCATATATTTATACTCAATATTGAAATACACTATTAATCTGTTTGTTCCTTATCCATTCTATATTGAACATTTTATCATATTAGTTTAGATATTATTTTGAGTGAAAATAAAAAGTGTTATACAACATTTAAATGCATTATTAATTGATTTTTTTCCCTAATGTGTATTGGACATATCATGCTAGAAATTTGTAGTTTAGATTTTATTTCGAATTACTTTAATCATCTTAAAAAGTAGGGTAAATATAATATAATAGCCAAACCTTTGATTTTTAACAAAACAATAGTCAAACCTTTTGAAAAATAAAATAATAACCAAATCGTTAACTTTCCATCCGGTTGACTGACAGTTGACTCTAACGTGGCAATTTATTGCTAAGTAAATCTTGATGATGTATAAAAAATTCCATTCTTTGACTGTACTTTATTGTAATTTATTAATTTCAACTTTATTATTTTTTAATATTTAAAACCAGAAAACAAAAATAAAATCTAATTTAATCCCTCTCCAGCGACACCCAACCCATTGCCCACCACAGATCTCCTTCCGAACCGATCGACGAGCCCCATCAATATGAGATCGCCGAGGCAAAGTGCAATGATCTTTCTTCATTCTTCGTACATGCCCTGTTTCATGAGGCTATTGGGGGTTTCTAGGAGGATAATTATGTTCGACGGTGGTGAGGCCGAGTGAGAGGTTGCCGAACACCAATTCTGCCCGAATGGAACCTGACGGTCACACAAATTATTGTTAAATTAATTATTTTATGAATTAATAAATATCCACATGGCATAGTCAAATTATTGACTCTTTGCCACATGACCCTAAAATTGCCACGTTAGAGTCAACTGACAGGCAACCGCATGGAAAGTTAACGGTTTGGCTATTATTTTGTTTTTTTTAAAGGTTTGGCTATTATTTTGTTTAAAATAAAAGGATTGGTCATTACATTGTATTTACCCTAAAAATTACCGTTATAATAATATTAAAAATATTTTTTTCTTATTTTCTTTTAATTAATTTTAATGCTTTTTTTTGCAGTTATAGTGTAAGAAACCCGACCCGTGACTACCAAATCCTAGCTCTGCCCCTGATGCAAGGCTAGGGTCCGGGCTTTCAGGAGTAAGAGAGTCGAGCGTTGGGTCATCGCCAGTGTGGTGAACACTCACACATGTGTGTCATCCATAACATCCCAAGGTCATTAGCAGTTGATTTTGAGGGTGGATGTCGCGGCTATCAAGCACCTGATTGAGCAACAAACCGACCTGAAGGTGAAAACCATCATCGCTCACATTTCAAGTCGTTATGGATATCATATTAACTATAAGAAGGGGTGGCATGAAAATCAAAAAGTCATGGACGCCATGTTTGGCCACTAGGAAGAATCATATGCATATCTTCCCAGGTTGATTTTAGAGTGGGGGGAGTCTAACCCCAACACTGTTTTCTCCCCACTCTACCAAGATGAAGAATTCTAGCTGCTAGAGCCCGATATCAAACACAGTTCAAACGCCTTTTCTGGTCATTCAAGCCATGTATTGATGATTTTCCCTTATGCGTCCCTGTGATGCAAATAAACACACCAGATCGTTGGTTTCTCAAGGAAATCTAACCTAAACATCAAATAAAAATAAACACACCAAATACAAACTTGAGGGATCCTCATGCAACTTCTCCTCAATCTCCTCGCCCACGTCATGGTTCCTGTATTTTGTTCTTCTTCAATATATGGGCGATTGGTGTAAAAATGGGTGGACGCAGTGGATGAGATCGAGGTGTCGTGCAAGGGAGCTGATCCATGCTATGGCGACGCCTCTCTGTACTAGGTGGCTCTTTCATGGTCGGGCGGGGGACATCCCCACTCTGATGGTGGGGAGTAGTAGACCATTGAGTTGAAGAGCGATTAAAAGGCACTTGCCATTGTTGATGCACCATGAAGTCTTGGTGAGTACTCGTCGATGTGGCATCGTGATGAGTACTCGAGGATGTGGCATCATGGCATTGCACCCTAGCCATTGGCCAATCATGAGCGCCTTGGCACCCATCTCTTCTAAGGAAGACCCTATGCTATCAGGGAGATATAAGGGTAAGCATTGCTCACGATTGTATTGCCGTAAGCATCGATCAAGCATGTGCCACTCCACAATATGGAGGCAAATGAGAGGGACCCTCGCGCACCATAGTTGGGGATGAGTCGCGAATTGCCTCACGTGGCACCCCCACCACGCTGGGAGGGTACAGATCGAATAAAAACTACAAAAGATGTGACCTCAAATAAGTAATAAAAAATCTAGACTACACACATGGAAATAGCAAAGGAAGAAGTTGTATTACGATAGTTACCTCGGCTTCCCAAAGTCTTTCCAACCTCCTATGATACTCGTGCAAGGAGTGCTCGGGCTGGTTGTCGCATGTTGTGGCTCCAATTCACCTTATTCATAAGGACAATCGTCAAATGTTATAACTAAATAAATATCAATTTATGTAGTAAAAAAATAAGCTTGGGTATGTGTTGTTTGGCACGAGCAACCCCAAAGTAGTATAGAGCAAAGATTGCCAACCGTCGCAAATTTCGTCTACTGTTTAAGGCGGTGGATGATCTTTCACAATCACTGCATCGCATTGATGGATAAATGCGTTAGGATGTGATGTCCTTCAATGAGATGGTGCACTCTCCTTCACGAAATTTGAAATTTTGTGTCTCCTTGCGCCATCTCTCCACCAATGATGTGATGAGTTGACCGTCGATCTTGATGCCAACAAAGGGCCTCATCGTCACCAACCTTTCCCTTTTGAGATATGGCAATATAGCATCGTTATATGGAGGACATTTCTCGTACCCCTATGGCGGAGAATATGGTGTGCACTCTAACAAATAAATTAAAACTATAAGTTTATGATTTATAAACACATAAATCCATTATAACAAACAATTGAAATTAAAAAAATGAATACCATTTGCAAGATATACACATAAATTCATTATAACAAACAAATTCAATTAACTAAAATGAATAATATTTGAAAGATATACACATAAACATTATGGGCATGCCTATGGTGACATGCATGTCACCGTAACTTGCACTTTTAGGTCGGCCTTATATAGGATTAGGTCAACCTAATATGCACTTTTAGGTCGACCTAATACTTTTAGGCCGACCTTATATAGGATTAGGTCGACCTAATATGTCATTTCAGTTTTGTGAGGTTCAACGACGCGGTTGACCTTTTATAGCAAATGGTCGACCTTTTGGGAAGTGCATGGATGGCATGTATGACTACATGGGCCAGATTTCCACCCAAATGAATGGCATGTACGACTACATGGGGCAAATAACCACCCAGATGAGCACACAGCAGGTGACCGTGAATGAGATGCGAGATGAGTTTCGATCTTTTAGTGGAAGATACATGCATGTCACCGTAACTTTCGACTATCATAATGCTAGCAACACTAATGAAGAAAATGTGGATGAGGGAGAGAGGGGACATGAGTAGGAACTCGACGATTTTAGATTGTGTGTTTTTATTGTTAAGTGTTAACAACGATTGTGGTTTTAGATTTTAGTTATGTGTAATGTTATGTTAAGAAGTTATGAGTCATTGTTATCATTATTTATGACTGATTCTGTTGGTTTGAAACTTAATTTGTACGAGCAAAAGAACCACCCACATCACTTCCCAAAGAGGTCGACCATTTGCTATAAAAGGTCAACCGCGTTGTTGAACCTCACAAAACTAAAACGACATATTAGGTCGACCTAATCCTATATAAGGTCGAGTTAAAAGTGCATATTAGGTCGACCTAATCCTATATAAGGTTGACCTAAAAGTGCAAGTTACGGTGACATGCATGTCACCGTAGCAAAGTCCAAACAATTAAAATTAACAATATGAATACCATAGGTTTTTAGAAAGATATAAACATATATCTGTTATACTATTTTGTAAACCGTATTGGTTGTTTTCAATCATTTAAGCCAAGACAAGTGAACTCGTTAGACTCGTAGGTGAGGTAAACATCTCTTTAGAAACACATCCATTTCACATAAAAGGGGGATTCGAGGATCGCTTAAGAGATGATTTTCCTAGAAAATGGGAGGATCATGATGATCGCTTAAGACCCCATTTCCTTAAACATGCTTCTCTTTACATACACAGTCTAGGTAAGTGTCACATTGCAGTAGTCCAAATCATTGAAAATACCCAATACGATTAACCATTTACAAAATTATATTATAAACCATTAATTACGTTAACAAATAAACTATGAAAAAGGTTGAAGAATTATATGTACCGGCGAATTGTTCCAAACATCCCTTGAATGATGGTTAGGTTGGTCGTACAAAATACTTGGATCATGGGTTCTTGGTCAAGATAATATCTTTAATCATATATATCTACATCCGCCCCAACCTACAATAGCATAACAAAAAGGAATTAATTAGTATATAGATGAATTACCATGCAACTATAAGAACTAAAATAAATAAAGAATAGTGAATACATACTACTTGATAGTCATCATCCTATACTTTTTCTTGATAGTACCGATCTTGGTCCATTTTTCACAAAAGGCGGACAGATGTTCGACATGTTTTTAAGGAAAAAATCTTAAGAAATGTTTTCTGATGGCACAGACTTAGTCGCAACCAACAGACGACAATTTCTTAAGTTTTGGGTGGAGGGGGATGGGTGAAGATGAAATCTGAGAGAGAGAGAAAGGTTGGTTTGGTGTGGAGAAATGAAGAGTGGAAGTTGGTTTACATAGGAAGCAGACCGTGGGGGGGGGGGGGTTTGGGCTCGATTCTGAAAACGAAACCGCGTGGCCCGCCCACGGTTTCAAAGTTCGAAATAAAAAAATGGTGTGAGACGCGGTTTGAGCGGGAGAGACGCGAATCGATGACGTGGCTCACGGTCCACCTCTGGATCGTGGGGGGATCCAATGGTCACGCAGACCACAATGTTCCCATGCGATCTCTTGGCGTCAAAAACACAAACCGCAACCCCCCAGCGGTTTGCGTTTTAACTGCCATAGGGAATGCAGTCTTTGCGAAATGGTGGTACTTTTGTGATTTTTTAGTTCTTAGGTGGTATATTGGGAAAAAAATCCAAACGGTCAATTATTATTTTTTACTGAATTGAACTTCTCAATTTTAGGTTTAATGAATTGAGAGTTTGGGTTTATCCATTAGAGCTAAGGGTATAGTATCATACTTCAAAATTGATTTAATTTGTGGTCTAGATAGAGATATCTCACTAAGAGTACTTGGAGTATTGTGTACTCTAGGAGTATAATAGTTTGAGGGTCGCTACTCTTCCACACCACAGGTTGTATGCTGTATAATTGGTTATTTGATTGCAAGCTGGCTTGTCAAGGCAAAGAAGGTGGACCGCATGATGGATAAGAGTTGCATAGCTTCCTTGAAAGATCAACTCATTCCTATTCAGACACCAGACACAACAAAGGGTTTGAGTCATAACATGTTCAGTTTAAAATTACTAACAGAGAAGTGCAACAATTTGTAAATGTTTGAACATAGTATTTGCTACTTCTTTTCATGGATTTCTTGCTTTGGAAGTCCAATGGGTTGCTAGCCAGCCTGGACAGACACTTGAACCCATCTTTATTGGTCTCTCAGTCTTTTTGTTAGCCTCTGCAACAACTTTCTCCAAGTTCATTCCAACTAAAATCGAGGTTTGATTATGGTTGTCAGATCTTTATCCTCATTTTCAACATTGGAAGTGTATCGGGATACCAGGTTGAACAACTATTTGTTGTGGTTCATCAGAGGATGGCCATAATCATCATCAGAACTTCCTTGGTCATCATCCTGACCATGTTCATCTACCCCATTTGGGCCAGCCATAAGCTCTATACCCTAATCATTTGCAACATCGACATGATGGTATAGTTGTGTATTTTATTCAATGGGAGAGCTTCATTTTGCATACAAATGGCTATTTGTATTTTTCTTTGTAACCTTCATTATTTTGGGTTTTTCTGAACCCTAATTGCGCGATGGCGGCCGTCGCTGACGGTGAGGTTGCCGTTGGCAACGGTCGTCAGTGGGCTTCACTCTTTGGAATCACGGAGGATAATCGACTTGACTACTACGAACCGGATTTTGTGAATGGTTCGCTACGGATTCCACGGGAGGTTGTTGAGGAAGGGGCAAAGCGTTGGGAGAATTGTTTAGTTGGTCAGTTCATTGATCGGTCGGCTTCGATCTTATCGATTAGGTACTGGGCTAACTGGTTGTGGGGCAAGGAAGGTGTGGTCAAGGCTTCTTGGATGGGCAGAAGGCTGGTGCTGTTTCAATTCCCTTCGGCTGAGATATGTCAGTGGGTATTCGAAAATGGACCTTGGCATCACAGGGAAAACCTCTTGTTTCTTCGGAAGTGGGAGCCTGGGATTAGTCCTCTGAAAATCGACAACACTGCGCTACCACTGTGGATTAAGCTCTCCAATCTGCCGACGGAATTAACATCGAAGGAAGGTTTAGGAAGAGTGGCAAGTTCGCTGGGGAAACCGCTATGTATGGATAAATCTACAACTCAGGGTCGTAAAGTAGGGTTTGCCCAAATCTGTGTTGAGGTCAAGGCTACTGCTAAGAAGGTCACGAAGTTGAGTGTTACGCCTGATGGTTTGCCAGAGCTCTTTATTGATGTGGTATATTGTCATATGCCAAAGGTCTGTGAGAAGTGTGGTTGCTTTGGACATAGCTGTACGAAAGTGGAGGAAGAGCCGCAGAAGGTATGGGTGAAGCAGAGTCCGTTAATCGGCGAGAATCCATCTAAGCAGGCTCCAGTAATGGAGGTGCAAGAAGGGGTAAGTTCGAGCTTGTCTACAGAAGCTGAGGGATTAGTAGCTCTGAATAAGGAGCAAGAGGTTGCTGCAGAGATACCATAGCACAGGGCAGGGAAAGAGATTGCTATCACAATGGGTGCGCAAACTCCTTCTCCAAAGAGTGGCTTAGTGGACAAGGATGGTTTCACTCTAGTTGTCAGCAGGAAGCAGAAGCAGAAGATATGGGTTTGACCGGGGTCTAGCAGCAAGGGGATCCAAAGCTATACTGATAGAAGTTCAGGGGGTCTGCATCGTGCCAATACTACTACTAATCCTCGGCTTGTTTTGAATTGTCCTCCATCTCCTCCTAAAGGGAGAGGTAGGGGGAGGAAGAGAGGTAAATGAAGTTACTAAGTTGGAATGTTAGGGGATTCAACTCCTCTGACAAGCACTCAGATGTTCTTGAGCAGTTGAGGATGAGAAGGATTGATATTGTAGGGATACTGGAAACTAGAGTTACTAAAGAAAATAGTAAGAAAATAATTGATGGTGTTTTTTCAGCTTGGAAACATACTGATAACTATGATAGTTCTAAATCAGGTAGAGTTTGGATATTCTGGAGGGCAGGTCTGAAGGTTACTCGTGTAAATGAAGGGGAGCATTATTTACAGATTCTGGTAGAGGATACTGCACCATTTATAGTAGTCTTTGTTTACAGTCCAAATAAAGAGGTGGAAAGGAATAGACTCTATCAAGAGTTATTACTCAGAAGAGATGCTAGCATTCCTATGGTTTTCATGGGGGATTTCAACGCCATTGCTGAAATTAATGAGACTTCAAATGCGTAGGAGATTACTCAGAGTATGCAGGATTTCAGGGGTTGGATCAAGGATATGGAACTGGTTGATCACAAGGTATAAGGGAATTGGTTTACTTGGTGGAATATACAGCAGGCTAATCCTATAGCTCGTAGGATTGATAGAGTTTTGGTTAATGAGGCATGGTTGGAGAAGATTAAGGACATCTCATCTTACACAAATCCTCCTGGTATTTCAGAACATTGTGGTTTGATACTGGACACTGAACCTGGGCTGAAAACGCTTCCTAAACCGTTCAAATACTTCACCTTTTGGCAGGCTCACCCTAATTATGTGAATCTAGTTGAGCAAGCTTGGCAAAGGAGGGTGGAGGGGTATCCTTCGTATATTTTCTATGATAAACTCCATAGTGTTAGGCAGGCCCTGAAGCAATTAAACAGAACTGTTTATTCAGACATTTCTGCTAGAGTGAAAGGTGTAGCAGTGGAACTGGAGGCTGCTCAGAATAAAGTTCTTCTAAATCCTAATGCAGAATCTGTGGCAAAGGAAAAACAGGTGTGTAAGGAGTACCTTGAGTTGAGAAAGGCAGAAGAGCAATTATACAGGCAGAAGGCTAGAACTCAAGCTATACAGGAGGGGGACTCGAACACTGCTTACTTTCATAAAACTGTAAGAATCAAAACTCAGAGGCAGCATATTACTCGTATGCAGAATGACAGGGGTGAGATTAAAACTGATGTAGAGAGTATTGGTAAGATTGCTGTGGAGTTTTATGAGCAACTGATTGGAGTTGAGGATTCTAATGTGGAGGTAAAAGAAGAGTCTTACTATCATGGTTTAATTCAGCACAGCTTATCTGAGGATGAGAAGAATGAGTTGATGAGGGGTATTACAAGAGTAGAGATAAAGAAAACCTTTCTTTCCCTTGCCAAGGATAAGGCCCCAGGGCCAGATGGATTCCCAGCTGAATTTTATAAAGCTCATTGGTCTCTTATTGGCACTGAAGTTGAAGAGGTAGTTCTTTCTTTCTTTTCTACTGGATTTATGCCATCTGCTTTGAATAGCACCATTTTTACTCTGGTAGCAAAAATTCCTAGCTCTGAAAAGATGAAGGATTATAGGCCCATAGCTTGCTGTAATACCTTGTATAAGGGTATTTCTAAACTGTTAGCTAATAGACTTGCCCTAGTTCTTCCCAGTGTGATAAGTAGATCTCAATCTGCTTTTATTAAGGGGAGGTCTATAAGTGATAATATTCTACTGGTGTCAGAATTGGTTAGAAACTACCATAGGAAGATTATAACTCCTAGATGTGTGGTGAAGATTGATATAATGAAGGCATTTGATTCAGTAAACTGGAAGTTTCTGTTTAGTATAATGAAGGCAATGGGGTTTCCAGAGGGGTTTATTACATTGATCTTTGCTTGTGTCACTACACCTACTATTAGAGTTGCAGTCAATGGAGGGTTGTGTGGAAATATAAGGGCTGGTAAAGGTTTAAGGTAGGGGATCCATTATCCCCCTACCTGTTTACAATAGCAATGGAAGCATTGGATTGTTTGGCTAAGAAAGCTATGGTGGATAATCAGATCCCTTACCATCCTCGTTGTAAACCTCTTATGATTTCCCATTTATGTTTTGCGGATGATTTGATGATGTTTACCAATGGGTCAATCAGAGGGGTTGCAGGCATTAGAAGGTTAATGGATAGTTTTTATAAGCTGTCTGGATTCAGATGCAACCCAGCAAAATGTCAGCTTTTCTGTGCTGGTATTCCAAAGGAAGAAATGCTTGCTATTTCTGTATTTACTGAATTTCCTCTGGGAACACTTCCTGTGAGGTACTTAGGAGTCCCACTTATAACAGGGAAACTCACTAGGCAAGATTGTAAGGTGTTCGTGGATAAGATAACACAAAAACTGAGAAGCTGGAGGTCCAAACTTCTAAGCTATGCTGGGAAAATACAACTTATCACCTCTGTCATCTCAAGTACTCTTCAATATTGGCTCAACATATTCTTACTGCCTCAATTTGTTATCAAGGAGGTGGGTAGGTTGTGTAATGAGTTCCTGTGGGATTCTGCTGAGGATGGTAGTAGAAAGAAAGCAGTTATGGCTTGGGACAAGTTGGCTACCCCTAAAAAAGAGGGTGGACTTGGCATTAGAAACTTTGGAGTATGGAATAAGGCGTGTGTATTGAGGCATTTATGGGAGATCCTTACTCTGGGGGGGGGGTCTATTTGGGTTGCATGGATTTCAAGGTATAGGCTGAAGGGTAGAAGCATCTGGGATATCTCAATTGCTTCTGCTGGGACATGGATTTGGAAACGGGTGTTGAAATGTAGGGAGATAGCTTATCCTTTTATTTCTGGGGTTGGAAGCAACACTCTATGGCAGGGGGGGGCAAATGAAAAGGTTCTCAGTGTCCAGGGTGTGGAATGATATTAGAGAGAAAAAACCAGAAGTGCAGTGGTGGAGATTAGTCTGGGCAACGGAAGTCATTCCTAAGGATGGATTGATTCTGTGGCTTGCTATCCATGGACGATTGGTAACTCAGGATAAACTCTTGGCCTGGGGAAAAACTGTATCTGGTTGCTGTCTCTTGTGTCCAGGTGGGGTTGAGAACATAGATCATTTACTGGTTTATTGTTCTTACTCATGCTCTGTTTTAAAGCTCTGTTTGAAAAGTCTGTCTCCACCAGCAGTAGGAGGTTGGGAAGCAACGGTTGCTTGGTGTGCAAGGGAATGGAAGAAGAAGACTGCTAAAGCGAGTATCTGCAGAGTGCTGTGGAGTGCTGCTGTGAGCTACATATGGCGTGAAAGATGTTCCCGAATGTATGGGATTAAGGGCGTCAAAGACCCTGCTACGTTGGTGAAGTTGATACACGAGGAAGTTACTTACCGAGTTTGTGAAGATCCTGCCCTCCAGTTGGAATTAGATAGCATTGAGTAAAATATAGATAGGAGTGGATTGTAAGTTTTGTTACTTGCGTTGTTACTGTTTGAGAGGCGCTGCAGGGTTCCCTCTGCAAGTGGCCTATACTTAATGCAATTTTTGATTTCACATAAAAAAAATTGAGTTGCGCACACTCCAATTGGGTTTGTCCTAGACGAAAAAAACCTAAAGTCAGACAAAAAAATTTGGAGCGAGGGAAGGACCAATTAGGGTGCACGCCCCTATTAATCTTCCCACACCCTCATTCGTCTTTATCTTCGCCCATAAATCCTTTAAATCTACCACACATGATCTCCTTATTCCTCCTCCACTCCCCACCAAACAATCACTGAAATTACAAAAGTCACCGGTAACCTTTCTTCAGCTAGCAAAATAATCTGATCTAAGAGTTTTTCGCCTCATCTGACCCTTCTTCTCCTTTTTGTTGACCATAGAAGACAACGAATTATTATGGGCGGATGGTAAAAATTGACCCGATTTGGTTTGGACGAATGAGGTAGGTACTTTAATTTATGAGTTAAAAGTTAGTTAATTTAATTTGAGTTAGTATGAATTAGTAGTATATAGTTTGATTAGTGATTGACGTTAGATTGATTTATTTATAAAATTCATTAGTTCGTTACTTATTTATTAATTAGTTACATGATGATGCATAGGCTTTGGTTCGTCCATATAAGACTCGGGATACATCTATATTAGGCAAGTACTACGAGGAGGATGACTTACTTTGGGAGGTGATCTTGGAGGTTGGAACGACTTAATAGTTTTGTGGGGTGAGAGCAATTTCCAGTGATAGCCCCTTTAGATACATGCACATGGGATCCACTCACCTCAATCGATGATTCCCATCCGTGTGATGCGAGTTGGTTGTCCCAAATTCATTGTGCTCACATGGACTATATGTAGTGGTTCAGGGTGTTCCTCGCCGAGAGTAAATTAAGATTCATGGTGGTGAGTAATTGGTCCACGACTCCACGCCCAATTAAATTATGATACTAACTTAATGTTTTTTTAGCTAATTTAACACTCGTCATTTTGCCTTCTTAAAATCCCAATTGGAGCCCGCACGCCCCAATTTGTTTTTATGACAATAAATTGAGAAACATTTTCGTAAATTTTGAGTCATTTTCTTTTAAATTACAATATGTATGAACAACCCCATTTATTTCATATTTAAAAAATAAAAACTGTTCATTTATATACTTAACTAAAATAAAACGATGAGTGAAAGGTGCCGAATCGTTTTGACTGGTTAAAGAAAAACATAACATAGTGGTCAATGTAGCCAACCAGTGTAAGTGGCACCATGGTTCCCAGCTTCCCCTAAAGTTGCCGAGCAGTTAACAACTTAACACAAGAATTGGTCAACTATGGATTGATCTTTCTGGCAGGTACCGAATGGTGTGCTTCTTCGCACTTGCGCCTCTGTGAAAACTGAAATATTAGTGGTAAATCCATTTAATAAAATTGTATTTTGCTCAGATCGGCAAAGCGACTTGTGATAAAAATGGGAAGAAAAGTCAACATAAAAATCTAGCTACTAATATTTGTTGTCTTACATCCTTCTTTCCTTGAAGAATTTGCTTCTCCAAACACTCTCCGCCCTTATCTAACCCAGAAAAAGCAGGGAAAGTCGTCGGCCCGGCGGGACGCGGCGGAGGGGGCGCATCCATGAGACTAGACGAGAGCATCAACCAGTTCAGCAGGCACGGCACCGGCGCCAAAGGAGATCGGGGAAGAATAGAGCAAAGGGAGGAATCTCAGAGCCTCCACGGTCGATTGCGCGGCAGAAGTGCTTCTTTAGATCCCAACCACTCCGCCGCTGACGATCCCCCTACTTTCATCGACGACATCGATTCGGTCTCCTCGTTCCCTCCTCTGCTCGGCGGCTCCCCTGACCCGCCGCAGCAGCCGTTCGTCAACTCCTTCAGCCAGTTCAAACGGTGGCCCAGCCACGTCCCTTCTCCGCCGCCCCCTGGGGATCAGAATCATCATCCGCAGCATCCGCTGCACAAGTCAAACTCCACGCCTGTTCTGCACAAGCCGCGGATGGATGAGCGGTCAAATCAGGCGGCGGCGGATCTCAACGAGCTTCGGATTTCCGACAGTGAGAAACTGGCGGCGGCTGCCAATTTGGGGTATACCAATAGCTTCACCAAGGATCGGATGCTGAAGATGGGGACTCCAGCCTGGCCATCGCCATCTCCATCGCCTTCCCATTCGCCGCCGCTGAACCCCTTCCGGACGACATCCAATTCGTCGGAGGAGTCTACGCCGAAGCCGAAGCCGACGACGCACGTGGTGATCGGAGGTATTACTTGCCCGATGGTCCGGAAGCTGTCGCTGCTGCGGCATCGGAGCAACACGATGAACGGGAAGATTGATTTCATTAAGACATAATCGGATTAGGGAGTTTTTAAAGCTATCCGACGGTGGCGCGGCGGTAGCCCAGCCCAGGCCGATGAGCGGAGGTCGGTGCGTCGATGTTTATTTCTTTTGTTTATTGGATGGAACATATTATGCAGCTTCATGGTTCTGATTTTGAAGTATCTTCACTCAGAAACATCTATTGAATCTTTGTCCAAAGTAATTGTTGTGGCAGAGGGAGGTGGCTTCAGTCTCATTCATTCATAGCTAACCCAAAACTCATAAAAAGCTCACTCATTCAGCATTCATCCATTCTTCTTCTTCTTCCTCCTACTTTGTTTGTAAGGGATTCCTGCAATGTTTTGTATATATGCCTCACTTGCTCTGTATGATAGCTTGAGAGCTTCACATGAGTAGTAATTCAGAAGTCAAAACATGTTGACATATTAAGGAAGTTAGATTTTGGAATTGAAGAAATCAAGGAAGTCAAGAAATCAATCAAGCAAAATCTAAGCGAGCTAGATTTCAGTTTTCCTTTTTTTTTCTTTCTCCAACGGCCATGTATAATCTTCGTATAAGAATGTTCAGGTTTTAAGTTTCTTTCGTAACTTTGCAGTCGAGTGGTAGAGAGCTTGGGGGTTTACTACAAAGGGCTCGATGATCATAGATGAATAGGGTCTAGATCATCAAGGTTGTATCACCTGGAGTAGCTGGAGTAAGGTTTCTGTATTATGCAGGTACTGCAGGAGTGGGTAATTGGTAGGTTAGGTCGGTTTTGATTTCAAATTGATCTATTTACTTATAAGCGAGTTGGCATAATTGTGACTTAAGATCCACTAACATTCCTCTTCGAGTTGGGTTGGTGGGTGGCAGATGAGCATGGCTGGGTTGTGAGTTAACTTGCAAAAACAATTTTTCAACTGACCATTAAGCAAGTAGACTAACATTTATAATAGATTCTTCGCAAATTCATAAGATAGTAACAATTGAGAATATCTCACATTGTTTACTATGGATCTATGTAGTATTTGTATCAAATTTTTCATTACTCTATCATTGAACTTTGTAGAGATAATTGACACATTTTACATCTTAGATACAATTAATAGGTTATCATTTGCAGTATCTAATGAATAATTACACAACATAGTAACCAATAATAGTAGTCAAAATTATTGTTTATTCTCGTCTTGTTCATTTTTTAGTATATGAGTTTTTTTTCTGTCTGAATAAAAGTCGAAGCTCTCGGAGATGATAGGTAACAAAGTTGGTGAACCTCGTTAAATTCGGTTGTTCTTTCTTTCTCCATTCACTTGGGCTCTAGCAAATTAACGCAGCCTTGCCTCTGGTTAGGGATGACAGTGGGTAGGGGTGAACAAACATACCCGCAAACCGACCCACCCGTCCAAACCGACCCAACCCACCCGTATTTATCGCCAAAACAAAGATTTTGGGTTGGGTGAGGGTTTTGTTTTGTACAACCCACCTCTTTTGGGTTGGGTTTGGATTTTGGATTACACAACCCGTAGAACCCGACCCAACCCGTGTTCCAACTATTAGTATGAGTTCGTATCTAAAAAATATTTATGTCGTATATAGCCATACTTATGAGAAAATTAAGATATTTCGCCATGTTTTTCTCTCATGGTCTCCCTAATCTAATGCATTATTCGACTTAAAGTATAGACATAAATTGAATATAGTTATGATTCACGTAATCGTTTTTCTTGTGTACAATTTTAATAGAATAACATATTGTGGGTGCGTTTGTTTATAACCTTTTTAGCCTATTTCAACAAATATCGTAAAAAAACTAGACGTATTTTGAAGTAAATCACATTTTATTAAAATTCAAACAACATTTGTGAATTTTGGTACCTTTCACCACGGTTTATTCTTTTGAAATTTTAATTAGTTATAAAATATTTTTATGATGTAGAATATTTATATATTTTATGTTGGGTTGAGTTTTTACTTAAAAATATCGCCAACCCGACCCAACCCAATTAGAAACAAACCTTAAGGTTTAAATTTTTTTGGGTGAGTTTGGGTTTGATATTTTCCAAACCGTAGTGCATGAGTTGGGTGATAAAATGGCTAAACCCGGACCACCCGACCCATGTACACCCCTAGCAGTGGGTTTGGTTGAGTTGGGTTTAGCCAAACCCTAATCAAAACTCATGAGTATATCCACACACAAAATATCCATGATAAAACCTATTGGATTTGGAAAACTCAAACCAATCTATGTCATTGGATATCCTGATAGAAACCTGAATTTCAGGTTTCTTGATTATTGCTAGGAAATGGGAAAATGGATACACACTTAGGGATTTATCTCCCTTAAGCGATGGGAAAGAGAGAATTGTGAAGGGAATTTCATAAAGAATGAGGAGAGGGAGGAAAGGGATGTTGCGGCAGCAGCTAGGGACGGAAGAAAGAGACGACAGGGAGGAAGAAGAGAGTAGGAAATAAGGAATTTGATTTTAGGTTTAATCTTGCTTAATGGTCAAATTCCACTTATAAAAATATTTATTTAATTGAATAGTTCTCTAATGCTACCATAAATTATTAATTCCCCACAAATAACCCATAATAAATCCCAAATAGTTCTAAAGAACAATAAACTGACAAACAATCCAAATAATCAAACTGCAAAAATGTCGATTTCTATCATTCTCGACTCCTTGTAAACAACCTTGTCCTCAAGGTTGACTCCAACTCACTGGTTCTCCTCTTTGACGTCCGCTACCTCCTCATTTGCTTTGTCCTCCCAGCAACCCACTAGCATCATCAGATTAGGCTTTGCGCATTGGTGACCGAACGCGAACCGCTCGTTATACTTGAAGCACTTTCTCTCCCGTCTCTTTTGCTCAATCTCTGCAGGAGATAGCTTGACGAAGCCCTTTGGTGGAGCTCGGGGGTCCCGTTCTAACCATCGCAGTCGCCAAAGTATAGGTCCCTGCTGCTACAATGCTTGCCCCCGCCGCAACACTTCTGCCCGCTGCCCGTCGAGCTGCTGCTCCCTCCTCCACTCAGCCTCTGATAGCAAACGATGGTGCTTCTCCAGCTCGCGAGCTCCTTCTTATGATTTGCAAGACAGAAAGCAGTCCTTACGGAGTCTATCTCAAACACTCTGACCGTAGCTGCAATCTCTAGCTACAGGCCAGCCAAACACAACCCCACCAGTGTTTCTTCTGGCACCCCCTTGCACTGATTTCCCAGCTTGAGAAACTCCGACCTGTACTCTGCCACGGTTCCCATCTGTCTCAGCTTGTCTAACTGCTCGAGTGCCCATCTTTCTTTGCCAAACTGATACAGAAGTTCCTCCTGAAACCTTGGCCACGTGATCAGTGTCTCGGCGGTGCAGTAAGATCTCTCCAGCCACTCCCACCAATGCAGAGCATCTTCATCCAAGTAAAAGGACGCCATTATGCACTACCTTTCCTCTTAGGTCGAGTGGTTCTTGAACCACTTCTCAGCTGCATGTAACCACAAACCTACATCCTCTTGCTCATTGAATCTTGGGAACTCATTGGTGGGAGGTTTAGCTTTGAATACTTAATCATCCTCCATATCATTAAATCAGACATATCCACCATACATGTTATCATTAAACCGGCCATATCCACCATACTTGTCACCTCACAGCAATCCTGACTCCCCATACTGGAACCTCGCGCCTTCCTCACCATCTGGATGGCTCACATACCAGCTTCTCTGATCTTGAGGTCCTTGCCCACCTCCGTCCTCTAATCCGGATGATTCCCCGCAGCCTGAGGAGTCACAAACAGAGGTTAACAGCCTCTGGCCCTCCGGCGGGTCCCCCCAGCTCGAGTTGACCCTGATGTCTCCTCTAGCCTGCTGCTGGACTCCCCAGTTTGGTTCGACCGGGGGTTGGTCCAAAATGACCCCTTCAAGAGCAAACAAAAGACTATTACTCTACCTTTATAACCCCATCTACTTTCAGCAATCTAAAATACTTAAAGCCACAAAAATCGGCATCATATTTGGCTTATTACAGTAGTAAAACTATATGTCTTCCAAAACCGTCTTCACAAGAACTTCGGTAGGCCTGTCATGATCACCATGTAACCTCTTGCACCGCTCTTTCCAAATTGCAACAATGCTTAAGCACCATAGAATACCATGTACACGACTTGCTGCACTTTTTTGTTTGCTGAAGAAACTTATAGCTGCTACTGTTTCACTCCAAGTTGTCCTGTACAAGTGACTGCATTTCAAACAACTCGGAAAAGCAGGAGCATATGGACACTCAAATAAAATGTGTTCCCTCGACTCAGGGAGCTGATGATAGATCAAACACACTCCATCTGTGACTTCACTCCAACTGAGCAACTTATCCTTAGTGATTATGCCATCCAAAACTATCATCCAGGCAAGGAAGCTCGGAGTGGATAGAAGCTGCTACCTCCAGATGGCAAGTTCCCAGGGTACCGCAACCCATTTTGTTCTTAGAGAATCCCAAATCACAACTGCTGAAAATTGATGCATTAGTTGCCCATCTCAATACACAGAATCTCATTGCCAACTGAGATGAGATTGAACAACAATCCTAAGCAGGGGTGGTAATAGGTTAGCCGGTTAATGGTATAACCGATTACCGAACCGGTAACCGACGGTTATCAATTTTATCATTAACCGGAGATATCAGTATGCGGCAGGGGAAATCCAGCTATCGGTATACCGACTTATATCCGGTTAATAATTGGCGGTAAATCGGTATACTGAATATACCAGATATTTCTTGCATTCCTTCACCTTGGCTGAGATTTCGTGGTAGTGAAATGGGATCTCTGGTAGTTCAGCAAAGGAGAACCTCCTCCAATCAACTTCCTCTGGCGATTTTCGCAGGGAAGAAGAATGGGATATACCTAGACCTTATAGCTCCTCGCCGGAAATACTCCTTCCCCGCCACCACCGCCATCCAACAAACACAATGGCATTAGATTGTAATTCAGAACTCACCAATTGCAAGCTTCAAAAGTCAAGCCAACATGTTGAAAATGTCTCTGCATCCACCCACAAAAAATATAACTCAATGCATTCATTAGATTAAATCGATTGTATTGGGTTGGGTTTCTAAATAATTAGACTTTCATTCAAATTCAAACACTACCCAAGTGAGGAGGAAGGCGTGGGAGATGCCATGGCGGAAGTTGGTGGTGGTGGTTGCAACCTGGAATCCTCTATCACCGACGGTATCCACCATACCCAGGTTACCAAACACGATCATCCCCAATCTCCATATAGTTTGATTTTGTGTTCAGCTAGATTTAATCGGAATGGAGGCGGAGATAACAGAGCTTCCCGCTTCCAACCATACCCAGATAGAACTGAACTTTCTTCTTTTGTCCCGGCAACGTCTCCATCTCCATCGCCGCTGCTTCCGATGATTGGGCTCTGGATTTCTTTCTCCATCTTGATTAGATTACCACAGCTCAATTTGAGCTTTGAGGAAAAGAGGAGGTTGGGAGAATGTTTGATTCCCTCTTTTCATGGCAGATCTGAATTGGGTCGGTGAAGGAAAAGATGGAAAATTACTGGTCAGAGAAGAAGACTAATAAGAGAAGAAGGAAGAAGGAGAAGTCGACTGGAGAGTGGTAGCCTGGTGGGTGACGCCATGATGGAGCGATGATGGAAAAGAGAAAAGAAGTAGAAAGAAAGAACACAACAGCTGAGGCGAGAGTTCTTTGGATAACCGGGTTTATAACCGACAATCGGATATCCGGTTATTTGATCGCTATAACGTCAACATACGGTATACCGATAACCGAACAATCGGTAACCGATTAAGCGGTTACCGACCGATTACCAGCGCTAGTCCTAAGCTTTAGGATACACTTCCAAGCCCATGAACAACTCGAGATGTCACTGATAACACCAAATCCAAGCCACCGAAATTATACCACTGAGGTTTCTAATTTATTGCATTAAAGGATGTTAATTTTTTTCCGTTGAATCAGTTGCTTTTATTCCAATATGAAACCGATACAACGAGTCGGGATTACAATCCCGAGAATCACATACTATCCCCCACACCTTTCCTTCCAAATAAACGTCACCAACATGCACCAAATAAGAGCATGCCATTCTCCTGCTCGGGCGGATCCAACAATGGTCATTGAATACACCATAGCATCCCAATAGTTGTGCAGCAGCAGGTTGCACCTCATTGCAACAGCTAGATGACGCGAAAATGAACACTGAACAAAAAGATGGTCTCTGTTCTCCACAGCCTTGCCGCATAGTGGGCATGATGCACCCCTAATTTTACACCATTTCAGCAGTTTGTCCCTTGTAACAATGGCTTTCTTCGTTATTATCCAAACAATCAAGCTGTAGCGAGGTGGACAATTTCTGTCGCAGACAAGCTTGTACCACGAGACTCTAGGAGCCCTACTCCTCAAAGTTTTCCAGACTCGATGAAACGAGTAAATATCCATCTCCTTTAAATCCCAATAAACAGTATCATTATGCTTATGCATCAAAGGGGAAATCACAGCCCTAAGTTTGAGAAGCCTTCTCCAAGCCCGTGAGCTACTATACTGCACTCTCAAGGACCAAAGATCTCTTTGTCGACACTTATACTCATACATCCACGCAACCCATATTGTCCCTGGGTTCATTAAGAATAACTAGAGCATTCTAATGGTGCACGCCTGATTCCAAACAACCAAATCCTTCACCCCAATCCCCCCTCCTGTTTAGGAAGAACTACCTACTCCCAGGCCACTTTTGCTTTTCCTTCATCAATTCCATGCCATAAGAATTGAGAACATACCTTTTGAATTCTCTTAAGAGCTTTCTTAGGCAGAATAAAAAGCTGCATCCAATATTGAACCACTCCCAAGAGCATATAGTTCAGCAATTGCAACCTCCCTGCATGGGTGAGCTTCTTTGCACGCCACGACCTGATCCTTTTGGTAATTTTTTCAACCAGAATATCAATTTCAGTTGATGAAAATTTGCCTGCCAGCAAAGGTAATCCCAAATACCGAACTGGCATATTCCCTTCATGAAATCCAGTAAGAGCCAGAGCATTGCTCTTGTAAAAAACTGAATCACCTCCAAAGTAGATTTCACACTTGGCTGGGTTACTTTTAAGTCCCGAGACCTGATAGAAACGCTACAGAATCGCTTTCACTTGCATAATTGCCTGAGCAGACCCCTTGGTAAATATGAGAAGATCATCCGCGAAGCACAAGTGATTTAAAGCAACTTTCTTGCATTGAGGATGGAAAGGTAATACCCTTGACTGGCTAGCTTCCTTGAACATAGTGGACAACCCTTCCATAGTTATGGTAAATAGATACGGCGACAAAGGATCACCCTGACGGACACCTTTCCTAGCTCTAAAGAAATCACAAAGGCTGCCATTAATGTTGAAGAAAAGATACCTCCAGTTGACAGAATCAAACGCCTTCATTATATCAATTTTAATTGCACATCGAGATGAAAGACACTTTCTGTTATAACCACCCACCAATTCCTGTGCCAGTAGTATATTATCCATGATAATCCTCCCCCTAATGAATGCAGACTGAGAATTACTGATGATTAAAGGAAGCAGCGGATCTAGGGGGGCCTCCCCCGGGCCACGGCCCAACCCTCCCTTGATCCGGAGCTAGTATAAAACTTGTAAATTTTCCATTTTTGGTGTTCGTTTCAGCGTTCGTCGTGTTAAGGCCCAACCCTGTCTGTTGTTTTTCCAATGTGGCCCAATGCTCTACCCAATCCTAGATCCGCCGCTGATCAAAGGCATTATCCCCCTAATTCTGTTAGCCAGAACCTTAGCGATTATTTTGTATAAGAGGTTTATACAAGAAATAGGTCTAAAGTTCTTAAAGTATCAGCATTTGGAATTTTTGGTAGCAAGGATAATGCAGTAGAGTTAACACCATTTGGGAGATTAGCTGAGTTGATGAAAAAGATAATCCCCTTGGTCACATCCTCACCAATAATCGCCCAAGTCCTCTTGAAAAAGCCTGCTGAAACCCATCTGGCCCTGGAGCCTTTTGAGAGTTCATACCAAATACCATAAACCTTTATTTCCTCACCAGTGTGACTGCCTGAATCAAAGTCTCACACTCAGTCGGGGGGATTTGTTTATGGAAAATCCGTTTCACCTCCTCTTCACTAGGGTTGATTTCCAAATTAGCCTCTCCCAAAAGTTTCTTATAGAAACCAATCACTTCCTCCACAATCTGATCAGTCTGAAAAATCTCCTCTCCTGTCTCCGTCACCAACTTCCTGATTGCTCGTTTTGAATTGCGTATCTTCACCGCTTGGCGAAATAAGTTTGAACTCTTGTCCCCAACTGCTAACCACGAAACTCTGGATTTCTGCCAACAAAAACTCTCGTTGGCCTTTGATATTTGCTCATATCGATCTTTAGCCTATGCAACAGCTTCAAAATGCTCTGATGTAGGGTTCGAAAAAGCTCTAGTATTAGCACAGTGTAAAGCAACATCTGCCTCTTTTACTTGATCTTGAATATTCCCATACACCTCTTTATTAAATTTCTTTAGAGCCTTTTTAACTTCACGCAACTTCCCCTGAATGATCTGCAATGGGTTACCTGAGACCTCTACCTTCCAAGCACTCTCAACAATTTCAAGGAACAGTGGATGCTCAGCCTAGAACTCAAAATAATTAAAGGGTTTAGGCATAGATTTAATCGGAGCCATTGTACTTACTTGCACCCCGCAGTGGTCAGAGAAATTTGCAGGCAACACTTCGATAACAAAGTCCTTAAACTTTTCAATCCAATCCAGATTAACCAATGCTCTGTCAAGTTTCCTGGCAATAGGCCGGTTAACCTGCCTATTGGTCCATGTGAACTGAGGACCAATAGTCCTGTAGTTTAGCAATTCCATCTCCCCAATCCAGGCATTGAAATCGTCCATACTAGTATTTGAACTCCTCTGATTTGATCTTTCCTCAGGAACACGAAACGTGTTAAAATCCCCACCTACAATCCACGGATGACCAGCAACCTTTAACTTAGTTATCTCTTTGTAAGTAGCCTGGCGCTCTGCTTCATCATTGGAAGCGTATACAACAGTCATGAAAAAACTATCTTTATTGACATCCTCCACCAAGCAATGAACAAAATTCTTTCCCGACTTTACCACCTGAATCTTTATCTTAGGATCCCAAAACAACCAAACCCTGCCTAAATTGGAATCAACAGTCTATACATCTCTCCCAACCAGCAAACAACTCTTCAATAGCCTCTTTAGCTTTCTCTGCCTTTATTCGAGTTTCAAGAACAACCACTACATCTACCTTATATCTACGAAGGACTTGCATCAAGTTCCTTTTGCTTGGAGGTTTTATTAAACCCCCTCACATTCCAAAATAGTATTATCATCTAGAAGTTGAGGGTTTCCCCCCTCCTCCCTTCCACTGATCCTTCCTAGTATCCTTTTTCCTTGGAGCTTCCAGAGCTCTGCTAGCCTCTTTGTCACCCAGCTTACTTAACACACTAAATGAAGAAGATGTAATTTGGATAGAGCCCTTAGTACTGTCATTAGATAGCCAGACCCGATGCCTAGCTCCATTAACCACTCTTTGAAATTCATCCTCAGATGGTAACTTAGGTGAAGGAGATCCAGCCACCGCCAAGAATGATTTCTCCAAGTTCTGAGGACCTATCCTCCCTCCATCTAGCAATGAGGGAGTAGTAAAAATGGCCTGCAATTGAGGATCATCTTCACACACCAACACTTCTTTACATTTATCACTTTCAACTGGTTTATTCTCTGTAGCATTCTGAGTTACCACTGCTTCCACTGCTGCAGCTTACTTAACACACTAAATGAAGAAGAAGTAATTTGGGTAGAGCCCTTAGTACTGTCTTGAGATAGCCAGGCCCGAGGCCTAGCTCCATTAACCACTCTTTAAAATTCATCCTCAGATGGCAACTTAGGTGAAGGAGATCCAGCCACCGCCAAGAATTATTTCTCCAAGTTCTGAGGAGCTATCCTCCCTCCATCTAGCAATGAGGGACTAGTAAAAATGGCCTGCAATTGAGGATCATCCTCACACACCAACATTTCTTTACCTTTATCACTTTCAACTGGTTTATTCTCTGTAGCATTCTGAGTTACCACTGCTTCCACTGCTGCTGCTTGAACTGGAGAAGAAACATCCTGAACTTTCTGTATCTTAGCCTCCCACTGTTTCCCCTGATGAGCTGCACACGAACCAGAATTCCCAAATAGTTTTCATACAGAACATACAAGAGGCAAGTTATAGTAAGAGAACCCTATTCCAATGGAAGAGTCATCATCAGGCCAGAGTAAAACGTGATCAGGACATTCATTCTCTACAGTAAGCTACACCAAAACTTTAGCAAATCCATGTCTATCCCCCATTCGGGTAGTATGGTCGATTCCCAGAGGAACACCCACCCAACTAGCAATTCTACTCAACCCCTGAGAATCATTATACTCAAGTGGGAAATTCGAAAGATGAACCCAAATTGGTAGAGCTTTCCTGCCTAAATCCTCAAAGCTGATACCTGGAACCCATGGTCGAAGATAGAGCAAATTGTTAAACCAGAACCAAGGACCATTCTCCAGAATCCACTAACAAACCTGCTGATTAGGCAACTGAATCAGTAACATCTTGTCATAAAGTAATGAAACCCTAACCAATCCATCCCTTCCCCAAAGCTTGTTTACCCAGCGACGCAAGACGTATAGAGGAGGCGGATCTTGTAGAAATTGCCCTACAAGACTATTTTTCCATCATGCCGCTCCTACTTCCCGAATCGCTTTAGGCATTCGCAGACCACCATTGATGACCTCTAGGGGAATATATGTAAGACGGTTTGCTTCTGAGATACCGAACAACGAGGCCCAGGGTTTCGTAGGAATCCCCTTAGCATCGCCCTTCGGCACCTCCGAAGCTTGAGAAGACACCGCTATACTCTCTACACTCATGAGAAAAGAACAAGAGGGGAAAGGGAGCTGCTCCGGCGCAGATGCCGGAGCTGGCCACGAGCAATTCTGATCGGAAACCTCGAGCACCAGGATCACTCTCTCACTACTTTCTCTCACTCTCGACTCAAGCGCTTTTTTATTAAAATTTTCATTATTTATTGAATTGATTATTATCATAAACATATAGCTTTTTGCATGATGGTTCACATAAAATTTTATTACCTCAACCAAATCTCAAATAAAATGTTTGTTTATCTTAATAAAAAATCTCAAATAAAATATTGAATTTGCAATTCCATAGAATCCATGAATTTTTATATCTAAAAATCCAAAATAACCTTATTAATTTGTATTCCAAAATTTTATCCAAATAAAAAATAAATAAAATTATTCAAACCCATAGTACTTAAATGACAATTTCATCACCCTAATCCCACAATCAAACCCGTAAAACAAACACTACCAAAAGCTGATGGGCGATGACAGCAATGCACAACCACGGGGATGCAGAAACGATGCCCACCAGTTGTTTTTCTTTGGGTTAATAGCATTTTGTACTCCTCTATTATGATAAATTAACAAACGTATCACTCTACTAAATTTTTCACAAACATATCCTTCTAAATTTAAACCGTGATGTTACTTCAAAAAATTAAAACGTAACGAATTTATCTTTGATCCAATTATCTATTATGTAACATTAAAAGGGCTGTAAAATGCCTCAATTACCCCTCATTTACTATTAAATAATCCTGATTTATGTTTTAACTATTTTATCCCCCAAATCAATAATTAAAAAATAAAAAAACCTAAACTAATTCACACAAGTTGTCCATACCAAACACCCAACAGAAAACGGGGGAAATCCCGCTTACCTGGACAATCGAGTCCTGAAGAAGCCCATCGGTAGAGAAATCGCAGCACTTGTCGAGCTTAAAGGCCTTCCCACTAGACCTGGCGAGAAGCTCTAGTATCCGAATCCTTAAAAATCATCTGCCTGAAGTGAACAGATTTCAAGCATGTAAATGACTGCCATTTCTTTCACCCATGGGGTAACATATGAGGCGCAATTCTCGGTATCAGATTGAACATGGCCGCCCGAGGCTTCCCTTTTTGCTTCTAAGGACTCGAGGTGCTTGACCCACCAACGGAGCCGATTTGGGCTCATCGTGTAGCAGAGGTCAATCGTGACGTGTTTACGGGTCTGAGCGTCCAGCTCGTACAACCTCTGGCAGACCAGCGACACCACGTCCTTGTCACGCGCGTCGGTCATATGCACGCCGCCGGTGGAACGATCGAGAAGGCAAGAAATTGGGAAACCTATATTGTTATAAACGCGCTGCTACGGATCGGGAAATCGCCGGAATCGACAAAGCAAGAATACGAAAGCGAGAATCGAAAAACACAGACACACGATTTACGTGGTTCACTAACACGATGTGTGTTAGCTACGTCCACGGGCGAGAGAGACCCAGTTTAACTATATCAAGGAGATTATAGATTACAGAGGAGTATGAGAAGTATTTATAGTACTTCTCCATGTGGGTCTAAACCTAATCCAAAATGGCAAAGGAAACGGTTACAGACCAGGCCCAGAACCCGAACCCAAATAACAGCGAGACCCCTGATTACCAGTCGTAGCGGCTAATAGTCCGATTCAAGTCATATCAACAAATCTCCACCTTGACTTGAATCCTCTTCCTCTGAAATCTCTGATGTACTCTGCTCCTTCTCTCTCTCTCCCGCCTTCAAGAAATGATACCTTACATCGATGTGCTTAGTCCTCTCATAATGGACTTGATCCTTGGCCAAGCATATTGCACTCAAACTGTCGCAATACACCACTGCCTGATCAAGATGTAGACCCAAATCACCAACCAGTCCCTTCAACCATATACTCTGCCTCAGTAGTAGACAATGTCACCGCCGACTGCAGAGTTGCCTTCCAGCTCACTACAGAACTCCGAAGAGTGAATACATAACCGGTCATCGATCTCCTCGTGTCAACATCTCCAGCATAGTCCGAGTCAGAATACCCAGACACCAAGCACTCTGTATCACTTCCGAAGCTAATCCCCACATCAGGTGTACCCTTAAGATACCGGAAGATCTTCTTCACAGCCTGCCAATGCTCCTTCCCAGGTTGTATCATAAACCTGCTGACAACACTAACAGCATGTGCAAGATCAGGTCTAGTGCATACCATAGCGTACATCAAGCTACCTACTGCACTAGCATATGGGACTCTCGACATGTACTCCTTCTCAGCCTCTGACTGTGGTGCATAAGCTGAGGATAGATGAACATTTGAAGCACTAGGAGTATTTAAGGGCTTTGCTGAAGACATGCCAAACCTCGACAGTATCTTCTGGATGTAGCTCTTCTGTGACAAGAAAAGCTTCTTCTTCGACCTGTCCCTGTAAATCTCCATACTCAAAATCTTATGAGCAGCTCCCAAATCCTTCATCTCAAACTCAGCACTGAGAAGCCCCTTTAGCTTCTGGATATCAGACTTTGACCTCGCAGCTTTGAGCATATCA
This sequence comes from Linum tenue, assembly GCA_946122785.1. Taxonomy (NCBI): domain Eukaryota; kingdom Viridiplantae; phylum Streptophyta; class Magnoliopsida; order Malpighiales; family Linaceae; genus Linum; species Linum tenue. The sequence continues at coordinate 34,008,780 of CAMGYJ010000008.1, forward strand.
TCACATACAGAACTAGATATATCATCGAACCATCCTCTGCCTTGCTGTGATATACACAATAATCATATGGACTTCTGCTGTAGCCCAACTCAAGCATGTAACTGTCAAATCTCTTGTACCACTGCCTCGGAGATTGCTTAAGTCCATACAAGGACTTCTTCAGCTTACAAACATAGTCTTCTTTTCCCGAAACCTCGAATCCTTCTGGCTGAGTCATGTAAATTTCTTCCTCCAACTCTCCATGTAGGAAAGCTGTCTTCACGTCTAGCTGCTCGAGCTCCAAGTCATAATGTGCCACTATTACTAGTAGCACTCTGATCGAAGTATGTCAGCGAGACCCCCGATTACCAGTCGTAGCGGCTGATAGTCCGATTCAAGTCATACCAACATATATCGATTATTCGCTGGCAAGAAACAATTAATTGAAACCACCATATCCATATTGATAAATTGGGGTTAACCGAGTGACGTGATGGGAAGAGGGGAGAGATGTGAAGGAAGACGACCGGGGCTGCAGCAACTTTAGGGAAGAGTTTGAGCTTCAACCAGGCAAGAAATAAATCGTCAGGACGATTTCTGGCGTGTGGGTGAACTAGTTTAGATTTTTTTATTAATTAATTTGGGACATAAAATAATTAAAATACAAATTAGGAGTATTTAAGAGTAAATGAAGGGTAATTGAACTATTTCACAGTCCCTTTAACGTTCACTTAACAGATAATTGGATGGAAAGATAAGTTCATTATGTTTTACTTTTAGAAGAATATGTTTGTGCAAAAAATTAGTAGAAAGGTACGTTTGGTAATTTATCATAAGAGCATCTACATTGGTATTGCATTTTCAATTGCAAAATGAGATGACATAGGTGTTTGCAATTGCAAAACCAATTGCATTGATGTGGCAACCAATTGTATATTTGCAAGCTTGCAACAAATGCAATTCCATATGCAAATCAGAAAAGCCTACAAAAATGAGGATTTTTTTGTTTTATATTATTTTCTTTTCTCTTTTCATTAATTTTCTATAATTTAAACATAAAATTTAATTAAATTTGCAATTGCAAGTTAATTGCATTGATGTAAGTTAATGAAATGAATGTGAAGTGGATTGCAAAACATTTGAGTTGACAATAAAAAATACAAATACAATTTTTTTTTTTTTGGCTAAGGTAGAATGTATTAGATAGGGCATTACAATGAATTAAAAAGAAGATAACGGAAATCAGCCATATGCTGATTAGCCGATGCAAGAGCTGTTTTCGCCACGCAATGGGCAGCCCTGTTAGTTCTACGGGGAGAAAAAACAAAACGAATGAACGCGAAGGATGCTTTCATCAATTTGATTTCTTCAAGTATTGCCCCGCCTCGATTGTGATCCTGTACATCCTCCGAAGCTCGCCGAATCACCAGTTGCGAATCCCCACAAAAACAAACAGAAAAGATACCCCGGGTTAAGCACCAGTCCATATCATCCCTTAATGCCAACAGTTCCAGTAGAAATGGGTCAAATAGACCGACGTAGTACTTACCGTGTGCACAGGTTATCGATCCTGCCGGGGAGAAGCCAACGAACCCAATGTTCACGTCTCCAATAGTCCGAGTCCCAATAGCACACCAGTAGAGCTTATGTACATGCCAAATAAACAGTGTGATCTTTGCCAAGAGCAAAGAGATCAGAGAAAAAAATAGCCGGAAAATCTACGAATAAAGTTCAAGCACCAATAACAAATAAGATCAAACAATAAAAAGAATAACTCAAAAAAAGTGGAACTTATCTCTCACCACACAGAGCTAGACTTAGAAAGGCAAGCTGATCCAATCAAATCATCACAAAGAAAGCAATAATAGTGGGCAATTGGATGAATGGGAAGCAGAGATAGAAAGAAGTAAAAGCATGATCATGAGGAAGACTAATAAAGAACTAATAAACATCAAAACACAATTAAATTGCACAAAGTTACGTGAAGAAGGGGAAAAAACCAAAGCGAAAGCAAAGTTTGGGTGAAAACAAAATAAATACATCAAGAATGCAAAACCAATTAAAGTAAAGGAAAAAAATAGTTATAAATTTTCCGAATAGGGTTGGTTAAAATTAAAATAAAGAAATAGAAAAAAATGCTTGGAGAATGGAAAACGTAACTGCCCGTGAATGAGATTTGTAACTGCACAAGAATGAAACCGTCGCTCATATTGTGGTCGCCCTAAAGTGGCCATCGGAAAGACTCGCCGTTTCCGGTACCTCAGCCGCAACTCCTTTGACACCCTGCAAAAAAGTTAGAATCCTCCGGAAAAAGGATTGATGGGTGAAGGAAAGCCAGAATCGGTGACGCACGAAGGCGTTGGGCAGCAAACTGCTGAAGGACACGGTGACAAGAATGAGGGCAATCCCAAAATTGGGGTTCGTATCGCACAGTCCACCGGTGCTTGGTGACGCCTCCGCCCGTCAATTCGATTAGGATCAATGAAAATCCCTAAAACAGAATCGTATCGTCGACGAGCGAAGTGAACGGTTGAACTGTTCAAACCGTTTGAGCCCTCAGAACAATATTCCACAAACCACCAAAAAACAACCGAAATCTCCACCTCCGGCACCGGAAGACTGTAAAATCCCTGATCCGACGGTGAAGCGGAGGCAGGGAAACACCCTAGATGGACGGCGGAGGAGGTGATGGGTATCGGCTGACGAACTTCGCTTCGGGGCGCGTGCAAGAGGAGGAGCCGACGATAATCAACCGGATGATGCTCAGATTCCGCCCGATCGCTCCCAAGCCGGCCGCCGGCGCAGGCTCCGGATCCTCCGCGGCCAGGCTAGTCTCCAAGGTAAGGACGAAGCGTAAGTACGTTAGGGTTAGAGCAGCCGGTGGCGGCGGCCGGCGGGGGCGGAGGAGGGCCGCCGCTGTGAGGAGGGCCGCCGTGAACGGAAGGAACCGCAACACACGGCGTGCGACCGTTGCACTTTTCCCTAACGGAATGTGCAATTGACAAAGTAAAAAAGTAAAAAAAAAATGTATTACAATTTCTTTTGCAATTGCATTGATGGAGATACTATAATATTCTCTTTTTCTTTCTAAATTTGCGGAAAATTACAGATCGATCCCTCCCTCCGCTCAAGGCGTTAGCCTGAAGGAACGTCCAATAAATGGCCGTCTTCATTTCCTCCGAGATCCATAGTTTCCCAAGTCCAAAGTCCACCCAAAAAAGAAAACAAGTTACAGACACAGAGGAGAACTAAGCCATGGAGAGATCGGGCACCACCAAAGCATTTACGGAATCAGCTCAGAAGCGGAATTCGTTCTTCGAGTACGCCCTCACCAAATCGACCGGCAACCCGCTGTCTTCCTCCAGCAAACACCACCTCCACCACCATCCCGACGACGGTTTACTAGATATCGATGACGAGCCAACTCCAACTTCTCCCTCCGCCTTCGTTTCCGTCAGCATCCCAATCAGCCGGATCCCCGACAACCTCATCCCGCACAACCGGGGGCCGTCAACGGGTCTTTCCCCAATCGGTTCTCCCCAATCTCTCTCAACTTTCTTCCCCGGTGAGTTTTCTGGAAATTCGATCCCGCAAAAATTCAATCAATCGGGGGTTAGAGTAGCAGTTCCAGAGGTAATTTCTTTTTTTTTTTTTCCATTTTGAAATTGTTTGGGGGAAGAATTAAGCTGCCACTTGGACCTTGTTGCGGCGGCGCGTAGGGAGCACGAGCACTGTGTCTGTGGTACGACGGAGGAGAAGAAGGAATTCAAGGCAAGGTGGGTGCCGATTTTACTGAACCGGCTGAGGGAGCTGTCGGAGATGGAGGGCAAGAGCGCGGTAGGGGTGGAGATCGCGGACACGATTGATTTCTTGAAGACGCTGTACGTCTCGGAGTCGGTGTTGAAGGAGATCGGAGAGATGAGCGACAAGAGCCGGCAAGGGGTGATAAGGTTGCAGGAAGGGTTGCTGCTGGTTGACAAGGCCAAAGAGCAGCTTCGATATGCTCTTCAGAAGAAGCTTTTCTCCGCAGATTGAAACTCTAGTTTTGGATTTGAAATGGATGATTTCTACTGCACGTAATTTTGTTTTTGCTTTCCTGCTGAATTCTCAGTAATTGTTTCGTAGGAAGGAGGATTGGTTTGTCAATATTGTGATGCTGAACACCGTGATTATTTAGAGTTTGTAATATTATAAAGGCAAAATACATATGCATAGTCATAATTATACACTTTGTGACAATAATAGCCAGATTTTGAAAAATACACAAAAATAACCATTTTGTCCAAAACTTTAACAACATTTAGATACACGTTGACTGCACTAACATTTATTTACGACTTAGGCAATTTCTATCAAAATCAATGCCACGTGAAATCTTCCCTTCTTTCCTATAAAAAAAATCTTCCCTTATATTAATTACATAAAAAACAAAAAACCAGAAGAAAGAAATGAAGAGTCGTCTGCTCTCTACTCTCTGCTCCAACTCGTCTCCATCTCCATCTCTCCCTTCCTTCTCCTCCTCTCACTTCTCTATACCACCAACCGCTTTCCTTCCCTCCGCCATTAATCGATTCAACAAGTAAACCCCAAAATGGAGCTTCTACTTACCTATCCCAAGTCCCACCAACATTGATTCTTCCTCTCCCCTGGTTTTGCCCACTGAATCCTCCCGAACCCCCACCATCCACGACCCAACCATCACTTTTCATACCACTGTTCTCCTCCTCCTCCACCTCCTCCATGTGTCCCATCATCAAGTGGCCATCCCGCAGTATGTCGACATCACCCCCCAAATCCCGACGCCATGGGGGAGAACGACCCGAGTTTACCGACTGGATTTCCTTCATCTTCAGCCGCCATCGCGAGCGGGTAGTGGGAGGTGGAGAGAGGAAGAAGAAGACGACAGGGAGAAGGGAGCAATGGTTAGGTTTTCATATCGGAATCAAATTAATTTGGGATGGATTCCTGTGGGTTTTGTGGCATTGGTATGGCGAGGCGAGAAAAAGGGAGAGCTCTGAATCGGAATCAGAATCAGTTTTGGGAACCGTCATTGAAAGTGGACATTTCGTTCATCCCGAAGGAATCGATGGCGGTGAGGATGGTGTAGGTGAGGCCGTGGAGGTGGAGCGCCATCCCGGCGGCCCCGCAGTCGGTGCCTAACTCGATGGCTCGCCGTTGCTTAGAGCCGAAACGAGGGAACAGTTAGGGTTTCTTCGATCTGAAAATATGGGAAAGAAAGGCGATGATTTTACGGCGGAAGGTAGAATGGATTTTTGAGGAGAGAAATCGATTAGGCAAGGAACAGGGATGGAGGCACCTGGAGATTTAGTTGGGAGGAGCAAGGGTTTGGAGCGGTGGCCGGGTGTCCAGATCGGGTCAGTAACTGATGGGTCAGTAACCCATCAGTAACTCCTTTGCTGGTCTCCACGTGTCAGTCACTTTTTTATTTAAATTAAATGAGAAAAGGGCAGTACGGTAAAATTGCACTTACTCTTATTTATTGCTGATGCTTAGTTTTGACTGGAGCATATCAGCGCCTCCTTCTCTCTCCTCGCAAAACATTTAATTTTCCTTCCCTTAATCTTTAACGGACGATTTCTCACTCGTTTTAAGTCGAAATTTAATTTTTTTTGCACAGTTAGATCAGATTAATTGTGCTCTTCAAAATGATATCCACTTTGATATTTTTTGGACACAAAAAAATTTGTTAGTTATTACCAGCCTATACCATATGATATTGACTGTACCATATGGTATTGACTAGTATTAAACAAGAGCATACCATATGGTATGGTAATATTTGCCACATGAATATATATTTCGTTACCACCCAATACCATATGGTATAGTGTGGTAATATATATTTCGTTACCACCCAATACCATATGGTATAGTGTGATAATATCACACAATTCACACAATACCATATGGTATAGAGTGGTAATATCAATATATATTTCGTTACCACGCAATACCATACATTGCCATAGGGTATAGTGTGGTAATATCAATATATATTTCGTTACCACCCAATACCATATGGTATAGTGTGGTAATATCAATATATATTTCGTTACCACCCAATACCATAGGATATAGTGTGGTAATATCAATATATATTTCGTTACCACACAATACCATATGGTATAATATGGTAATATCACATAATACCATATGGTATAAAGTGGTAATATCAATATATATTTCGTTACCACACAATAGCATATGGTATAGTGTGGTAATATCACACAATACCATATGGTATAGAGTGGTAATATCAATATATATTTCGTTACCACGCAATATCATAAATTACCATAGGGTATAGTGTGGTAATGTCAATATATATTTCGTTACCACCCAATACCATATGGTATAGAGTCATAATATCAATATATATTATCTAAAAGGAAAAAAACAGAAGGAGGGAGAGAAAAAAATCGTCTTATGATGCCTCTCATTTCCTCTTCCTCAATCAAGAACACCAAAATGCCAAAAAAATGAGAAAGATCGGAATTGAGTCCAACGAGTTGATGAAGAGAAGAAATGCAATGAAAGAGAGTGGCTACAATTTTTATGCTAGAGAAAAAAAAATGAAGAAGGAAGAGAGCAGATTTAGATTTGAAAAGGAGATTGTGAGAGAAAAAGTAAGAGAGAAGGAATAGAGAAAGAGAAAGGATCTGGAAAGAGATTGAAAAAAAGGAAGAGAGAAGGAAGAAAGTTGAGTTGCAGAGAAGGAAGATTCTCTCTCATTCATTGAAAAGTGAGCCATTGAAATGCGGAATAAATAAAAAAATTAAAAATACAAAAACGGACAAAAATGCCCCTCCCCACCCAGCGTCCAGCCCATCCACACGATTTCTCCATCCCTAGATCTACGGCCTGCGTGTGGTTACTGATGGATCAGTAACCAGTGGTTACTGACCCTATCTTGGACCGTGGCTGGTGGGCAAGGGGGATTTTTTGGCAGGCGGTGGTAGGTATGAGTTGTTTATTAAAAAATAAAGTAATTAATTTTTTTTAATTAAAATGTGATGTGGAGTACATGTGGCATTGTGTTCTTGATGGAAATGACGTGTGAGCTGATGTGGCATCCACCTCAGCATAACGTTCACTGTACAGAAAAAAATACTGACGGTGTTAAAGATTTTAACGGAAATGGCTAAATCTGTCAATCTACTTTTCAAAATGTGGCTATATTTGTGTATTTTTCAAAATTTGGCTATTATTGTCACAAAGGGTAAAGTTATGGCTATACAAGTGTATTTTGCCTATTATAAATTTATAATTCGAGATTAGTGGTCGTGATTTTGGATGTTGAAATGCCACTTGTGTTTTTTCCAAGGTATCTTCATATCTACCCGAGTCTCATAGAACTCTCCACATATAATTGTGTATTTATAGGTCAAAGAGTGCATAACTCTCGTATAACTAGATGTGGTTCATTTATTTTAAGTAGGGTTGGACATGATGGTTGGATAAATAATTTTTTAAATTTCTCTAATTTTTAAATCCGACTTTTATCTTCTTTTTTTATGAATGGCAATCTATATATCATCAGAAAAGAGTTTACTTTTTTTTTTGTAGAAAACAGACGCAATGCGTCCTAGATCATATCATTAACATCACGGCATATGGAAACACCCATATTATCGTGTAAAAGCCAATAACACAAGTTCGGGTCGCTCACATCGATAAGATGTGTGCCAAAAGAAAGGGAGTGTCCCTTAGAAGCTAAGTAATCAGCTGCAAAATTACCCTCCCGAAAGACATGGTTAATTTTTACAACCCATTCCCTAGCAAGAATGCTCTCAAACAGCTTAGCAATGTGACCATGACAATGATCACTATTACTTCTACTTCTAATGATAGCTAAAGCAGTGGTGGAGTCAATATTGAGCTCCACTTTCCTGAATCCAAGTTGCCATGCCATTTCCAACCCTTCCACGACCCCTTTAAGTTCAACTGGAGTGATAGTGCACCTCCCAAGAAAAGCAGGCAAACGCTCCCAGACATCGTCCCAGGTAATCATGCACAAGCCCCCCTGCAGCAGCCTGTCCAGAAGGTTGAGCAACAGACCCATCAGACTGTACCTGAACCCAACCTTCTTTCGGAGGTTTCCATGCAATCTCAAGTCTGGTTTTTGTCGTGTTGACAGGTGCAAGACACTTTTCCGAGTTGGAATGAGCTTGATTGTTGATGTTAATCCAGGCAATCACCCGCTGGATTAGGCCATCTTCCGAGTAATTCTTGTCCTCCATAACTTCTTCATTTTGTTGTTTCCACAGGTTCCAGCATATTATCCCAAAATCAATACCTGTCTCCTGATCCATCATGTTCTTGATCAGCCACATTTGAAAGTCAATGTCATTGTCATTCACCTTGAGTTTGTCCTTGAAGTGCCTCCACAGGCCTGCAGTTTTTCCACACTTTCTGAGGATATGCTCCATTGTTTCTTCTGTTATTCTGTAGAATTTGCACATGCCATCCTCAGTAAGCTTTCTTTTCACTCTTTCCTTGTTAGTTAGCAGTCTGTTGTGGCTTGCCAGCCACAAGAAGTGCTTGATGCGGCTTGGACCCTTCCACTTCCATAGATCACTCCAAACGTCAATTGGTGAGCTCTCCACCTCCCCTGCTACCAGAGAGTAGGCAGATTTAAGCTTGAATCTTCCATCTTTCTCAATGCCCCAGACAGTTCGATCCTCTCCCAGCTCAGAGTTCGGCGCATCTGTTCCTGGAATAAGCGAGATCATCTCATCAGGGAGGTACATTCTCATTCTGTTCCAATCCCACTCACCTAACTCATCGACCCAGCTTGAGACTGAAGCACTCAGTTCCTCCTCAGTAAGCTCTTTCAAGGCGAACTCTTCCAGTATTAGGCCATTTTCCACCCAAGGATGAGTCCAGAAACCAGTAGTCTCCCCGTTTCTGACACTCCACTGAATGGCTTGTTTCATGAAGGGCAAGGCTTTGACAATTCCCTTCCAGAAGCTTGAATGGTTGCTAGTTTTCATCTTAGTAATCCTGCCATTCTTGTGATGGAAGTACTTCCCCTGTAAAACTTTCACCCAAAGATCTTGGTCGTTATTGAACAAATTCCAAGCAAGTTTAACCATATAGGCTAGGTTCAAGCTCCTAGCAGATCTAAGATCAAGTCCCCCCGATCTTTTGGCTTACACACAGAATCCCAAGACAGGAGATGCACTTTCTTTTTCCCCTCAACAGAACCCCAAACAAACCCTCTGATCTTCTGGTCAATAAGGTCACAGATGGAAAAAGGGAGCATAGAGGTTTGCATAGCATATGAAGGGATGGAACTAAGGACAGAAGTAGCAAGGGTCACCCTCCCTGCCAAGGAGAGGGATCTTGCTTTCCAGGAAGACAGTTTGCTGTCCATCCTTTCAAGGATGTACCTAAAGGTATTCCTGGACAATCTCCCATGCAACACTGGCACCCCAAGGTATTTTCCTAGGTCAGGGGTAGACTGTATTCCCAACTTATTACAAATGTTCTGCCTATCATTGCATCTAACATTCTTTGAAAAGAAAGCCCTAGACTTCTCTTTACTAATAAGCTCCCATGAAGCAAGACAGAAGGATTCTAAACAATTCAGAACAACCTCAGCTTGCTTACACGAAGCCTCAACAAAGAGAATTAGGTCATCAGCAAAGAATAAATGGGAAAGGGCATGACAATTAGTAGAAAGTTTCACTGGTTTCCAATTTTTAACATTCACTTCATGAAAAATGCAGTGACTAAGTCATTCAACACACAGAGTAAATAAGTAAGGGGAAAGGGGGCATCCCTGGCGAAGGCCTCTGGCTGGTTTGAAGCTCTCTGTCTCCCCTCTATTTCACAAAACTTGCATCTTAGTGGTTGTGACACACTCCATCACCATTCAGACAAAAGTTCCTGGAAGTCTTGCACTGTACAGTGTTTGTTCCAAGAATTTCCAGTCAATCCTATCGTAAGCTTTAGCTAGATCCACTTTTAGAAGCTTAACTCCTTTTTTACAGTCTTCCTTGACATGGAATGAACTGTATCCTGCAAAATAAGGATATTATCAGTAATATGCCTATTGGGAACAAAACTTTACTAGTTCTGATGCACAAGGGAGGGCATCAGGCCCTTAAGCTTGTTGGCCAGGCATTTAGCAACAATTTTATATGCTACATTACATAAACTAATAGGCCTAAACTGATTCATAGAGGATGGGGATTCAGTCTTAGGAATAAGAGTAAGCAGGGTTTGGTTAATCAAACTAATATTTGAATGGACAGTGAAACAGGAGGAGATAAAGTTAGAGAGGTCTCCCCCCATCTGGCCCCAGCATTTATGAAAGAAGATGGCCTGGTAACCATTTTTTCCTGGTGCCTTAAGACCATTCATGCTCCTCACAACCGCTCTGATCTCATCCATGCTTGGTGGAGTGCACATTCTGGTGACTTCGTCTTCTTCAATTGAAGGGAATTTTGATGGGATAAAATGAATGATGTCGTGCCCTTCCTTGCTATAAAGCTTGACAAAATGATCACTGGCCATAGTTTGCAGCACTACTGGATCTGTAATCAAGTTCCCCTCCTCATCATTCAGACCAATGATCCTATTCCTTATTCTCCTGCTGAGTGTGCTATTGTGGAAGATCCTTGTGTTCTGGTCTCCTTGGATGATCCTGTTTGCGCGAGATTTCTGGAGCCAAAGCACTTCCTCTTGCCACAAGGTTTCTTCAAGCTCTTCTCTAACTTTGCATTCTTGAGCTCTAGATTGGACACTAGGTGACTTCTCATTTTTGTCCTCCAGAGCTTGGAGTCTCTGCCACAAGCTCCTTTTCCTCTTAAAGATATTGCCAAAAACCTCTCTATTCCAGATTTTTAGCTTCTCAGTGAGTTGCTCCAGCCTGCAAGGGAAGACAGAAGCATTACCACGAACCTAAGCATTCTCAAGAAAAGGAAAAAACTCTTTATGAGCAATCCAAGGAGCCAAAAATTGGAATCTCCTCACCAACTTACGCTTGTCCACTTGCCCTTTACTGCTAAGCAGAATTGGTCTGTGATCAGACTTCAGCTTGGGAAGGTAAAGGTTAGACGAGCTTGGAAAGGCTCGTAGCCACTCAGCATTGCAAATACATCGATCCAGGTGTTCCTTAAGCCTAGATTTCTTGGTGAAACAAGTAAACTTAGGTCCACTGAACCCCAGGTCAAGCAAACCATTGTCTTCCATGCACTTGTTAAACGCTGCCACCCTTCCAAAATTGAAAGGGGCTCCCCCTTGTTTTTCAGAGGAATTAGAGATGGAATTGAAATCACCAAGCAGGACCCATGGAATCAAAGTTCTCTTATGAATTCTTCAAATGGCATCTCAAAGCAAACCTCTATTGTGCTCATTAGGGCTAGCATACACCACAGTGATATGGCAAACCTCTTTATTACCCTCCCAACATTTGAGATTGATGAACTGTCTCTGACAATCCAGCAGCTCCAAACAAAGATGATCTTTATTCCATAAGACCCAGATGCCTCCACTAAAGCCAGTGGCATCAGACACTTCCCATGAGTCAAATCCTAGGGATTTGATCACTTTAAGAGCCTCTTCCCCACTAATTCTAGGTTCCAGGATACACAGGATAGTTGGTTCATACATTTTCTTATAAAACTCCACCGTGGAGTGAAATTTCGGGTGTTTGGCACCACGATAATTCCAGGAAAGAGCGCTAATCATAATGGATAAGAAGACTTCCCTTTCCCCAAATTAGGGTATCACAATCATGTGGAATCATGGCCATAGCCGTCGCTTCCTGCCCTTGGAAATTCTCTTTTGCCTCCTTACCAGGATTGCTTTCATTCTCTGAGATCACCATAGCCTTCCCTGAGCTTACTTCAAGCTCAAGCTTCCGAGTATGGTTGGTCCCATTTTCAGGGGTGGTACTACACTTATGGCTCTGGTCATTAGTACCCTCGGGTGGAGGTTCCTTCGCCTTGAACTGATGTCCTGAGATCCCCTCCCATGTGTGCTCTTTACCTTTCCCCAGTTTTTTATTTTATGTGGTTTTTTGGTTGGGAATAGCAGGAACTTTTGGTTCTCCTTTGGTTAGTGCATCCTTTGAGTTAACTTTACCCTTCCCTAGCACTCCCTTAGTCAGCTTAGCACCCCCAACCTCCTGTTTCATACCAGCTCCAGTATTCTTCAACCCCTGCTTCAAGGTTACTGGTGAGTTTTTCTGGTTTTCCTTCCTCCCAACTTCTCTTCCATGTGTTGTTTTTCTTTGTTTGTCTTTCTTGTGCTGAGTTTCTATCTCTTGCTTCTTCATCTTCATGCCCTCATTACTTTGTCCCTTCTTCTCTTCTGTTTCTTTATTGCTGCCAACAACTTGATCCTTCTGAGTCACAGGAGCATTATCCTCACCTGTACCTTCAGCACAATCCACCCTTATCTGTTCTTCCTCAAGTACACAGAATCTGGATCCATCTTGTTGTTGCGTCGCTGTGGCTTCCACTTTTCCTAGTTCACCTTTCTTTGCTGCAGCCCATTTCGGGTTTCTTTGCTGCAGCCCACTTTTCCTCTTTGGCCTTGAGGCGATCATCCATGGCCCAAAGTCCTCTAACACTTCAGGTCGAATTACATTCTCATTCCCTGGGGTGTTCGTGCTCATGGTCTGATGTTCCATCGTGACGATTGCTCTTTTCTATGAGTTAGGGCAGTTTCTCTCCAGGTGACCATAAATGCCACACTCATAACAGACTGTGTTCAGCCCCTCATACTCCACTCTTCTGACCCTCCTCTTCAACCTGTACTTTGGCACCAGTTTTTTCCTGAGATCAATTTCTACACAAATCCTGGCGTAGTTCCCTCGAAATTCGTTCGACGTATTGTAGTCAATCTTCACCACCCTGCCAATCCTGCTGCCAATGCTCTCAAGAATTTCTTCGTCAAAGTACGCAAGAGGCAATCGTGGAAGACGAACCCAAACCATGGTCTTGTTTATGACATCAAAATCTGGATCAAAGTCCAGTCTCCACGGCTCAGCGGTGATGTATTGCTCATCCACCGTCCAAGGTCCCCCGTAGAGGGCTCTATCATAGTCCAGCTGGGATCCCAAGATCGCCTGGTAATATCCATTACCAATATCCCCGATTTTGACAGCTCCCGTCTTCGCCCACATTTTGTGGACTTTCCTGTGGATGAAAGCGAAGGGGAGGCTGCCACCCATGATCCTGAAAGTGATAGCTCTACTCCATCTATAGCGAACCCTAGCATCTGTGCTCTTCTTGATTCTTATAGTTGGACACAGTGGGTCATCCTCTCCATCTTCACCGTCTGATTCGTCATACATGAGCTCGTCCCCTTGTGGGAATTCCGGTTGGGGTCCATTCCCCAGAACAGAATCCTTGTAGGAGGCTCTATTCGGGTGATTCTCCCTGTGTTCTTCTTCTTTCTTGTTGCTAGCCTGAGGCGATTCAACCCCCTCCATTTCCGAGTCTGTCTTCTCCTCCGAAGTCGTCATGATCGCGTAGTCCATACTTCCCTCGCCGGTGAACCCTTCACTCATTGTCACTTTAGCCTTCTTGTTGGGCTGAATCGGCGTTGTCGTCGGGGACCCATCTGGTGGTTTTGGATCGGGAACCACCCCCTCCGATGGGGGATCCATCTCTCAACGGTCGAAAAAGGGAAAAAGAAGAAGAGAGAGGTCAGATCGTTTCTCTCTCTTACTTTCCCTTTCTCCCTCTCACTGCTTAACTCCTTTATGAAATTGGGCATTAGAAAAGAGTTTACTAATGGCAACACATCCTACAAAATGGATTGAATACATCAAGCCCTATACTGGAATGAAAATGCAAATCCTATAAGTCACAAGTCGAGACAAAAGGAAAGCCACAAACTTATTTTGCCAAAATCCTGTTGTGATTGCTTCCCCAAGGACAACAACCAAATTTGTTTTGAGCTGCTTGAGAACCCTTTCTTGAGAAAACTGAGCCCTCCATAGCGAACAGAGCACCGTTCTCTCCAGATTGAGCTGAGTAATGCCCTCCAAATGACCCTCCCCCTTATGCTAATGGAAATGAACATGTAATGCTGCTACCGACCCAATGTAATATAGTCACCCACTGACCCGAAGGCCGAAGGCCTCCTAGTAAAGTGACCCGAAAACAACCCTGCAAAAAGAAAACGGTAGACAAAACACAAAGCAAAAAGATGATCTCTGTCTTCCATCCCTGATTCACAAATCACACAATTGTAGGACCATCATAACCTCATTTAAGCATCTTTTGACAAGTGGAAATATGATCATTTATAATCATCCAGACCAAAAACTGATCCTTAGATATGATAATTTATAATCATCTATAATATTTGAGCCAAGCTACCCATAAGGAACCCTGAAGGCCTGAACTAATAGAATAGTCCAAATATGACGAAAAACACAAGCTAGGTTCCAACTTGAGAGGTCTTTTATACCCAGTCCAGCTTCAATTTTTGGGAAACTTCGCCGTTTGAGAATCTGGATGGAGGCTGGCGGCTGGTCAACACAAATCTCTTGCCTCTGCTCCTGCTTCTTTCCGCATCGATTCAACACAGATCCAGGCCGTTCTTGCCTGACGGTGGCTTTTTTAGCAGCAAAAAACAGAGGTCGTGACACCATCCTAGTTGTTCATGACTTCCGATGACTCTGCCCCGACCGACGATTCAAAGGCACAGATGTACCCGCCGACGATTTAGAGTCACGCTCCTCCCAATTTCCGACACAAATATACAATTTTGTGTCAGTTAAATGAACCGACACAACCCAATCGAGAATAAACACTTTTTTTCCTGTAGTGCCTGATGTAAACGACCACCCCAAATATCTAATTGGTAGTTTCCCCAATTTATAACCAGCTCTTTCAGCCATAGACAACTGCCAATCAAGAGGAATAATAACACCACAATATAACACACATTTAGAAGGATTTGATGCCAGACCAGTCAGAGAACGAAATTGATCCAAGATTTGGAAGCTGCGGGAAAAAGGAGATCACAGCTGGAGCTAGGTCCAATGGTGGCGGTGCTGTTGTTGCCAAAGGAAGCCTTCCGAGGGTGCTCGAAAGGCGACTATCAACTCGTCGTCCGCTGGTGGGACGTTTGGAATTTGCTACCCAAGTGATGATCTTGCGACAGCCATAATGTGTCCCTCCAAATAATAACGCAAGACTAAAGCTTCTTAGGGACAAAGATGATAATAACGGGGAAACCCATTCCTTGTTGTTTCCATGGACCAAGTCACACAAGGGGAAAATTTTATTAGTCTACCCCATCCATGATGCCATTGCAGAGCCGAAGGTCCCAGCTGAGGCGAGAAAGAAGAATAGAGGTCAATAGGGGTGTTCAAACGGATTGGTTATCGTGGTAACCATATTAACCAGTAATATTCGGTTAATTTGGTTTGGTTAATTTGGATAATTGGTTTGGTTTGGTTAAACAATTTAGTTTATTTGGTTTAGGTGGTTTGGTTTGGTTTCAACATTGCTAACCAATGAAACCAATTAACCAATTAATAATACACCTAATATACAAAAACAATTGATACTTTCATCCAACCAACCAAACCAAACTTCCGTGATTCCCTATTTTATTTCCATGTGCACAATAAACCAAAATAATATGGGTCAAAAAATAAAATGGGTCTGCCTATTTACTAAACCAAAACATTTTGGATAGCTACTAGACTTTAGGATTACGTACAATACCATGACAACCACCTCAAACTATGTATAGTTTAAGTGTTTTGTAGGAGAGTTTTAACTTCATGATGAGGGGTATTAGTAAGTATTTATGTTAAGTGGTTTGTTGTAAGCTAACTATATTAGGTGCAGAGTTGATGAATGATTAATCATGGATGGTTAGTGTTATTATTATTGCTTATATATATGATAGATTATGATAGTAACAACATATGGTTATGTTTTATTCATTAATAGGTTAATTATTTTTATGTAATGTTATGTTATTTGGTTAATCCGATTATCCGATTAACCAAACCAATTAAATTTTGGTTTGGTTAATTTGGTTTTCGTGTTAATTTGGACGGTTTGCTTAAGACATTTTATTCCATGGTTAATGAAATTTAGGCTAAATTGGTTTGGCTATTACCACGGTAACCATTCTGAATTATTCTTTCCGGAGAGCCTGGTATGATGCCACCCGGAGGGACAGGAAGAAAAGGCCTTTTCGCGCGCAAGTAGATTCTGAACGCACTATATAAGTTGGCATTTGACTGAAGCATACCGAGAACGAGACAATCCACATCGATGTAATGAAAGAGAGGGGCCTACGACAATGACGAAACCACCCAGCCATTGACAGTCCCGAAGACCAACTAGCTAATCAGACGCGAGCCCCTCCTCGGGCGGATTCCTCCTTTTGCTCCTCAGCCTACGGGCGTCAGAAGTGAATTACGAGTCGGACCAATTAGCGAATCGAGAGCAGACAGGGATTGAATGACTCTGGAAATCGCTATCCTATTCATGTAACAAAGGCAACATTAGAAAGAAGTTAGCCACTAACCGCAAAGATCTTTTTCGTTCATTCAATGTGAACATGCAAGGCAATCCGAATTTAGATTTTCGGTGCGACGGTTAGGCATCCTTAGACGAAAGACCCCTAGAGCTAGGTCAAGCTGCGAATTGGAAGTTCCGGAGGCGAGGCAAACCAAGTTGTATCAAGAGCTACAGTTTTCATCGGCACGGACCGCCGCGCTGGGCATGGACCGAACCTTGGGGGAAAAGGTTCTTTGAGGGGATGGATTGATGGCAACCCATTCGGTGGGAGGATCTGCTCGACGATATGGGTTTGAGCTTTTGGGGTTAGATGCTTAATTATGTTATGGGTTAGTTTATGTTAGCCTGTTTTAGAGTTATAAGTTATTACGTATGTTAATAGCATGGGCCAAGTAGAAAAGTAGTAATAGTAGTGGGATGGGTTACGTATTAAGAAATTGGACTAGAAGTTAGCTCCTGTTGGTGGCCGAGAGGTCTAGGTTAATTAGTAGGGTTCAGGTAGTGCTAGAGTTACGTATTAGGTTTTTCTAATTTATATATAAGTAAGTTCAACATTAGTTTCGATAATCAATTGAATAATAAAACTAAAAATTCTTTCGACACTCTACGTCGTTCTCTCGCTTGTGAGTTGCAAGGAAATCCTGACTCGATGGCAGCGAGTTGCCATCATAAAATAATCCTCAAATTCACTCATTTGGCCATTTAGCCTCTCATTTGGCCTATGGTTGAAGGAGGTTGGTTATGAGTAAAAGGGTTATTTCCATTTATCTCATGGATTGTGGTCAGCCTAATAGAATATCATACCCATATGATAAAAGATTTATTATAAGAATATCTTGCTTGCGACGATTAATCACTAGAATCTATCGGTTGGTGGGGGAATCTACCATCAACAGCCGGAATTTGGCACTAGTTGTTAAAACTCGTGGGCAACCGAAATGTTGGCAGTTGTCGACGTCCACCAGAATCTATTTGACGTTTGCTAGAGTTAGCCCCAAAAATAATAAAGAGGAGACTGAAAAATGTAATTAGTTCGACCCTTCTACTATACTCTAGCGATTCGAACTACAAATTAAAATTGTATCATAACTTTAAATGTTTAAGTTCAATTTGTACTATTAAAAAATTTATATAGAAAACATTCAATACAAACTGAATTTGTACTATAACGTAAAATAGATTGTAAAATTTCTCAATTAGTTTACCTGATATATTATTCCTGATAAACAAATAAACATATCACCCTTTATTTGTTTGTTTTTTTGTGAAATGTCACTCTTTAATCTAATCCATACTTTTCATTATTTTTTATTTAAACATGTTTATGACCTCGAATGTTCCAGTTCCAGAGAGAAATTAGGCGGCTCTTGTTGGGTGGTCACAAAATGACAAAAATAAAATATCATCAACCAATACGGTGCCGCGTCCAGCGCCTTCCTAACCTTAATCCTGTAAACGGCGTCGGGCAGCTTCCTCTCCCTGCAGCTCTTCGTTTCCTTTCTTGCGTCTAAAGGAAACCCTCAGCTGGTTTCTTTCGCCTTTCCTCTTCGCCGTAGAAACAACTGGACGAGGGCAGAGA
Organism: Linum tenue; assembly: GCA_946122785.1. NCBI lineage: Eukaryota > Viridiplantae > Streptophyta > Magnoliopsida > Malpighiales > Linaceae > Linum > Linum tenue. Next base: position 34,026,870 of record CAMGYJ010000008.1, read on the forward strand.
GAAGAACAGACGACGATGTCCGCCACCGTTGCCGATTTAGCGGCGCGTTCCTCTGCCGCCGCCGCTTCTAGTCAGGCATCGCGTTACGTCCTGAAGTCGTCCTCTGACCTCACGCCCGCTGTTGCCGCTGCCGTCGTCGGCTATCGGTATGCGCTTCACTTTCTATTTCGCCTTCTCTTCTTATTCGCGCATGCTACAAGATTAAGAACAACCTCGAAATCCCGAATAGAACGCAAACGAAGTAACTCGGAATTTAAATGGGGGTATAGGGTTGCGATTATTTGGATTTCATTGGTTTTCATTTTTGTTAATTTAAGGGTTGAAATCCTTTTGCGTTTTCTAGATTTTGTGATTGAACAGGGTTTGGTTGATAAGGTTTTTGAAGAACGATTGTGCTGATTTGGTGGAGAATGTTACCATTTTTAGGGTTTTGTGCAAACCAACAGATGTTACTTTTCCTTTACGATTCCTCTGTCCTCGTACTGTTCTCAGCTTTGAGGAGGATAATCAGCAATTTGAATTCAGTAGTCAGTACTTCATTTCCGGTTGTTCTCTGTTATTTTTAAGGTGAATGAACGAGTTTAGGGTTTCAAAGCTTCAACTCCATCGATTGTTGTTTGTAACAACAGGTGCCTTTTCTTCTTTTTTACCTCATAGAATGCAATTGAAGAGAGGATTTGCAAACAAAGGGTTTAGTGTTGTAGAAATTATGTTGCTGCCCTGCTGGTATACATCCCTTTCCCCATTATGAGAGGAAAGATGCTGCTCTTATTCTTTGAGTTATCCAACTTCAGGAGTAGTTTTTTATGGAATTTTCTAGGTGCTAATTGGTGGTCATTTGAGTTCAATAGATGTGCCTATGTTTGTCATACTGCACAGGAAAGTAGAAGCAACAATCACTTTAACTAGGTTCTAGGTGCTAATGTACATATTAACTGTTCGTTCCAACCAGGTACAAGGAAGCTGTTGGAAAAGGTTTCCGCAAGATCACAGGAAGACGAACTCTTAACTTCTTGCCGGATAGATCCAGCATCGTGTGCCAGCCTAACTCAGCTGCATTGCCTAGTTTGTCCCTCAGCCAAAGTCCATATGGACTGAATCCGATCCAGCATATCATTACTTCAAAAGGTCAGTTCTCTCGTTTTGCTTCTGTCAAACAAAGATCGAGTAATGGGTGATAATGGCTGTGCCCTTGTGTCTTAGATGCATAATTCTAGGCTGAAAGTGACTTGGTTATGTATATATTTGGACACTGAAAGGAACAAACGTTCGTGGATTTTCCATATCTACATGTGCTTTTAAGGTCAGTTTCATAGGGAATCATGAATTTCAGCTTATAAGTTTAGGAAGATTAGACTGGACGACCTTTGCTCTGGTTTTTGTTTAATGGAAAATACCTTACTGAATTTTAAAGCGTAACCAGCAAACCATGGCCCAACCTTACTTGCGGTAGGATACACATTTCTAAGGTTTGACAAATGAAAAGTTTTGCTGCACTTTTAGATTGAGATTCCATTGCATATCATAAGTTTACAACTCAAACTCACGTCAGAATGAACAAGGTAGTAAAACCATGGATTCTATCTGGAATCCAAAGGAAAGGTAAGTCGAAAGTTTAAAAGCAAATTGCAGAATCTTATGGAAATAGATATAATTACCAATAACACCCTATCTGCTTGTCGAATATAAATTTTTCGATAACAAAATCATGATCTTATTTCTGATCAATATCTATTAGGTTTGACTTGTTAGAATATCTAATCACCATATCCAGGAAGAAGCGTACACAAGTGTGGATTTTACCCTGATTTTGCCCAGTTGATTGACTCCACTAGTGTGACAAGTACCTTTTACATGAAACCAAACTATACTTGATTTTATGAACCCATGAAAGAATAAGCTTTTAGGACTCAACATGGGATTTTGACTACCCTGACATTGAACTTTCAATTTGCAGAAAGCCCTTCTATGAACATTTCCTCCACATCAACCTCACTTTTCAAATTTCAAGATGGTGAATCCTCATACAATCTTCCAAAGCTACCCAGAAGAGCATCCATAAAACCAGCAAAAGCATACAAGAGCTTCCACTCTCCAGTCTTGGCCGAGAAGCCAGAATGGTGGTGGAGGACATTAGCATGTGTCCCTTATTTGATTGCCTTGCAGATATCAGCTGCAGGATACTACATCCAGCCCTTACTAGAACACTATGGCTGCTTCGAAAACTTGATCTTCTTCGTTCCTGGAGCAATCACACGGCTACCCATGTGGTTTACATTGCTCTACTGCTTCTTTGCCTACGGTGGGATTGTGAAGAACAAAGAATGTCCTCACTTCTTCAGGTTCCATCTCATGATGGGATTGCTGTTGGAGACATCTTTGCAGATAGTATGGTTCATTAGCAATTTCTTCCCTTTGATTCACTACAAGGGCAGGTTGGGAATGTACTATTGGGCAGGAGTTGGGTTTGCTTATATACTGGTTCTGCTGCAGTGTGTGAGGTGTGCCCTTGCAGGGGGCTATGCTCACGTACCTTTCATTTCAGAGAATGCGTATATTCATACCCAGTTCAACATTGGTGGTTTGCAAAGGCCCTGGTGAAAGAAAGATGAATGTTGATGGCTTGGAAAGAGAAGAGGGCTAGTATCTATTGGATATTGATGAAAAGATGGTTTGTAGAGTAGATTAGAAGAAGTTTTTCTAACCTTTATCATTATGTAAGCTTCAGTTTTATCCTTTCTATTCCCCATAGTCCCAGGGGTTTCGAACCTTGATGACATTATTTTATTGATATATTACTATGTATCATTTATAAATAAATCAACAATGATGTTTGTTGAAATAACTTGTGGTCATACAATAGTTACAAAACGAAGGGAAGTCCATAAATGTGACTATTTGATTAATATGTTAAGCTTGACATAGTTTATTTTATATCTTGTTTACTAATGTATGTTAGACTACATTACAAGGTGATTTCATATGCCAGATGTTACACCTAGACTAATGAGTAACTGGAATTCAGGTACCCAGCCAATCCCACTTTTGAGAATGCTATATGGACATCTTTATAGAATTCAGGTATATACATGTTAGATAGGTTGGCAAAAATTAAGAGTAATAAGCATACACGTCACAAAGGTTTCATTTTATTATACAATGCAGTCATAAATGTTCTATTTTGAACGATTTGTAACTTAGGTTTGAACTAGTAATAAATTGGTCATTTTCGTCTATTGGCATCTAAATTCTAACAATTTGTTAACTTTGTCCAGTTAGCCTTCAACCTCATAAAAAAAAAAGTAATAAAGCAATACACCACACTTAAACTAAATCTTATTGGTACAATTGATCGTTAAAACTTGAATATGATAACTAGCATTAACCCTGCCCTTTGGGCAGGTAACTTTTAATTTATGTGTATATGCGTAATATGATTATCAAAGCAATAATTTTCTAAAACCACACAATTAGTTTCCATCACAAAAATAAAGGCCTAGAGACACCACGAAAAGAAAAAGAAATCTCGCATCTCAACTTATAATTAAATTTAAAAAGAAACACCAGAAGGTCCGTCCATCTTGATGAAGTTCTTCGGGGAAAGTTTGGTGGGCATATACTGTCGTCTTGCGGCCGATCAATCTATGAGAAAGAATCGTACATGCATTGATGGCCAATCCTCCCATCCAAATAGTAAGGATTATTTAACATATGTTAGTGAGTGAATCTATATACAAAATATATCTATTTATGATATATCGAGATTTTAGAATTTGTAACCTCTAAACCTACAATACACGTATAAAATGGAGATAGAAACCATATTCGTTAAATCTCTAAACTTTATGAATCTATACTTTGGATTTCATTCTCCAAATGACCTCTTGATTAATTTACCATTAATATTTTAAAATATATTTTCGATTAAAAATATTAAAAAATATTATGATTATTTTTTAGATGAATTATATTATTATTATTGAGGATAAGTAATCATCACAAATAATTATAATTTATTTCATCATCTCTTTCCTCCCATATATCCATCCAAAATAAATTGATCAAAAAGAAAAAAAGAAAAACCTAGTTTTCCTGAACAAAAAAAAATGACATAGAGGCGAACGCGAATGGTAAACAAAAATTAAAATTAAAAAAAAAAACTCGATTACCGAAAATTGCGGTCAGGCTTTTAAGGCTGACGTGGAGGGGGTCTTAATCTTAATCCTCTTTACTATATTTTAAGATTACAGCAAATTAGGTAGCTTGTAGATTTGATTTTGAGGTATTAATGAAAAGATAAAGAACATCCATTTCAAACTGCGAAAAAAATTAAAAAACTTCTGCAGTGAAAATGCAAAAGAAAACATTGTTAAGAGTTCTACCGTGATTCAACCAAAGAAAACAAGGGAATCAAATTTTTGGCCACAACAGCCACGAAAATGACAACATTCCAGGGTTTCCCCCTAAATAGTAATACACACGTTATTAAAAATAATTCTCAAAACACATACGTTATAAAACAATTTCCCAATCTACACATGTTTGAACAAGACTATTGTCGTCAAACGCAGTGAAACAATTCACCGCTTTTATTAAACACGGTGAAAACATCACCACTATCGTCAAAGGCGGCGAACACTGCATTTGTCGAGAGCGGTGAATAGGTCACCCCTGATGTGTAACGCAATGAGGGGTCAGATATGAGAAGAAAACAAAAATTCGCGCCTCACAGCATCCGACGACTGCGGATAACCGAGGGGGGGGGGGGGCTGACAGCAGACGTGGACAACAACGTATTCACCGCCCTTGAGAAACGCGGTGAATTCACTGTCATCCACGTCAGCGATCCGCGTCGCCTCGCCCGTGAACCATACCCGTTAGATGGAGTTGCCCGCGGATTCTGGTTTTCCTCCCATATCCAACGCCTCACAGCATCCCACGTAAGCGATCTGCATCCTTCATCGTCTTTGTCTGACACGATGAAGATGCTGCATTTGACGGTCGCGATAACTTCAATGCATTCGACGGCTGCGATGACCTCATTGTGGTTGTCCTCAGCAGCCTCCTTGTCCTATAAATTCAGCCCCCATCCCCATTTCAACCACACCACCACACTTCACAATTCTTTCTCCCTCCCTTCCTCCACTCTATGAATTTTAATTATGGTCCGTGGTTGAGGTTAAGGCACATCCTCCACACCATAATAAATTTCTAGATTTATTTCATACAACTCTCCCCTCCAAAAATCCGTCGAAAATCCATCCGGCTTCTGTAAAAAATGGAAGAAGAGGCTCTTAGGGTACCCATTTGCTTTTCATTTTGTGATTTATTGATTTGTAATTGAAATAATCCGATTTCATTCGATTTTTTGTTATATAGATGGTTGCCAATATATACGATCATCGATTGCATATCGATCACGGGCCAAGGGATGCGAGGTATTTAACCGAGCAAACAACACATCGTTCCCGTGCAATTTGGCACAACAATCCGGTAAGCACGCCATACTGTCTAAAACTTTAATTTTCAATATTTTGAGTTTGTATTTTGCTTTCCTTTCACTAATAGTTTGCTGATTTTTGCATTTTTTCGTAGTAGTCACTCATTCCCATCATCCATAAAGGGATTTCACGCTTGCGCGAATAGCATGACCGACTCGGGCCGTATCTAGAGAGGACGGGTTTGGAAATGATGAGACACTTCATGCATATTGAGATCGATAACCATCTGTTGACGGCAATGTCAGAGAGGTGGCGCCGTGAGTTACACACCTTCCACTTTCCTGATGGGTAAATGACGATCACTGTCAGAGACATTGCCATCCCACCGGGTTGCCAATCACCAGAGAAGCCATTATCGGCACCTTGAGAGTTACCAAAGAAGGCTAGGGCCTCTGATTAGGGAACGGTTGGGCTTCAATGTGCCGACGACAACGAAAATCCAATGACGGGGGCATCCACCATTGAATGCGAGGCAACTATCGATCGCGTGGCTTGTTAATCACATCCAACAGGAGGTTCGGATCGATGCACAAACCCCCGAAGAATAATTGGAGTGGTATGCACGTGGCTACCTCATTGCCTTGGTTGGTGGATTCATGTTTCCAAATAAGGAGAATAGGCGGGCACATGGCATGTGGTTATCGTTACTGCTCGGTGACTGGGACGATAACAAGAGAAAGAGTGGGGGGAGCGATGGTCTATCGAGAGTTGTGTATATGCTCGAAAAAGGGTGCAAAACAATCTTACGGTGTTATGTTCATCCTCCAGCTCTTGGAGGAGCCACCCGACTTGAAGTTGAGGTCGTTGCCTAGCCACCTCGAGTACACTTTTTTGAGAGGTGGTGGCAAGCTCCTGATCATCATTAATTCCAATTTCACATTAGAGCAAAATGCTGAATTGATAGAGATCTTGCATCGTAATGAGAAAAAGTGGTGAAGGTCGAGGTCATAAAGCTTTTGGATGCTGGGATCATTTAACCCATCTCTAATAGTCAATGGGTGAGCCCGACACAGCTGGTACCCAATAAAGGAGGAATGACGGTAGTTGTTAATGAGAAGGAAGAGGTCATACCCATAAGGACGCTACTCGAAATGACCACTTCCCTCTACCTTTCATTGACCAAATTCTAGAAAGGCTAGAGGGTCACAATTTCTATTATTTTCTGGATGGAATGTCTAGATACTTCCAAATTTTCATCGCCCCGGAGGATCAAGCTAAAACTATATTCACTTGCCTGTTTGGAACATTAGCATATAGGCGCATTCCTTTTGAATTGTGCTATTCCCTGGCCACATTCAAGAAATGCATGGTGGCTATCTTTGACAAACTTGTGGGAGAAATCATGAAAGTATTGACGGAAAATTTCTCGATATTTGGGGATTCATTTGCTCATTGTCTGGCTAATCTGGAGAAGGTCCTTGCACGGTGCGAAGAAACAAATTTAGCTTTAAGTTTGGAGAAGTCATATTTCATGGTGCGAGAATGCATTGTGTTGGAGCATAAGATTTCAAGAAGGGTATTGAAGTTGACAGAGCTAAGGTCGAGACCATAAGGAACCTTCCACAACCGATGTCAGTCAAGGGCATGCGGGGTTCTACCACTGGTTCATAGAAAACTTCTCAAAGATCGCTCTACCATCGACGAAGCTTCTTGATAAGGATGAACCTTTCATTTTCACGAAGGAATGCTTTGAAGCATTCAACATTCTCAAGGCTAGGCTCACCAATGCCCCGGTCATGGTTTCTCTGGATTGGAACCTTCCCTTTGAACTTATGTGCGACGCTAGTGATTATGTAGTGAGAGCAATGTTGCGACAAAGGAGTTATTGGTGATCATCTTTGCTTTCGACAAGTTTCGGTCTTATCTAGTGCTTTTGAAATTCATTGCCTACACCGACCACTCTATCATCCGATTCCTGATGAGCAAGACCGACGCCAAGCCTCATTTGATCAGGTGGATCATGCTTCACCAAGGGTTTGATGTGGAGATCAAAGACAAGAAATTAGATAAAAACCTTGAGGCGGACCACCTCTCTCGACTCGAAGGTCTTGGTGGAAACAATTTCCAAGGCGAGATAAATGACACATTCTGCGATGAAAGATTGTTCGTGCTTGCAGTAGTGGAGAGTGCCACCCCGTGGTTTGCCGACTTCGCCAATTATTTGGTCGGAATTTTTTTTCCAAAAGGGATGAATACCAACGAGAGAAGGAGGTTCTTCGCCGACCTCCGATACTATTTCTGGGATGATCCTCACCTCATCACGATTGGAGCCGATGGGATCATTCGCAGGTGTGTCCCAGAAAAAGAAATGATGGCTATTTTTAGCCAATGCCACGAGGGTCCAGCAGGGGGGCACCACGAGGGCAACCACATAGCGAGAAAGGTGCTCCAATCGGGATTCTACTGGCCTTCGTTGTTTAGGGATGCTGATTCATTTGTGAGGCAATGCGACATCTGTCAAAGGGCAAATAACATTTCTAAATGCAATGACATGCCCCCAACAATTTCCATTAACTATGAGATTTTTTTTTACTTTTGGGGCATCGATTTCATGGGTCCTTTCCTTTCATATTTTGGAAACAAGTAAATTTTAGTGGCAGTGCACTATGTCTCGAGGTGGGTTGAGGCTCAAGCTCTACCAACCAATGACGCAAGACGAGTTTGCAAATTCCTTAAGAAATTATTTTCACGATTTGGAACCCAGAGGCCAGAGGGCCATCATTAGTGACCCAGGAACGCACTTCCAAGGGAAATTCGATAAAATCCTTTATCGCTATGGTGTCACCCACCGGGTCTCCATGGCCTACCACCCTCAAATGAGTGGCTAAGTAGAGTTGTCAAATACGGAATTGAAAAGGATACTGGAAAAGACAGTGGACCAATCCCCTTAGGATTGGTCCATGAAACTCGATGATGCTCAATGGGCATACCACATGAACTATAAGACACCAATAGGAATCTCTCCTTATCAATTGGTGTACGACAAGGCGTGCCATTTGGATGTAGAGCTAGAGCATAGGGCTTTATGGGCTACAAAACTGTTGAACATGGACCCAACTTTGTGTGGAAATGAAAGGAAGTTGCAGGTGATGGAACATGAGGAGTGGCATCTTCACGCCTATGAGAACACCAAGCTTTACAAGGAAAAAACAAAACGCCTGCATGATGGTCAATTGAAAGGGGACATGGACTTCCAACCGGTGGATCAGGTGCTCTTGTGCAACTCTAGGCTCCGCTGTTCCCCGAAAAGCTGAGATTAAAATGGTCGGGCCTGTTTGGGGTCGACCGATTGTTTCCATATGGGGTGGTGGAGATTTCCCATCCGGAGCAAGGGACATTCAAAGTGAACGGCATCGCCTCATACATCATCTCGAAGGCGAGGTAATACATCAAAAGGAGGTGGTGCTCCTACAAGACGTCTAGTCCAAAGGCTGTGTGGGGGGTGTATCAATTGTAATTGACATGATAATGTGTGTGTGAATGCTAGATCAAAGTGGCCGGTTTGTGGGAGAATCTCGTGTTTATTGGCATTGACCTTCGAATGATTGCTTGTGATCGAGTGCATCGTATTATGATGATTGATAATTACATTAGGTTCTTGCGAATGTTTAGCTCTCATGTGTGTACAAATGAATGGATGTCTTGACTTGATTACTCTTTGATTACAATGGTCATGGATCAAATTTTTTGAAATTGGAATAGATGACATGGTGATTAGGTAGCCATGTGAGACTTGTGCTGATCGTCTTTTTCATGTGTGATAGTTCCCTCTTACCATGGTGAGTAACATTCACGTTGTCATTAGCGAGTATGCTGGAGGCATAGGTTCAGTCCACGCCCAAAAGTTGATTGTCCCGAAACATCTTATCCCCTAGAGTCAACCCCTTTGAGCCGTGTGACTTTGGGTCGTTCTCATGTTAGGAGCTTGTGCTTTTTGAGCTTAATGATGATTGATATAACGACCCATTTCCTTTCTTCGTGTCTAAACCATTGTGAGTCATCCTTGTGTCTTGGAGCTCTAGCTTTTGAGCTCCATTGAGGTTCTACATATTTGGATTTTGCACGGTTATTGTTAGAAATGAAATGGTAGTTTTGGAGGAAGTTCTTAATAGAGAGCATTCTTCATTAAGTATTAAAGTGGCAGGTTTTTAGCTCTCTAATACCCCTTCGAAAAAAGAGAAGAGAAAAAACAAATGAAAAAGAAAATGAAAAGGAAAGTAGAAAAAAGGAATTTAAAAAGAGGTAATAAATGGGGTAAATAAAAGAGTGAGAGTTGGCATAAAGGATGATGTGTATGCTCTAGAAAGGGTTTCTTGGCACTCGAGCCATTGAAACACCTAATTTCTTGTTGACGTCCTTCACTACGATGATTGAAAATTGGATAGTAGGATTAGCCGAGGAAGTGTGCTTGATAGACCGTTAATTGCACATGTTTTTACCCCATTTCTTGAACCGTTTGAGATATTGATTCTCGTGTTTTAGGTCGATTTCACGCTAGGTTGTTCTTGTTTGTGATAATTCAGGTCCTAGTATGTGAATGAAGGTTTGGGAGCGAGTTCGGGGTCGATTGGACGAAGATCAGACGTGTGGCGAGGCGATGAGGAAGCCACACGGGCACTCATAAAACCCACACGGCCGTGTAAGGCACCAATGTGGCCGTGTGGGATTTAGCGAGGCTTCACACGGGCATACTGGAGATTCCACACGGCCGTGTGTCCCTGGCCGTGTAGGAAGCCTGAAGTCCACTTAATCGAAACTCCGCGTTTTGACACTCACACGGGCAGCTGGGTAAGCCACACGGCCATGTGGCCTGGCCGTGTGATCGGGAAAAGCTGGGTTTTAACCCAATTTCGAGTAAAAGGAGAGGGAATCGACTTTTTGGAGCAAAAACAAAGCCCTAGAGAGAGAAAGTGCGAAGAACACATCCTAAGAGTGGTTTTGGAGCTGGTTTTCATCAAATCAAGCTTGGAGATCATCTTAAGAGTGAAAATCATCATCACAGAGTAGATTCTTCCCATTATTATGAGTATGACTGCTTTGTATTCTGTTTTCCCCTCTCTCTCTATGGAGTGGAAATTTCTCTCACTTGGGTATGAAGAACCCTAGTTCCATGTGTTAGGGATCTTGATTGTAATGATTTGGGATTGTTATACTGTTTGATTATAATCGAATGATGCATGATTCATTGAATTAATTGAAGTCTGATCAGCTTTTCTTGATTTCTGCTGCAACCTGAGATAGATAGAATCTGATTAGGTTGTTAGAGCTTCATCATTCGGTAGTAGTAGATTGGTTATACGAGAGTTAGTCAATCTACTACTTTGTACTGGAATCCAATTCCGGTAGTGGAGTTCTGTGTTCATAGCCTCAGCTTTCTATCCCGGTGAAGGTTAGTCGCCTGCCGGGTAGTTGGACTGAGAGGGCTTGGTTAGCTTAAGAGATTCCAAGCTATTGTCGGATCTTCCGCAGTTTAATCAACAGTAAATCAACCCAGGGTAATTACAATTGAGACCTAACTAAGGAGCTAGGGGGACTCATTCCCGAGTGACTCTTCCTTGACTTCAGAAAACCGAACCATTTCCTGCTTTCTTACTGATTTTAGTTAAAACAGCAATCACTCGACTTAGTTTGCTAGATAATAGATAATCACGGAGTAGGCAGTAGATCTAGACCCCGGGTTGACATTAGAACTTGCTACCTTACTGCATTCCCGGACTGCGATTACACTTGGTCGCAGTTTGGTGTTGTGTTTTAGCGTGTCAAGTTTTTGGCGCCGTTGCCGGGGACCCTCTAGGTTATTGGGGAAACGTGAAAGTTTGTTATTCTAGCTTTTTCTTTACTGTATTTTTCTCTCTTCCACCTATGTGCCTTCACGGGTTGCTTTTGCTGGTTGTGTGCAGGTAGTGCATGAACTGTAGCCAGTCGGGAGAACTACTACCATTAGACCAGGAGCTTGAACGGACCTGTAGGAACTTCAAGCGGGCTCTAAAGGCGCGACTGGCTGCGGAGGAGGCGCTAGCACAGCTGCAAATCGCCAACGAAGAGGAGATTGCTGACCCACAAGACCATGATGTGGTCATTCCTGAGGAGCAGACCATGGGATACTACTGGACCGCCAGAGCCGCGGACATGAGGTCACCCATTCAGCACGCTCATGTGCCAGCGAAAAACTTTGAGGTGATCACCTCGGTCATCACGATGTTGCGAGGTTCGGTGGTGTTCCGTGGCAAGGGAGGGGAGTGCCCCCGATCACATCTGAGGCGATTTCACGAGCTGATCGATGGAATCAAGATAAATGGGGTCCTAGCCGATGCCATCCAGCTGAGGTACTTCCCATTTACTCTGGAGGGGTAGGCCAAGAAGTGGTTAGACACTCGACCTCCAGGCTCGATCACTACGTTCGCCAACCGGGCGGACAAGTTCCTCACTCGCTACCATCCCCCGTCCAAGACGGCGGACCTGCAGAAGCAAATCACCCACTTCACTCAAGATGAAGATGAGACCATTCGGGATGCTTGGGAGAGATACACCAGTCTCTTCCTCAAGTGCCCCAACCATGGTTTTAACGACGCCTTCAAGGTGGGAACCTTCTACCATGCCCTCTTCCCGGAAGACAAGCAGCTGATTGACTCGGTCTGTGGCGGGAATATTCTCACCAAAACACCGCCACAGCTAAATCAACTTTTTGATGAGATGGCAGAGCAGAGCTATGATTGGGGAACTGCCAGGAGATCGAGAAGAGCACCAGGGCGAGGTGTGCATGCTATAGCCACCCAGTCATCTGATTTGGTGCAGGTGGTATCGAAGCTGGTTTCGGCCATAGATCGATCTGGGATGATTCCCGGGACTGGACAGCCGCAGGCGATGCACTGCCAGTGGTGTGAGAGCTCCCAGCACACCGTGGAAGATTGCCAGGCGATGAGGGAGTCGACTACACCCCAGGAGCAGGTGAACTTCATCAATAATGCTAGGCGCAATGACCCCCTACAGTAACACGTACAATGAGGGGTGGCGCCAGCATCCAAACTTCTCCTGGGCTGGGGCCAATCCTAGACCAACAGCCTCCCAAGGACCGCCAGGCTTCCAGAGACCGCCATATCAGCCCAGACAGGGGCAATTCCAGCAGCAGCAGCAGCAATCTCTCTACCAGCCCATGCAGGGGCATGCTCCTCAACCACAGCCGCGACCCTTCCAATAGCCAGGTGCAGCCTATGCAACCCCAGTGAAGAATGATCTGATGGCTGAATTGCGGGATATGGTGGGTTCTCTTGCCAGTTATAGTGCTCGGAAATTCAACACTATCGAGCAATTCATGGAAAAGGCCTCGGGTAAATTCCTGGCTCTTGAAGCTGGCCAGAGGAACACGCAGGCTGTCTTGCAGGATATTCAAACCCAGCTGGGGAGCGTGGCTCAAGCAGTGGCGCAGAGGGCTCAAGGCACCTTGCCAGGTCATACCATTCCTCATCCGAAGGACCCGAATGCCCACTGTAATGCCATCACAACCAGGAGTGGCAAGATGACTGCTGATCCACCTGTTCTGGGACAAGAGAGAGAGGCCCCTATTTCAGCATCCCCAGCGGTTGAAGAAGAAGCAGAGAAAGAGGTTGAGGTGCCTGCGCCTAAGCCGCAACCAGTAGTGAAGGAGTATGTCCCACAACTCCCTTTCCCTACTCGGTTGCACAAAGATAGGCTAGAGGCAGAGTTCGGGAGCTTCATGTCCATGCTTAGGAAGCTAAATAACCAAGTGCCTTTCCTGGAGGCACTATCTCAAATGCCGAAGTATGCGAAGTTCCTGAAAGATCTTCTCTCAAAGAAGCAGAAGCTGAGCGAGCTGGCCACTGTGGAGCTCAGCGAGGAGTGCTCCGCTATTCTGCAGAACAAGCTTCCGCAGAAGCAGAAGGACCCAGGTAGTTTTCACGCTAGGTTGTTCTTGTTTGTGATATTTCAGGTCCTAGTACGTGAATGAAGGTTTGGGAGAGAGTTCGGGGTCGATTGGACGATTGGCGAGGTGCTGAGGAAGCCACACGGGCACTCATAAAACCCACACGGCCGTGTAAGGAACCAATGTGGCCGTGTGGGATTTAGCAAGGCTTCACACGAGCATAATGGAGATTCCAAACGGCCGTGTGTCCCTGGCCGTGTAGGAAGCCTGAAGTCCACTTAATCGAAACTCCGTGTTTTGACACTCACACGGGCAGCTGGGTAAGCCACACGGCCGTGTGGCCTGGCCGTGTGATCGGGAAAAGCTGGGTTTTAACCCAATTTCGAGTAAAAGGAGAGGGAATCGACTTTTTGGAGCAAAAACAGAGCCCTGGAGAGAGAAAGTGCGAAGAACATATCCTAAGAGTGGTTTTGGAGCTGGGTTTCATCAAATCAAGCTTGGAGATCATCATAGGAGTAAAAATCATCATCCCAGAGCAGATTCTTCCCATTATTATGAGTATGACTGCTTTGTATTCTGTTTGTCCCTCTCTCTCTATGGAGTAGGACTTTCTCTCACTTGGGTATGAAGAACCCTAGTTCCATGTGTTAGGGATCTTGATTGTAATGACTTGGGATTGTTATACTATTTGATTATAATCGAATGATGCATGATTCATTGAATTAATTGAAGTCTGATAAGCTTTTCTTGATTTCTACTGCAACCTGAGATAGATAGAATCTGATTAGGTTGTTAGAGCTTCATCATTCGGTAGTAGTAGATTGGTTATACGAGAGTTAGTCAATCTACTGCTTTGTACTGGAATCCAATTCCGGTAGTGGAGTTCTGTGTTCATAGCCTCAGCTTTCTATCCCGGTGAAGGTTAGTCGCCTGCCGGGTAGTTGGACTGAGAGGGCTTGGTCAGCTTAAGAGATTCCAAGCTATTGTCGGATCTTCCGCAGTTTAATCAACACTAAATCAACCCAGGGTAATTAAAATTGAGACCTAACTAAGAAGCTAGGGGGATTCATTCCCGAGTGACTCTTCCTTGACTTCAGAAAACCGAACCATTTCCTGCATTCTTACTGCTTTTAGTTAAAACAACAATAACTCGACTTAGTTTGCTAGATAATAGATAATCACGGAGTAGGAAGTAGATCTAGACCCCGGGTTGACATTAGAACTTGCTACTTTACTGCATTCCTGGACTGTGATTACACTTGGTCGCAGTTTGGTGTTGTGTTTTAGCGTGTCAGTGCTTGAATATAACTCGTGATTGGTAGTGATTTGGAAGAATGAAAGTGTGGTTTTTAGTCGATGCTAGTGGCCGTCATTTGTAGGAAATGTTCTATTCGAAACCATAGAACCTTGGATTTTAGGTTGAAGATGTAGAACCTCATGCTTTGATTGCCACCACCCAAAAGGCCTTTTCCCCATGTTTAAGACCCTTGCCAGTCATTTGAACTACTCTCTAAGACCTATGGACAAGCTAGTGATGACAACCATCTTGTGAACTCTAGCATTTAGAGGTTGCCACCATGGTGAAGAGACGATAGGGCTGAATGTTGATGATGTGCATCTCTTGCATCAAATGGTCCTGACCGCACTGGTTGAGAGTGAGTGATTCATTCACATTTTGCATGTTCATATCTTATCCCAGTGAGGACCTAGATTGCCCATTCTTTTGTTTCATGGACTTGAACTCTATGCATTGTTAATTATGGCTGGTGAGTAGTCTTATCAAGACTTGTATTGATTTGTGAACAGGGTGAGAACTTTTCTTTTGCACGTTCTTTGCATTCAAATGTCGTTTGTGGTGGATGCTGGTATTGCTTATAACTTTAGATGTGTTGATGCCCAATATTCATTGAGATTCACCCTCTTTTAGCCCTTTGATGTGTCCCCAAGTTATCTTGTTAGGTTGAGATATTACCTTGTTGGAAATTGGTTTGCTTGGGACAAGCAAACATCTGAGTCTGGGGGAGTGATTCGGATCTAATTCAACACATTTTACCCCTGTTTTCCTTAAATGTTTGAGGCACATTCACTCTGTGAGGTTCTGTTTTGTGCTAGGTTGTGCTTATTTTTAGTATGTTCCACATCCTAGCAGGCGAAATCAACATCATGAAAGAAAGTTGGACGAAAAGGGGCGAAAATGGATCAGAGCATTCAGCAGGAGTTAAAGGGGTTTCGTCCACCTCGCAGGCATTCAGAACATCACGACCACTCGATCGTGATAATATGCTCCAGACCGTGAAGAGAATTAATGAAACGACTCGCTTTTGCTCCACATCACTGTCCAGGCTTATAGTTCAGGGTCGTGAATTGGGACAGTGAAAATCCGTCGATCTGGGTATAAAAGGAGGGCTGAGCTGAAAGAGAAGGGGGAGAACCTAGTGTGAGAAAACTTCTTCAGATTTCTAAAGAGAGAGAGAGTGACGAACAAAAGAAGAGAAGAGAAGAAGGTTAGGGTTTCATCCAAGCTCCAAGATTTGGGATTCTCATCCTCAAAGGTTGATCTCCACATCAAAGAAAGAAGGAAACCCTCTCATGATGGTCTCTTCTCTTATCCTTTGTGTAATCCCACTTCTTAGCATGGAGTAGTCCTTTCTTTCACTTCAGTGTTTGTAAACCCTAGCTAGAATTATGTGAATGTTTGTATAGATTGAATGATTTGTGTGTGGTTTTGTTTTAATACAAGTATTGAGGTATGTTCATGAAGGTTGTGTTGTGTTTTCCATTTCCAACTCTTATGCCAATTTGACCTAGGTAGAAGGAAATTCCCTTCTTGCTAAGAGGCTTGTAAAAGTTGGAATTCCTTGGCCAAATTATGTCACCTACTTGGGTCGAATTATGGAAAACCTCATACTATGTGTTAGCACCTTGGGTAGGTTGTATTTTGGTCGTCTAGACTATGGTTTGAGGGAGAAGCCTAAGCAACCCTTAGTCGATTGGCCAAAAGAGCTACGTTGGTAGCTTGATTTGATATCCCTTGGCCTAGTGACCGAGAGAGTAAAGCTTGTTTACTTGTTGAGCTTCCTTACGGTTTAAAATCGCTTTTACCACACATTTGCATTCGGTCCAACAAATTGTGATTACTAGCTAGGGGGAGAAACACCTAGGTAAAGCCTTCTCAATTAGTATTCAAAACCATTTATATTTACAATTGTTTTAAATTTTAGTTTATAGTTTCAACCAAAACTTGATTACAGATAATGTTTCAAACAGTTGAAGTAGGGGTACTTGGACCGGTCTGGGTTGGACTTTTAAAACATACTTGCCCTATATGCACCCAGTTAAGGTTTATACTTGGGGCTTATTCTGGATTTTAATTGTGTTATCTGGGATGGGTCACGAGGCTTTTTTAGTTTGCTATCCATGTTTTATGGTATAGTTCAAAACATCATTAAAACTTAATGACGATGTAGATATAATTACATCACTCATCAAGATATTTCATTAAAACTGAATGAAAATTTAGACATTATTACAATCAAGCATGCTCCTGATTCACTCCAAAATCTTGCTGGAGAGGTGGTCTTGGGCAACGCCTCTTGTCATGTCCAGATTTTCTGCATTTGGAGCCACGTTTCGGACCTCGCCTTGGTCGCCCTTTTTTTTATAATGGTGATAAAATTGCATTGCCAAGAAACCAAAAACCAAACAGAAAGGCGGTGGTTCAAGAGGGCTGAACCAAAACCCAAGTTTGACGAGCAACAAGAAGGGCAACAAATCAGGCTAATCCGCTCCTGAAGCAAGGAAACAGAACAGCAATCGGATCGAGCCCAAGAAAAGCAACTAAGCGGACCAGGCCGCTCCTGAAGCTAAAACCATAGTACAACCACGCTAACACACAGACCAAGAGACAACTAACGGAGAACGAAAGCACTGCTACAACAGACTCAGTATGCCAGAAAGGAAGAGCAGAAGCCCAAGAGTAACCAAACGGAAAAAAACGGGAAGTCTTCTGCGAGGAGCAACCACAGAATTGGAACAGCACCCCAACAGATCCTGAGAAGATACCAATCGAGCACCTAAACACAGTTGAAGCGCAGTGGAGCAGCACTCCAGCGCTCCTCGGAAACTCATCTGTTCATACCAATCCGACTTTCAAGCCACTTGAGACCCTCCTCTTTGTCAATTTCGCCATTGGCGATGATCCACTCCATTGAGTTTTGAAAAGCCTTCTTCAAAGTCCCTCGAGCATTCGTCTGGGCGTCTCTGAATATTCTCTAATTTCAATCCAACCACACCAACCAACAAATGGAATGCAATAAGCAAAATCGAATCCACCCCTCAACGTCAGCAGGAGTAACCATGGGCCACCTGCTAATGGAACTGATCATATCGCTATCCAGGACATCTATGGAATTGCACACCAATTTAGCACGATTCCAGACCTCCTTCGCGTACTCGCAGTAAATGAAGATGTGGTCAATAGATTCTTCCTCATGACAGCAGAGCGCACACCTGTTCACCAGTTGCCATCCTCTTCTTCTAAGATTATCAATGGTGAGGATGCGTTTGTGAGCCACAAGCCATATAAAAGCATTAATCTTGGCGGAACAATCGATCTCCACACTGAATCCGAGGGAAAGTTAGGGACCCCCGCATATGCCTCATCTGCCAAGCACGTGTACATGGAACGAACAGAGAAAGAAGCATCTGGGTTGGGTAACCCTACTAATGCCAACCGAATTAAGACAATTAAGCAAATTAATTGGCTCCCTTTCAGCCCCGCCCCTAAGGTTAGTAGGAAGAGAAAGCTGCCAATCTAAACACTCACCGGAAGGGGACAATACATCTACGATCCGAGCATTGGGGAACGTCGATGCAGCTGGCACTCTAGGGAATCTGTCTGCGAGCACCATCTTCGGAATCCAACTGTCCCGCCAAAAGGAATTGGTCGCCCTGATTAATCCATCTCATTGGGAATCCTTTTATTCATGGGACGACCCGTGTGAGCTTTAAATGAATTGGTAGTATAATAAACTTTCCATCGTGTAGTGGCCAATAGGCTTCATCTGGCAAAGGGTTGAAAACTACACGAGTACGAGTTCTTCATCGCCTGGGTGGAGTGGTAAGGACTCACAAGAATGTAAGAGTTGATGGATAGTGATTTAGCTACTGCCATTTCATGGGAACAAGGCACCCTTGTGTTGTGTAACTTTAGACAGGTACACTGCCTAGTGCGACTTTCAACTTGTAGGGTTACGATTTGAAGATTGTGCCCACGCCTGCCTCCACCCCATATTCAAATTCAAATATACCTTATCGGTGGTTGAAAAGGACAACTTTGTGATTACTTGATCGGTCTTCATTCTTTTTCATTAGATGCAACACATTTCATGCGATCTCCTTTCCAGCATGCTCCCTCCCTATGGCTTCTTGAAGTCTTTTAACAAACCGCTCGTCCACCCTCCAGTAGATCATCTCCACTATGACAGAAATAAGCATTGCTCTGGGGTCCTTGTACACTCAATTCATACATTCACCATGGTGGGTAATAGAAATGCCGAACCTAGCCCCATTATTCCATATAAAATGTCCACATGCGCAAGTCTTGTCCTTTAGCCCATGTTACCCCCACATGGTTTATCTTCCAGATAACCTTCATCCTCTTCTTGTATTTTTTTTGGTTGGTGAGCAACTTCTTCAAGGTTAAAAAAACTAATTAGTACATGAAAGTTTCATGATGACAAAAAAAACCCAGTTCAAGGTGCATACCTGCATTCCACAATTCATCTATGATGACTTTCTTCCCAAATTTGTGTTGGTAATTGGCAAGAAAGTATCGAACCCCTGCCATAGGTAGCCTTCCTAGATAGATCCCGGGATGAAACCTCAGTATGGACGGTGGGTAGTACCAATTGAAAGGAGCTACGAGCTTAATGCCCCAGATACGATAGCCTAGATCGTGGTGACTATATATGGGTCTAGGGGAGGCGTACTCGGAGGCTTGAGGATAACCACGAAAAGAGCTCACTCACCACATTCGATAAACCCTATGTATCTAGTCATTGCATAGTATCCCTAGGCTACGGTGAGAAATAGTTCCCCAAAGTACCTGCTTTTAGCTTTATCAATCTCTTGACTAGTTAATTTGCACAAATCCTCCACACAAACTCTCAAACCGATCGACTAAATAACAACAAGGTGGTAAGTACGCTAGGGTACCAGGACCCGAGTAGAATACGACCTTGATTGCCACTATACGACAATTCCATTTTAGGTTAAACTTGGCCTGGGATGGGATAGTTGATGACACATGTTAACGATAGACAATAATCTGCATGGATCAATGTGATCAAGCTTTTTTGGCGCCGTTGCTGGGGAACCTTGGTAGCTAGTAGAAAACCATAAAGTTGTTAGTTCACTCTTTCCTTTGTTTTTTCTTGTGTTCTTGTTTGTGTTTTGTTGTTTTCGTATTTGTTTCATTTTGTGTTTTGTTATCCAACTTCGTACGTCACGGGTTGTTGAGGTTGTGTTTTGTAGAACTTTTGTATGCAAATAAGGGATTATTTGGAGATATTACTTCTTGATACTAAAATCGAGAGAACCCTTCGGAATCTAAGAAGAGTTGCAAGACCTCAATCTCCACCAATGGCAGATCAACAACCTCAAGTTCCGCCAAGGCCAAGAACAATCGGTTCTAACTCTAGGCCAAGTGTGGATAATATTCAATCACCTATTCATCATCCAACGGTGCCCAACAACGACTACGAGATAAAGTTGGGCACAATTTTAATGCTTCAAAGTGCGGTTCAATTCAGTGAGATGATGAGTGAAGATGCTCACGCACACGTCAAGTCGTTTTATGAGTTGACGGATGGAATCAAAGTGAATGGGGTTCCTCAAGAGAAAGTTATCCTAAGGTTATTTCCGTTTACCTTGAATGGAGCGGCCAAGCAATGGTTGAATAATCAACCACATCACTGGATCACCTCATGGGAGGATCTATGCAACATGTTCTTCGCAAGGTATATTCCACCTTCTAAGACGGTTTTAATGAGAAGTGAGATTACAATGTTCCAACAAGAGGAGGATGAGCCATTGTTCGAAGCATGGGAAAGGTTAATCTCTCTTACTCAAGTGCCCACACCATGGCATCACCGATTGGTTAATAGTGGAAAGCTTTTATAATGGTTTGACAACAGAGTCATGGAACCTCATTGATTAGGCTAGTGGAGGTGACATTAGGAACAAAGAACTCGGAGAACTTCAATAATTGATTGAAGAGATGGCCCTCAATAGCTACGATTGGGGTGACGGAAGAAGTGGCAAGAGCATGAAGAAGGGAAATTTAATGAAGGTCGAAGAACCATCATTGTTAGCGGCTCATATTCAAGAACTTACCAAGAAAATTGATCAAGTTGCATCATCGATGAAGAGCAATGGCAAGCAACTTATTAAATGTGATTGGTCTGGCGACTCAAGTCATACTATGGAAGAGTGTAATTCTATGATTGCGGCTTCACTAGAATTTGAGCCAGCCAACTTTGTTGGAGGACAATCTCGATGAAACAATCCTTATAGCTCAACATATAATCCAGGTTGGAGGAATCATCCTAACTTTCTTTGGTCTTCTCCGACGGATAGAAAACCTCCGAGATTTCAATCTCAAGCTCCAATGCAAAATTCTTATTCAAGACTGAGTCAACCTTTATACCAAAGAGCGTATCAAGAGCAAATTCGACCCTCCGATGTTCAAATCTCTAAACTTCAAGACTTGGTAGGTCAATTTCTTACACACTCCAAAAGGAAGTTTGAAGCTATTGACAAGTTCATAGAGAGTACCTCAACCAAATTCTCAAGGTTGGAAGCGGGTCAAAGGAATCAACAAGCTTCACTTTAAAATCTCGAAGCTCAACTAAGTTCGTTGGCTCAAACTCTATTGTTAAGACCTCAAGAAACTTTACCGGGCAATACCAAACCTAATCCAAAGGAAGGATATCAGGCAATAAATCTAAGGATTGGCCAACCTTTGAAGGAGATTCCTATTTCATCTCCGAGGATTCCGGTAAGAGAAGTTCAACGTGAATTCGTCAAGAAGAAGAGCTAGTTCTGAAAGAGGCGCAACCCCCATTGAAATCAAGATTGAAGATGAGAAGAAGTCAAAGAAGACTTAAGTACCTGATCCAACACCAAAAGTTCATTATCCTACACGATTATTTGAAAGTGAAATATATCATGAATGTCCACCGTGGAAGCATACCTTAAAGCAATTGAAGGTAACGCTTCCTTTCCTAGACATGGTGATGAAGATTCCTAAATATACTAAATTCTTGAAGGAAATATTGTCGGGAAAAAGGAAAATGGAAGTAGTTATGGTATATGTTAGTGAAGTGTCTTCGGCATTCATTGGGTGTGGAGGATTCCCTCCCAAATTACAATATCTGAGAATATTCACTATTCCATTTACCTTAGGAGTCAGAACATTTTGGAACCTGTTAGCCGATTTAAGTTCTAGCATCGACATTATGCCTACACGGATATACAATGAACTAGACCTTGGACCACCAGTACCTACTCAAATGTGGATTCAGTTGGCCAATAGGTCCGTCGTCGAGCCAAGAGGAATCATAGAGAACATTTTGGTGAAGTGTGCTCATTTTGTCTATCTGGTGGACTTCGTGGTTCTTGACATGGAGGGGAATAATGCATCAATTATCCTAGGCCAACCATTCTTAGCCACGGCTCGGACTATCATTGATGTAAGTGGAAGCAAGATCAGCTTAAGGTTTGGTGAGGAGCTAATAAGCTACAAGATGACTCCAATCCCCAATTTGCACAAATACCTCAATTGGGACAATGTCAAGATGGATTATGAGCCGATCACACCTCCTACCACACCGCATTCAAGCCCCGAGATAGAATGGTTCAATATGGTCTCCCATATTGACCCCCATGATAGTAAAGTTGAAGGTTCAAGTGACTCTTGCAAAAATATGGGGAGACCGGGTAAGGAAAAGTTTCATTACAAAAGGGAAACCCAAGATTTTCTTAAAGTTTCTCATCAAGCCAATGATCATAGAAGGAAACTCAAAATTTTCATCTTTGAAGAAAGATATCTCAAGAAAGGAAGTCGGATGGTTAAGAACAACCTAGCTCCTATAATTGAAGATGAAGAATGCGGGGAGTGCTATAAGCCATTCACGGATAATGACATTTCTACAAGGAAGCTTGGTTCCTTCAATAATACATATCAACCTTCAAATGGATTCGTCCTATCTCAAGCACCGGATGAGGCATTTGAGAGACTCCATGATCTTCACCTGGGACTTCACCATAAGTATGATTTCCACGAAGAATCATCGGTGAAGGATTGAGATCTTTTCTTTTTATCTCAAGGAGTCAAGTCAGGCGAAAAGACTCTTAAGACGAGCTTGTTGGGAGGCAACCCAACAACGCGGTTTGCATATCTTTTCCTTTTCTTTTTGAATAATTGCTTAGGTAGTATATTAGAGATGCATTGAGAATTATTGATATAACTTAGCCCTTGTTTTTTGATGTTTGAATGATTTGGATGGATGATTAGGCTTAGGGAATTGGAGGAAGCATGTTGTCCTGAATAGGGAAAAGATCGCGGCTGACATACTAAAGATCGCGGTCGCGATCTCAAGTCGTCAGCTCACAATCTTGTTCGTGCTTATTTAAAAGGGGAACTCACATGTCACCCATGTGTAGTTTAGCCATCTTATCTTTTTAGACCTTCATGCCATGTTTCTCCACTCCTCTTAGCTTGATGAGCATAACTACTCTATTTTCACTTTCCATCATCTTTTGAAGAGGATTTTTAATTGCTTTTGAATTTCCAACATTCTCTTAGCAAGAGAAGGTACACTTTCCCATTTTCCAAATTTTAATCACCTTATCTTGGCCAACATGGGTTGAATGTTTGAGATCTTGAAATGCCCATTTCCACCTTGATATGACATTTTGATGCCATTGGATTCTTTTCTTCTCCTTAATGAGCTTGCTATGTATTTTGGGAGACCTTGGTGGGCAGTTTCCATGCATTCCTTTTGTTTTCAAAAACCATCCACCAATTGTTCGTGAAAAGTCCCCAACTACAAAGGCTTCATTCTTTTCAATCCTATTCATTGAGCATCAACTTCTTTGCATGGGTTAACTTTTATTATTTGATTTTGAATTGATTTGGGAGATCCTAGTGTCCATTTTCTTGGAACTATCTCTCCATCTAAGTTCCCTCTCTTTCCCAAGTCTTAGTCTCACTCAAGTGTGGGGGGAACATAGAGGCCTTATGATAGTTCATTGCAAAACTACCCTTATGATACGTGATGTTTGATATGATGGTTTGTGCATTGTATACTACTTGTTTTGAAGGATAAAATACAAGACTACGGAAATGGCTCGTGGTGAGAGTTCCTCTTCTCATACCTCTCACCCTCGACAAGGCCAATGGACGAAGACAAGGAAAACCAAATCAGAGAAAGTAGTTGTTGAAGACCCACATTCACCATCATCTATTCCACATATATCAAGGGAACTTCATCAAGATAATAAAGTCAATGACGGAGGCGGCATAGAGCACATCACTCATTACTTTTTGGAACATGTCCCCAAGCAATTCAAGACCAAACTTCTGTGGCTTCAAGGATTACCCTTAGGAGAGAGTACATATTTCAACTGGATAATCCTCTCACAACTTGGGATTGAGGATGCAATCTGCTCTAAAGTGCAGAAGTTGGAATGGCTTAAGTTGCTCTCTATTCAAGAAAATATTTACCGGGTGCTTGTTCTGGATTTGATTAGCAAGCTCACCATTCGAGATATGAGAGGTGCCTCCAACCTTGAAGACAATATACAATTCCAACTATAAGGAGAGCAGTGCCAACTGTTGATCCAAGAATACACTAGAGCAATGATTATTTACTCGACAGAATTCGTTGACTCATCATGCACTTTTGCTACCTTGAGAAGGGAATCCGACTTCCCTTGATTCAAGGCATTTTATGAATCTGAAGTCAAGAGATCTAACATTTGACCTTGGCATGTCAAGCTATCGAAAGCTAGTAAATTAAAACCGGAGTGGCAGCTCATTCACCACGTGATTGCTAGGTCTGTGGGAGGAAAGAACAGGAGGAAAGGCAACTAAATTGCCCGAGATGTCACCTTCTTTTATAGTATGAATCTACCCCGATCTCTTCATCTCGGTTTGGCTATCTTATCTATCTTCAAGCGTTATGAGACGGATGATTGACTCACCGCACTTCATGGAGGAGTTTTTATCACTCGTCTAGCCAAGTATTTCCAAGTCGATTTCGGGGCCATGCAATTTCGATTGGATAGTAGGACCACTCCTATATCCTTCAAAGTCTTGAAGTCGAAACTCAAAGTTCTACACATGAGCGACGATGGAATTTGAGGAGGACGGGGACTTCCATTTTCAACCACTAATACATTGGACATGGAAGGTACCGTGTTCCGTCTTTTGGAAGCTAGGGTGGCACGAGAGCGAAGAAGATTTGCAACCGAGGGAGACCAAGTGGAGAGCGCATATGAAGGAGGAGAGTCACCCATACCCACTCCTCAACTGGTTCACCCATAGGTCAACAATGAAAAAGATGAACATTCTGCGATAATGAAAAAGATGAACATTCTGATCGAAGATGTATCGGCCCAATTTGATCGCTCCACTCCCTTTACACCACTCCAAGAAGAAGAAGAAGAAGAAGAAGAATAAGAAGAAGAAGGACCCTCCGAGGAGGATTGAGTACTAGGCATCCAAGGCCTAAGTTCTATCTTTTCTTTTTCTTGGCCTTCCTTTATTTTAATTAAAACAATGTTTAATTATCGCTTTATTTTTTGTTTTGCTTTTCTTACTTTAAATACTCTAGCACTAGTAGTGTTAGTACTTAAATTATTTATCTATCGTACCTATAACTCTTAATCGTCTTCCTATCTATCTTATGCGCTTTATCGTTGTGAAACCCATCAGGAAGACAAAGACCTACACTTGTGTACCTTCACCAACCCACAACCCAACCTATGGCAACCTTCATGATCTGTTCTTATGAAACTCGCACATTGAGGAAAATATTTGCTCAAGTGTGTGGGGGATGTATGAATGTTTGAATGATTTATCATGATTGGTTGAACCATGAATTGCTATTATCCTCCCTTGTTTGTGAATGTAAGACGTTGATGAATGCTTATGGGAGTGTATGCTAGCAATTGTTTCTGTGTTGTGGTGATCAATTGTCAAATGATAGCGTTTTGGAACCTTGAATGCAATACCCAATTTTTTTCAAACTTGAGGGTTCCAAATCACCTTGTTCCTTGCAACCCCCTACTTAATATGCTTTAATTTGCTAGATAATTGATGTGTTGTGCTCGCTAGTAGTTGCATTATTAGAGTATCGGTGTATGGGTAATTTTACTCTCTTCTTCCTCTGTTTTTAGTGGATAATATTTGTTATTTTAGGAAGAACATGTGTGTGTGATTCTCTTTCTGTTTGATTTTTGAACTCGAAGCTTTTAAAGATTTGTGCGTATTAGAAAAGACAGAAAAGAGAGAAATATCTTTTGAAATGAGGTTATGCTTGGGGACATTCATGTGACAGATAGCTTTACCGCGTCCCGACCATCTTTCACTACTTACCATCCCCCAAGTATCTTTCCTACTCACGGAATCGTATGTAAAGGTCTAAAGTACCTTTTAGCGATTCATGAGACCTCACAGCCTCGTTTTTACCCAACATGTGTGGCAATCCAACGTGGAGTGCAGGCTGGGAAGTGGTGCTTGGGCTAAGAGGAATCTGCCCATCAACTTCCCACATGTGACCTTGAAAGGGAAGGCTATGATTCATCCGCCCTTGGTCATGAGGGAGAGATGCCTGTTTTTAAAAGAATTGTAAGAGCTTGGTGCAATGTGCGTCAATGTTGAAAAAGGAGACCAATAAATAACAACTCCTAATCGTAAGAAAGAATAAAAAGCACCTTCGAGAGTTCATGTACTTACTATTGTATGAGAAATCTCCCGGTGCACACCTTGAATGTTTGGCCTAAGGTAGTAAGTATGGTCCTCATCCGAGAGTTTGTGCTTGCATAGTAAGACGATAGTAACATTCATTCTTCTCCGTCTACTCTTCTTTATGCAATGAAGAACTTGAGTGCAGTCCCCATTGATTTGTCTATCATGTTGCATTAGGTTTGAGTAGGTTTGCTTCGGAACAAGCAAATGCCTAAGTGTGGGGGAGTTTGATAACACCTAAATTGGTGTTATTTACCCTTCAATTAAGGTTTGTTTCGTGGCAATTCATATGCATAATTTCTTGAACATCGTCAATTGCATCCCTATTTCGTTCCTATTTGAATTCGATGTGATTTTAGGGTGCTTTAGACGATACATGTGAATTAGGTACAAAATAAGGTCAAAAGTGTAGCAAGGGGACAGAAGACTGAAGATCGTGGCCTAGAAGTGAAGATCACGGTCGAGATCATGGACCGCAAAGTCGAGCTAAAGATCGCAGCCTGGAAGCCCAAGATCGCGGCCGCGAATTGGAGGGCTCAGGGCGCGAACTTCTTGAAGAATGAGCCATGGATAAACAGAGAGTTTCCTTGGTTGGATCACGACCATAGTGCAATTTGACTGCAAGGACGATCACGGCCGCAACTCGTGGATCACGACGTGAAGTCAGTCCGTGATCTCCTCCTTCCCGAAAGCTGAAACGGTAGCGTTGCAAGATCGTGGACTCGCCGATGAAGATCTCGCCCGCGATCTTGACCTTGTCTGCCGTAAAATTCTCCATCTTCTTATGCCTATAAATAGAAGACCCATTCCCCCTCATTTGAGAGAGCTGATTTTGAGATAGAATATTTGGTTTTAGAGAGAGAAAAGAGAGAGAAGCTAAAGGAAGGAGAAGATGAGAAGAAGGAGAAGGAGCTAGAAGAGATGAGGCATCTTCCTCAACCTCAAGACTTCATCAATTTCTTCTATGTATCTTCTTCCTTCCTTTATGGAGTAGTCCTCTAAAGTACTAGGGGTTATAAACCCCAAAACCTAGTTTTAAGGTTTACTATGTATGTATGGATATTTTAGGGTTTAAATGGATGAATGTGTTTATCTAGTTGATTTTGTTGCTATTCTAACTTTGATTGTGTTTGGTTAAATCGCCCAAATCTTCTCTACTAGCCTACTTTATGCTTCTACGCTAGGTTTGTAGTTTTAGAGTTATACGGGTATGCATCATCTAGCAAATCAAGGTTAGATGTATGAATAGGGACTTTTGGTGGTCGAGGAGACCGAAAACCCGGGATGAAACCTCGGTGTGGATGGTGTGTAGTACACATTGAAAGGAGCTATGAGCTTAATGCCCCAGATACGATATCCTAGATCGAGGTGACTATATATGGGTCTAGGAGAGGAGGCTTGTGGATAACCACGAAAAAGAGCTCACTCACCACATTCGATAAACTCTAAGTATCTAGACATTACATAGTAGCCCTAGGCTAGGGTGAGCAATAGTTCCCCGAAGTACCTACTTTTAGCTTTATCAATCTCTAGACTAGTTAATTTGCTCAAATCCTCCACACAAACCCTCAAACCGATTGACTAAATAACAACAAGGTGGGAAGTAGGCTAGGGTACCAGGACCCGAGTAGAATACGACCTTGATTGCCACTATACGACAATGTCATTTTTTGGGTTAAACTTAGACTAGGATGGGGTAGTTGTTGACACGTGCTAACCATTGAAAATCATATGCACAGATGAATGTGATCAGCGACTAATTTAATATATGGTTTATTGCTTCTTCGGATCTGGCCTTCTCTAGCAATTCTCAAGTGTAGATTCCTTTATCAATAAATGCCCCAAGATTGACAGCAAGAATGGGTCCATGGATGGCTGCTAGAGAGGGGTATTTGACAATAGAGCATGGTTTTTGAGCCGGTGGCATGGCGGCCGGTAGAACCGGGTTCCCTTGGTGCTAGATACACAACTGGCTGGAAATGCATCCGGTATGACCGACTTGACCAATTTTCAATCTTTAAACAAAATAATATCATTTTGGTGAGTTCATTAACAAAAAATAATTATTTTTTATTTTATTCTTCAATTTGAAAGTTCAATGTTGATTTTATTTGTTGAATTCAAGTATTAATATTTATATATTTATGTTATTTGTTGGATTCAAGTATACACTTTTTGATATTTGCGTTAAATGTTCTATTTAAATATGAGGATTTTCCGTTTTGTTTGAAATTTTGTATTTTATTTAAAGTGATTGTTTTCAAATAAGTTATATATTTGCCTAAATTCATTTTGTGTTAATGATTTCCCACTTCTATACATGTTTTGTTAAAATCGGCATGAACTGATGATATACACAAATTGTACCGCTGGTTTGATCGGTATACACCGATTTGACAACCTTAAGTTTTAGCAATGTCGTCAAAAGTGAACCGGAGTACGACCCGATAATGTGAATGGCTCGGTCTTTAGCGGTCCAACCGACATCAGACCGTTTAAAAACCGTTAGAGAAGCGAAACCTAATAAACAATAAGTATAAATAGTAGACACTTCTTCCTAATGTGGGTGGATTTGGTCAGGGGGATGCGGAAATAGTACTTCAAGACCCATTACGCGTCCAAGGCCTTTTTTTCTTCTTGGCATCTGTTGTTTTGGCACAAATCTTTTTAGTTCTTAAAAAGAAACAATTTGAGAAGGTTCAATTGTCAGAAATGAATTTCTAGATCTGCAGATTTATCAACATTCAGTTTTGAAAAAGAATTTTTTTTTGTTGGAAATTCTGTATGATAAAAAAATTGTTAAGTTAATAAGGCTTTTGCTTTTCTTTCTATTCTTTTTCTATCTATATGGTAAAACATGACTAAATTACTCATCTACAAAAGATTAATTGAATTAGTGGAAGCAGTAGGTTGATTCTCTACCAAATCATACATTGAAATAAAATGTCAATTGAATCAATGACTTCCTGGTTCAATGTTAAATTAATATTATGAATCATTGGAAGCAGCCGCACAATTAGTCAATTAATTCACCTTGTGTCGAGCAAAGCAGAGACCGGTGGAGATGATGCGGAGGTGAGACTGCTGGTGGGAGATGCGCTGGAGTAGAGGCGGCCGGTGGGAGCTACAGAGTAAAGACTGCCGGTGGGAGATGGTGCGGAGGAGAAACGGCCGGAGCAGGGGAGATGCGTTGGAGCCGAGGAGACGCGCTGGAGTAGGTGAGACAGACGATGACGATGTCGAGATCTACGGGGATGGGGACTACACCGATGGGAAGCTCCCAAGAACGGGACGGGAAGTGACGACGAATCGGGAGGAGGGGACGGCGACTAGCACTGGCGATGGAGATGGCGAGTGGGGAGCGGGGAGCGGGGAGCTGCTACGGGGAGTGGGGATGCCGACGATTTCGACGAGACTCGCCGAATCCGGGATGGGAAGTGTCGACGGCGGCAGGACTGGCGCTACTCTTCCTTCTCTGTTCGCGAAGAAGACGAAGAAGATGAAGTGAATTGTGGCTAGGGTTTTTTTCAGCCCCAACGTTTCGCCTTCATTTTCACTTTTTCAGTTTTTTTTAATTAATTATAACAGCCTGAATAGGGTAAAACCGAGTAACCGCCTCGACCGCTCCAGAAAGCCGAAACGGCTAATTGACTGATTCGAGCCGGTTTTACGATCGGGTGGCGGCTTTAGTGGTCCGGCCGGCCGGCTCGGCTCGGTTTTAACAACATTGAGTTTTAGAGATAGAAATAGAGTCATTTTTCTAAATTGATTTGATTTTCTTGTATCTAGATTTCCTTTCATTCTATAGCTCATAGCAATTGGCCTTAGAGGAAAGGGCCCGACTCAATGTCCTTTTCTCCAGGGACTGGTAAAAGAGAAGTTGATACCTAAATCCGATTAATTTCATTATATTCATTCAATTTGGCAAGTGTCCAGTTCTTGACTTCTGGTCTCCTGGTCCCATTTGTAAAAATCAAGTTTTAAGAAAGTGTTAGGCGCAAGGCGAGCGTTGAGGTTTTGCCTAGCGTCTAGCATGTTTAGGCTTTGTCTAGGCATGCCTAAGTATTAGATGTAAGCATAGCAAAATATATCACACTTTCCTACAATCACAAATTTATGAATCAAAATACCGCCTCTACCTCTCATTTCTAAACCTCATCAACAACACATGATAAAGTACAAAATATAGTGTGGCGAAATGAGAAATGAAGAAAAGGTTGGAAAATAGCGAAGCAAATTGAAAGCATAGAATCGCAAAAAAAATGAAGAAGCTAATCTAAAATGGTTGTCACTAACTCTAGCCTAGCGGCTAGGAGCACTCGGGAGGGAAAGAAGGAAAAGGGAGGACGGTCTTGATTTCTCTATAACCTAGCAGCATATAAAAAAGGTAGAAAAAGACATTGTGAAATAATTTTGAGGCGTAACTCAATGATGGCTAGATGTTGCCGAGGACACAATGTGATCGTGATGCCTTGTCCACTACTTTTGGCCAAAGTGAGGCATTTTCCTTCTGACTTGCGCCTAGACGAGGTTAGGCGAGTGTCTAGGCACGCTTTTTATAACCTTGATAAAAACATAGTACAAAAATATGTTTAGTTACATTTTTATTTGTCGTTGTGGGTTGTGAAATCATAAATTCGATTTTATTCATCTTGTCACAATCTTTTGAATGAAATGATTATTACATGAGGATAATACTTTCTGTG
The DNA here is from genome assembly GCA_946122785.1 of Linum tenue. Taxonomy (NCBI): domain Eukaryota; kingdom Viridiplantae; phylum Streptophyta; class Magnoliopsida; order Malpighiales; family Linaceae; genus Linum; species Linum tenue. Next base: position 34,057,995 of record CAMGYJ010000008.1, read on the forward strand.
GCTGATGAAAGGAGAACCATTGCTAGAAATGTTTGGAGTTCTACAATGTTTCAAGAATAAGATTTGGCACCAAATCTGTCACATGAAAAAAACGTCAATAATAATTGAGGGGCAACTTCATGTTGTCCAATGTCCATTGGAAAGTGACTTAATTGCTGCTCATCTATTTGACAACTTCATGTCCAATCCTCTATTTTGTGTTGTATAATGTTGTATCATCACAATTCACAAGTAAAACGAAGCTTCCCCCAATAGTTGAGGTTTGTCCAACCATCGTTTAAGAGGGATGCGGAGAAGTTTTGATACCACTTGTACCATTTCGAACCTTTTTCCGACTAGATATTGTCTGCTTTGGGCCTAGACCCTCGCGGATTTTCCCTAAGGATGCATATTAAGGTGACTTCACTTCAGATAACGCATCCTTGCAGTGCTCCACGGTGAACACGTTTAACTTCGGAGTTCTTAGAAACTTTTTTATTTCACCCTAAAACGCATCTTATCATTTAATGTCTATTTCTTACCTATAAATCATGGAATCTTTGTTATAATTTGTCGATTTCACCTGTTATATTCTCAAACCGACAACAAAAAAGTTCAGAGCCATTTCGTCCCTTTTTTGGTGAATCAATGATGTACTACCACTACCTGGTACGTACTGTTGAAAATGACAGACAACTCTTTTAGTAGATCACAATGTCGTGGAGACATCACAACCGCCCACTCCATCAACATCGCAGAAAATGACATAAAATTAATATTCCAAAAGAAATCAAGAAACTATCAAAAGGAGATATAATTTCCTAGTACGATAAAATAAAATACATACACTATATTGATATTTTTCAGAAAACAAAATGAATAAATAGGATTTGATCAATATAACAAAAACCCAAGTGAATTAGAAGGGAAAAGTTAGGGTAATAATATCAAGGTGTTGTTACCATTGATTAATTAAATAGTAGACATGTGGCTAATACATTTCGGTTGGCCAATTTTTTTCCTAGTAAAATTCTTTTTTACTATTGGTGTTGGGATGTCCATAAGTTTTACCTTATATGGTGGCATAACAAGTTGAAGAAAAATGGGTTATTTCAAAATGTAAGAAATGGTTTAGAGTAGACGAGTGAAAAGTTGGTCTTTCCAAAAACATTTTCTTGTTGAACTTTCTAGGGCAATGCTGAAAGGCACCTAATATCTGATATCACTCGGTAATACTTTGACTTAAGTGTTTAGCTATGAGGAGTTAGTCTATAGAAGAGCATTCTTAACTTTCAAACAATCTTAATTCTACCAGCCAACTCCATATAGGTCATAGAACTGAGAACTCCCTCCTAGATTTTGATGTTCATAATAACAACTCGGAATTTTTTAATAAGACGCATATGTCCAAATTTTTAAATTGATTGATAGGTATTGATTCAACTCTTTTGTTGGTAGTCAATATTCACAATTATCTATTTCATCCTTTAGTGGCGGAGTACAAACAAATTATTAAGTTAATTAAAAAATTTGAACATAATTACATTTTTTATGGTGAAAGAACACATATGTTTTTTACTAACAATTAGGTTTATAATTGTTCCAATGGTCAAAGTTTACAATATAGTTTTATTAACAATTAGGGTTATATTTATAATTTGTGCCAATAATCAAAGTTTTGCAGTAATTCAATTATTATCTCTTAAATTAAAACCTAATGTTTATTCGCTAAGCGCTATTGATTTCAGCCAATAGTAATAATTTTTAAAAGAAAAGGAATGGAAGTCTGAAAATTCCCTTCTATCATTCTATGCCTTCACGAAATCACGAGTAACCATCATAACCGTATAATTGTCCTCCTCTGGCAGCGAAAGCCCTCTCTTCAGTTCCTCCACTCTCACACATTCTCCCTTGGGCGATCATTTCCCAAATCCGTCGCATCAAATTAGAACCCACAAAATTCACTACCCGAGCTTTTTTTTTTTCTGGGTTCTTCAGATCTTCAATTTCGGCTGTTCCTGATCGTTCTACACTGCCGACTATTTTGGAACCAATTGCGATTTGGAGCCGTGAAGACCGATTTCCGGGTTTCTGGGAACCGGTGGAAAGTGGGGCGGATTGGAGATGAGGCGGAGGCCGGTGGATTTCCGACGGCCGGTCAGGAGGAGGTTATCGAATGTGGTGTGGTGGACGCTATGTGGAATAGTTGTGCTCTTGTTTATAGTAATTTTCAGTAAAGAGAGCCAAATTGAATCTAAGCATTCAATCAGTAAGGTAAAGATCTGTGCTTTTTTTATGTTTGATATCCCTCCTATGTTTGTTTATGTGTGCTTGTATGTTCAAACTATTTCCCGTTGTGGGAACTTTGTGGTTTGATTGGTTGCTCGGAGAATGTGTGTGGTGGCCGGTGGGGGTATACTGCAAGGAGATCAATAGCTATTGATTTAAAGTTGGGTAGCATTCTTCATAGGCAGAAAGCATGGTGTAACTCTTGTAACTAGCTTTATAAGCTGGACTAGTGTGCGTATAGGACTACACTTGATCTAGAAGTAGTTTTGGTAGATTGGGATGATGTATAACATGATTTATCTTTACTGATGGTTAAGTTTCTGAATCTCCATTAGGCTGCAGAGCAGGTTTCAATTCTTAGAACTAAGGAAGTCAACTTCGTCTGACAGGTTGGAGAGTGGATTTCCTCAGGATTAGGGAACCTACGCATATTATATGTCGTTTTAGTTCGTTCACAACCATTACAAAAGTGGGAGTATGTAATTCGTCAGTGAAAATTGGATTTGCAGGTTAGGTTTATATTCAACTGACTCGTATAATTTACATCATCTAAAAATGCAAGAACATCATGAACTTAATATATCTGATAGAGATTCAGTTGTGTCCATAGCAATCATGATCGTGATGTTCTTGCAACAACTTTGGCTTATGATGTTGGTTTGGGAAGGAAAAGTGTGAGAAATTCAGACAATAATAAGTTTATGAATTTGTCATATGTATAGGTATTGATTTATATTCTTTGGATCTATATTTGACATCGAACAGAAGTAACGATGCAACCTGGCAAGAAATTTCTACTTTTTGTATTAATCTCAAATGGAAGAATTGTGAAAGGTTATGAAAGTTAATGTCTTTTCCAAGCAGAAGATGCTGTAAAAGCTATGATGACGCATAAAACACTCATTAGGATGTAGAAGATGCTGTAATGTTCTAGGGTGATAAATTAGGTTGTTGAACATCAAGTACATGCAGTTGTAGAATCATTGTTGAATTGCAGAATCATTGTCTTCAACCTGGCAATAAGACGGACAATGTTGCTCCTTATGTTTCTCCACATAAGCTCAGAGTTCACTAAAGATTTAATATATTTTTCAAACAAGTGAAGTAGAGATGAAATATGCTTCTTCTTTTTTTCCACCGGATTGACGTTTTTCTCTAGCCTATATTTTTGCAGTATGCCTAAGCCTAACTATTTCTGTTCAGCTCTTTATGGCTTCTCACCTCTGTTGCTTCTGTTCTGATTTTACTCCCCTCCAGCAGAACTCTATCAGCCAAGAGAAAGTCATTGAAGGGCTGAATGTCACGGACGAAATGTTGAGTCCCAATTCCGTCACCAGACAGCTCAGTGACCAAATATCTCTTGCCAAAGCATTTGTGGTGATTGCAAAAGAGAGCAACAATCTCCAGTTTGCTTGGGAGCTGAGTGCTCAAATACGAAACTCCCAAGTCCTTCTCTCGAGTGCTGCAACTAGGCGGGTCCCCTTAACCACTAGAGAATCCGACACTGCGATTCGTGACATGGCACTTCTACTCTTCCAAGGGCAGCAACTCCATTACGATAGTGCAACTATGATCATGAAACTGAAAGCAAAGATTCAAGCTTTGGAAGAACAGATGAGTTCCGTGACTGAGAAGAGCTCCAAATATGGGCAAATAGCTGCCGAAGAAGTTCCAAAAGGTCTTTACTGCATCGGTATACGGTTGACTACCGAGTGGTTTAGAAACTTGAGCTTACAGCGGAAGATCAAGGAGAGAATGCAAATGGAAGCCAAACTCAAAGACAACAGTCTTAATCATTTTTGTGTCTTCTCGGATAACATTGTTGCTACTTCAGTGGTGATCAACTCAACGTCCATTAGTTCAAAGAATCCAGATCGAGTTGTCTTCCATATAGTAACTGATGAAATCAACTATGCTGCAATGACGGCCTGGTTTGGTACAAACCAGTTTAAAGGAGTGACTGTCGAGGTTCAGAAATTTGAAGACTTCAAGTGGCTGAATGCTTCTTATGTTCCAGTTCTGAAGCAGCTTCAGGATGCTGAAACGCAAAGCTACTACTTCTCGGGTCATCATGATGATGAGAAAACTCCAATCAAGTTCAGGAATCCTAAGTACCTATCGATGCTGAATCACCTCAGATTTTATATCCCGGAAGTGTTTCCTGCACTGAAGAAGATAGTATTTCTCGACGATGATGTCGTTGTTCAGAAAGATCTATCTGCCCTATTTTCTATTGATTTGAATGGCAATGTGAATGGGGCTGTTGAGACATGCATGGAGACATTTCACAGGTACCATAAGTATTTGAACTACTCCCACCCGCTCATAAGAGAGCATTTTGACCCAGATGCTTGTGGGTGGGCGTTTGGGATGAATGTGTTTGATTTGGTGGAGTGGAGGAAAAGGAATGTCACTTCCATATACCACTACTGGCAGGAGAAGAATGTTGACCGGACGCTTTGGAAACTTGGGACCCTTCCACCAGGGCTCCTGACCTTCTATGGGTTGACTGAGCCTTTAGATCCCACGTGGCATGTGTTGGGATTGGGCTACACGAATGTCGACCCTCATTTGATCGAGAAAGGAGCTGTGTTGCATTTCAATGGGAACTCGAAGCCATGGCTGAAGATTGGGATGGAGAAGTATAAGCCTTTGTGGGAAAAGTTTGTGGACTACTCTCATCCTTTGTTGCAGCAGTGCAACTTCCATTGATTCTTTTATGGGGGTGAGGCTTTCAGAAAGTTGCGGACATTTTTGTACCCCGAGGCATTACACTTGGCACGATTTTTTTCCTTTTGTTTGGTATTTGAGGGAGTGTAAGAGGTGGGTGGGATGGCTTTGGCTGGCTAACTTGACAGGTGATGGTTGTAAAAGTGGCTCTGTTGTAGTGTAGAATTTAGAAGAAGGATTATTCACGTCAGATACATTACAGAAGTTTATCTGTTTCTCCAGTAGAATTAATGTCCATTATTCCCCGGCCCTGTGTGTTTTCTCAGTCTCTAGGCCATTAGTTCTAGCAGGTTACTGAGTTGATACTGTAGTAATGTAACGCAAACACCACTTAAATTCACTTCAGATTATTTTTTTCCAGTTATCAATAATTTCCTGGTTCTTGCTGTTTCAAACTTACTGATCCTTCCTGGGAAAAGATGGGCATGGGCATAATCAATGCTTTTCAGAATCAGACTGGACACGGTTCAATTAGTGGTCGAAGTTTCAATGGTTTACCATTACAAAATTGTTGGTTTACCGTTTATAGAACGGTAGTATGTTTATGAGTTGTTTATAGAACCGTTCATGCGCTATAACATAAACAACATATATTACATTAATTTTTTAGTGAAACAAGCACTAATTATAAATAATTTCAAATCCATATCATCTATCACTAAAACAAGGGTTAATGTCTTCTTTTGGCCCGAACTATGACCATATAATCAACTTTGGCCCGTGGTTTCAGAAATTAACATCCTGGCCTCAACTATGCAGCATATAGACTTAATTGGCCCGACACATAGTTTGACCGTCAATTTGGACGGTCAACTCCGTTGACCGTTAGTCAACATGCCATGTCATTGCCTAGTCAGCCAAAAAATCAATAAAAATTTAAATTCAAATTATTTTCCTAATTTCTATTATTTATAAATTTCCAATTAACCAAGAAATAAAATTCTAAAAATATAAAATAAAATTTTTGGGATATTTGAAAATGATAATTTTATAAATTAACCAAAAACTATCAAATTAAATTTTATAAATTTAAAAATTATGATATAAATTATATTTTTGTGGGAAGTTTTAAAAATATAAAATGATTTGATAATTTTTGGTTAATTTATAAAATTTATCATTTTTCAAATTATCCAAAAAATAAACAAAATCAAATTTATTTTATGTTTTTTATAATTTATTTTTGGTTAATTTGATAATAAAAAAGAAAAATTAGATAAATAATTTGAATTTACATTTTTTTAATGGTTTTTAGGCTGACTAGGCAATGACATGGAGTGTTGACTAACGGTCAACGGAGTTGACCGTCCAAATTGACGGTCAAACTATGTGTCGGGCCAATTGAGTTTATATGCTGCATAGTTGAGGTCAGGATGTTAATTTCTGAAACCACATGCCAAAGTTGATTATATGGTCATAGTTCGGGCCAAAATAAGGTATTAACCCCTAAAACAACTAGCTGAAACGAGGGACAACTAAACAACTCCTAAACATACTACAAGGGACGGGATACGTGACAACCCCTAAGGGGGTTGTCAGATTGACAACCAACAGTATTTTAGGTATGAAAAAAAGAAATATATTAATTACTTTTTTTGTATTAATTATATTGGGAATTAAAAACCCATATTAAATATATTTTTTTTTAAACTTAAATCCTATGCATTAATATCTCTATCTATCTCTCTCTCTTCCTTTCTCCAGCGGCCACTCCGACGAATTCTCTCCAGCAGACTCCCTCCGGCATCCTGAAAAAATGTACAAGTACGTTAAAAAGTGTACCAATCCATTAGTCTACTGGTAATTAATATACCAGTGCTAGTGGTACGCTACCAGTGCGTTTAAAAATGTACCAGTGCTAGTGGTATGCTACCAGTACAGCGCTACCACTACCATATTGTATCGTACCACTAGCACTGGTAGCGCTACCAGTGCTAGTGGTACGCTACCAATGCTAATGATAGCGTACCACTAGCACGGGAAGCGTACCACTAGCATTGGTAGCGGTACTAGTAGAGAATAACACAAAAAAATATGATAGTGGTACCAGATGATAGTGGTACGCTACCACTACCAGCTACCTTATGGTAGTGGTATGTACCACTATCACTGGTACGCTACCAAAAGAAAAATGGTACCACTAAAAAACCAGATCTAGAAAAGGGAAGTTGGTGACGGGAGAGAGAGGCAGAGGGGAGAGGGTTACCTCGCGACGGCGACAGTAGTGGGGGACGAAGGGGAAAAGATGATTGTGCCGCGGTGGGCTGGCGGGAGAGATTTGCAACAACAGGGTGTGGAGGGAGGCTGAGGATGGCGAAGACGGCGGCGGTAGAAGGCTCGACAGGCGGCTGCAGAAGACAGTGGCGTCGACGCCGGCAGTGGAGGGCTGTGGCAGCGGAGGGCTCTGCGGTAGAGAGGGAGGAGAGATGGTGATGGCTGCGGGAGAGAGGGAGGAGAGACGGAGGAGAGAGAGAGAGGGAGGATGGAGGAGTTAGGGTTTTTTACTATTTATATGGTAGGGTGAATGATTGGGTGTGGTAAATTTTTACCCTTCCAAAAATACCCTTCCTTTAATCTTAACCGTTAATTTGAAAAAAAAAAAAAAAACAGGAGAGAAAGCGTATCCAAGGGCTATGAAGTGGGTTGTGAATCTGACAAAATGAGTTTGATATGAGTTGTCAAATAATGAGGGAAAGAGTTACGTATAATTAAGTGACCATTTTGGCGGTTGAGGTCTTGTAGTTAGGGATGTCAATCCAACCCGTAACCATGGGTACCCTACCCGACCGTAACCGGTCAACGAGGGTAATTACCCGCTTTGACGGCTTAAGGGGCGGGTATGGGTAATACCTGGTTTCTAAATAAAGGGTAGGGTACGGGTATGGTAATCGATAATACACGCCCCGCTAACCAAAGGGTCAATTTCCCTTGAGAAATTGAGTTTAGCTACCATTATTGATGATGAAGATGTAGACGATTATTATGTTTGTGTGGATTGTAGAAGCAAGAACAATTATTATGTGTTTGTTGTTTTTATTTGTGTGGATTGTTGAAGCTAGAACAGTTACAAGTATTGAGAATTTTTAATGGACAACAGTATATATGTGCATATATGTGTATAAGTTCATAGTTTAGGATTCGTACTCATGGTTACCCGAATACCCGTGGTTATCCGGTGGGTAGGGTATGGTTATATAATTTTCATACCCGGTGGTTATTTGGTCGGGTATTTTACAAAGCTCTACCCGGCGGGTTAGGAATTGGTATAGGGTAAACCCGCACCCGACCCTACCCATTGCCATCCCTACTTGTAGTAGTGTGTGAGGAGTTCTATTAGGGAGGATAGAAAACACAATAGCTTATATTTCGGTATATACCGATCTCAATCCCTTAATCTCTAAAACCAAATTACAACTAAAATCCAATCCCAATCCAGTGAAATAATATGTGTGTTCGGTAATACCAAATATCAACAATTTTGGTACGGTATTCGGTATATCCCAAATACCGGTACCAAACTTCCAGCCCTAGTGAAAAGCATGTTAGGTTTTAACGAAACCCCCCACAACCAACCCAACCAGCAAAAACCAAAATGGACGTTTTATTCGCATCCAATCCAAGACCCATCAACACCAAAATTTATGTTCTTTGTTCAGGTTGGGTCGCTTGAATCTGGAAAGAACCAGTTGGTCCCAATAACGAGTTGTTGGAAGAGTTCAGTAATCGATTTTATACCACTCACTAACAAACCTCGTCAAATGAAAGGCAATCAACTCATAAGTGCTTTCGTTCGCACAGGTCCTGAATACGAGAATACTATGTGATTCACAAATGAGGTCGCCGGGTTTCAAACAAAGGACTTCTAGGCCACAGAAGGCTATGATATCATGTTAAGAACCAGTTGGTCACAATAACTCGAGTTGTTGGAAGATGTTCAATGATGGATATTATACCACTACTAACACAATCCCCTAAATTCGTTCCATTTGTGATCCCCTAGTTGACAATGGATTGTAGTAATCAAACTAATAAGCCACAATGGGTCTTGTGTAGATCAAGGTTGTCAAGCGGTTTATACCAAAACGTCGGTCTTGCAAGTGGTATGGTTCGTCCATGGTACAAACGGTTTAAATGTGAAAAACCATTAACATCAAATGAATTTAAACATATTTTAAACTTACATGAAGATAATTTCAATTCATAATTAAATAAATACAATATTCCAAACATAATAACCAATACTCATATTTAATACAACATTTAACGTCAACACTCAAACGTTTATACTTGAATCCAACAAACAACACCAAAATTTAACTTTCACATTCATGAAAGAAATCACAAACTAATATTTTTAGTCAAATTCAGTTATAATATAAAAACGACGCCATATTATTTAGGGTTAATATATTTATAGGGTTATAGGTATAATATGCCCCTCTACTATGACGTTTTATCAAACATGCCCCTCTATTATTTTTTATATCAAACATGCCCCTGTACTTTGAAAAAAATTATCAAACATGCCCTTCTGTTAAAATTCCTTTGAAAAAATCGCCAATCATGATTGAACCGAGATTTAGATGAACCGACATCAGCAAATGGGAGCAAAAATGTCAGTTTTGTCTCCCGCTTTATTTCTCTCGGTCTATTCAAAGTGAAATTATTCGAATTATTTGGCTATACAAAAGAACTAAAAAAATTCTAAAAGTGAAATTATTAGAAATATTTTAGACATTTGTGCCTCCCAAACCAAAGTTCGACATTGGTTAACGTTTTTTGGATTAAAATTTAAATAAAAGGGTATGTTTGATCATTTTTACAAAGTACAGGGGCATGTTTGATATAAAAAATCGTAGAAGTGCATGTTTGATAAAACGTCATAGTAGAGAGACATATTATACATATAACCCTATATTTATATGGCCTGAACTTTGACCATAATTAACATCTTGACCAATCTTTTTGATCTATAACATCCTGGCCCAAACTATATATCAAAATAACGAAATTGGCCAAATTCGATGTTTGACCGTTAACTTGGACGGTTAAACGCCACGCCACGTCACGGCCAACTCACCACAAATCACTTAAAAATTGATTTTTCACCTGTACCCATTTATCTGTTTTTATTTTGAACAAAAATAGTAATAAACAAAAAGAAATTCTATTTTTTCCGCCACCGCCTGATGTCTCCTCGCTCCATCTCCTCTCGCTTCTTCCTCTGCCTCTTTGTCTCCGCCACCTCCGCAGCTGACGATGACAATGACTCCGAGGCTGTCTGCATCCCTACTTCCATGCAATTCGAAAACCCCTGCCTCTGCCAGGCCTACATTGCCGGATCACCGAAACGTTCCCCACATACCCTGTCACCACAACGCTCAAGTTCCGGAGAGCGAAATCGTAAGAAATCCAAGCATCGCTCATGTTTTCGCCCATTATATCTCCTTCCCAGGCGACGTTAGTCACAGATCACATCGAATTTATGTCGGCTCCCAGCCGGATCGAATCCGTTTCTAAAAATGTCAAACTCACGGGCGACGAATCGATTTTCTGTGGTGTTCAACAGATGTCGTCTCTGGTGAGCCCCATGGAGCTGACATTGATCAAGTCGGGGGGAGCCTGGAGCCCAGGGGGCGAGGAAGAAGGCGAGGTTGTCGCCATAGCCGTCATCGTCCTGGATTTGGGAAGAGGAGATGCTGAAGGTGAAATGAGTTCGGAAGTCAGTCAGGTTTCTGGAATTGGGGTCATAGAGGGGTAAGGAGGAGCGCTAGGTGGTAAGATTATAGTGAAGCAGCTGCTTAAGAACGAATTGGGATTTAATCGTTGAGAGAGAAGCTTGCTTCTCTCTTCCATTTTATACTCTGTAAACTCAGAGTTCACTTACAGTAAAAAAGAAAACGTTTAACAGTAAATTTAAATTGTCCAAATAAAACAACGACATGTGGAGCTTCTCCATTCTTCTTTCACCAACGACTACGTCACCAGTCTTCACAACGTCGCCGTTTTACTTCCTCTGTTTCTGCACTTCATCAGCAACGCAAAACTTTGCACCTTCTTCTTCTCTGCTGCAATCAATCTGGTTTGTTACTCCCTTACAAATTGGCGACTGCATATCCACAACTCCCAACTTGTCCAATAAGTACTTCAACCTGTAATGAGTCATCCTCTTCCTAAACATATCTACAAGTTGATCATCAGTTCTAACGTGACTCAGTTTGATCATCCCTGACTTCAATCTCTCCCTTGTAATGTGATAGTCTATCTCAATATGTTTTGTCATCTCATGGAAGACAGGATTTTCTGCAATATGCATTGCTAAACGATTGTCATAGTATACCTGAATGGGAAGCTCTACCTTTACATCCATTCCTTAACCACTGTAATTCACAAACCAAATGAGCAAGAGCTCTATATTCTGCTTCCGAGGATGATTTGGATACTGTGGTCTGCTTTTTCGATTTCCAAGTAATCAAACTCTCCCCCAGTAGAGTACAATACCCTGTCACAGATCTCATTGTATCTGGGCAACTTGCCTAATCCGAATCTAAGAAACCAGATAACTTCAAATCAGAATTTGCTGGAAACATCAAACCTTGGCCAAGAGCATGCTTCAATAATATGGGAATTCTATAGGCTGCTGAGAGGTGTTCACTGTAAGGGTCCTTTTGAAACTGGCACAACTATTGCACAGAGAAGGTAACATCAGTCCTGGTTATGGTGAGGTAATGCAATCTTTCAATTAGTCTTTTGTAGACTTCTGGATTGGCTAAAGGCTCCCCCTGCTTGGCTGTCAACTTCACTTTGTAATCAATGGGAGCAAGACAATCCTTAGCATCTAAATAACCTGTGTCTGTAAGCAATTCCAGGCAATACTTCCTCTGATTAACATGATTACCCTTGTGATCTCTGTAAACTTCTAGTCCAAGAAAGAAATTTAAGATTCCCAGATCCTTGATTTTGAACTCTCTTCCAAAAACATAATTTCAACGGCTCAATGTCTCCCAATGAACTTCCTGCAATTAAAATATCATCCACATAGACCAGGACAACCAGAACTCTTCCTTGTGTCCTTTTAACAAACATGGAGTAATCAGAAGCTGCTTGGGAGAAACCATGTTTAAGCAAAGAACTGGCCAGCTTAGCAAACCATTGTCTACTGGCTTGTTTCAATCCATATAGGGATTTCTTTAGCTTGAGAACCATCCTTTTGTCTAGTAATTCCAATCCTGGAGGAGGTTTCATGTACACTTCCTCATGCAATTCCCCATGGAGGAATGCATTAGACAAATCCATTTGATATATGTGCCAGTCATTAGCTGCCGTAACTGCTAACAAAACCTTAACTGAATTAATTTTAGCAACTGGGGAAAATATATCTAGGAAGTCTATCCCATTATTCTGAGTAAACCCCTTAGCTACAACTCTGGCTTTGTGCCTCTCAATGTTCCCATATGCTCTAAGTTTAATTTTGTACACCCACTTGCATCCTATTGCCTTTTTACCGGGAGGAAGGAAGGCTGGTTCCAAGTCTGGTTTGCTTCCAGTGCATCCCTTTCCTCATTCATAGCTTTCCTCCAACAAAGTTCTAAACCAGCCTCATCATAAGATCTAGGTTCCACAACTGTCATCACATTCATTACATATGTCTTATGTGCCTGTGGCAATTTGTCATAAGTGACATAGTTCTCCGTTGCATACCTCTGCACAACTACTACTTTGTAATCCTTGTGCCACACAGGAATGGTTTTTAACCTGTCAGATTTTCTCACTGCTTGGCTCATCATCAACATCAGCTTGCTCAACCAGTTCATCAGGCTCCCCCTCCATATGTGGTCCAGAAGCCTCAAGGAAATCAGTAATGGGCTCAGACAATGTGTCAGGATAAGGAAAAGAAGTGGAAGTAGGTGCAGAAGAAGAAGAAGTAGAAGGAGAAGGAGAGGATGAGGATGATGGTTGTGAGGGAGATGGAATCACATTCTATGATAGAGAAGGTGATGTTGAAGGCAGAATGGGGGAAGTTTTAGGGAAAACAACCTCCACAGGGCTAGGAATGAGTGAAGGTATAGGAGTAGGTGAAGAAGATGTATTATGAAAAGGTAGAATAGTCCCATGTAAAATGACATGTCCGGAGACAAAGAAATGGTGAGTGTTCAGGTCAAAAAATTTATATCCTTTAGTTCCAGAAGGGTAACCAAGGAATACACACTGTCTAGCTCTAGGAGTGAATTTAATTCGATCCCTTAGTAAGGTAGAGGCATAACACAAATTGCCAAAAACCTTTAAATGAGATAATTTTGGAGGTTTCTCGTAAAGCAGTTCAAAGGGAGAAAGATTGTCAGTGATTGGGGATGGCAATCTGTTGATAAGGTGAACAGCATGGAGTATGCAGTCACTCCAAAAATGAAGAGGGAGACCTGATTGGAACCTAAGAGCTCGTGCAACATTGAGCATATGTTGATGTTTCCTCTCAACACGAGCATCTGCTCAGGAAGTTTGATGCATGATTCCATGAGAAGAATAAAAATCAAGCATGTGGAACTCATTACCCTGATCACTTCGAATCACTTTAACTGCTTTGTCAAATTGTTTGTGAACCATAACACAAAAAGATTTCAAAAGATCACCAGCTTCAGACTTGTGTTTCATAAAAAAGATCCAAACACTCCTAGAGTAATCATCCACCAATGTAAGGAAATAAGAGTAGCCATCATGAGACTTTACAGCAAGAGGTCCCTAAATGTCTACATGAACTAGATCAAAGAGAGACTGAGCTCTACTATCACTGTCTGGAAAAGGAAGTTTCCTTTGTTTGGAAAAATGACAGGTTGGACAATGAGTAACTATAAACTTATTACAACCAATAACTTGTTTCTCTCTATCTTTACCAGGATGGCCTAGTCTCTAGTGCTAGAGGTCAAAGTGATGTGGTTCAAAGTTGTAGGTGGCTGCTACTTGGTGAGAAGGTGTGGCAGAGGAAGAGCTTGGCAAGGAAATGAGGTGATAAAAGCCTTTAATTTGTCTTGCTAAACCAATCTGGGTCTTGGTTGTCAGGTTCTGAATATGACAAGAGTCAGATTCAAATGACAAAGAAAGGGGAAGGTCATGTGTAAGCTTGCTTACTGAGATCAAATTAAATGTGAAGCTGGGGACTAACAAAACATTTTGCAGGGACAAACCAGTAGGGGTTTTGGCTCTCCCTATATGACTCACTAAGACCCTATTCCCATTAGGCAAGTGAACAAACTGATTAACCACAGGTTTAGCATCTAGAAAGAATGACAGTGAGCAAGCAATATGGTCTGAAGCTCCTGTATCTAAAATCCAAATCTGAGCTAGTTCCATCAAACCATGCTGCAGGTAAGAGGATAAGACATATTTACCAGAATAGTTGGGAAATGGAGGCAATTGCTGTGAAACAAAATAGGCAGCATGTTTGTGGAAAGCATGTTTGTGGAAGGAGAGAGTGGTGGAGAAGGACTCATGCTATCTGACCGCTGAAGGAGAAACTTAAGCTTATTAAGCTAATCACAGGTGAAGCTAATGGATCCTGGAGAAGAAGCTTTGCTGTCAATGTTGTGGTTGTGGCTGTGTGTTGAAGAGTTGGAATCACCACTGTGGAATCAGGTTTCCAGTCAGGTTGTGAGACTGAACCTGCTATAGGGTTACCACCAGACATCCTTGCAACTTTGTTCTTCAATCGATAACATTCTTCTTTGAGATGACCATCCTTCTTACAATATCTGGAAAACTTTCCTCCTCTGTCTGATTCAATAAAGTTCTTGTTGTTCTTATCACCTTCGTTATAGCTTGATTTCCTTGTTCCATCAGTACTGGCAGCCAGTGCTATAGATTGGATGCCCCTAGTACTACCTGCCTTATCTCCTTTCAACTTCTGTTCGTATTGGAGCAAGTCATCTACTGCTGAGTCCACAGTAGGCAAAGGTTTCATCATGAGCAGCTGAATCTGAATTACATCATATTCAGGTCTCAATGCTCGAAGGAACTTAATGAGATATTTTGTTTCTTGCTTCTCTTGAAAAGCAGTCACTGTTACACAAGGCCTGGTTCTTAAAGCTACACAGTCACATTCAAAAATTGGATTGAAGAGTAGATTCTCTTCCTATAACCCTTTAAAAGCTATGTAGTATTGAGTAATACTTTGAGTACCCTGCTTGCATCGTCCAATATCTTCATGTAAGTTAGCTAGACGCAAAGCATTTGAAGTACCAAATCTCTTCTTCAATTCATCCCACACAGCCTTAACATTTTCATGCTGCAAAACACTTCGGCTAATATCCTTCCGCACAGAATTGAGTATCCAACATAAGACCATAGTATTGGAAGCATCCCAAAGTAAGAAATCTCTATGTGTACGTTCAAGCATAGGAAGAGACCCATCAATAAAACCCAGTTTATGTTTCGTCTTCAGAGCCATTCGTATGGCTCGTTGCCAAGTTTGATAATCCGATCCATCCAAAATTGCAGTAACAATCGATTGACCCAGGTTCTCACCAGGGTTAATATAGTAGGGATTACCAAATTGAAGACCCAGAGGTTGGTTTCCTCCCGCTTGCTGTTGTTGGCCACTGTTGTTGGCCACTATTGTGAACTTAGCCACCATTGATGCTGCTCGAATTGAAGGTGCCAAAAGGAATAGCACCGGATTGAGGCGCTCCAGGTGGTGTTGTCATCTGTGCCATTTGTGAAGCGGAAAAGCGGATCAACGCCGCTCTAATACCATAAGAATATAGTGAAGCAGCTGCTAGGTTAAGCAGCTGCAGGGAAGAACGAATTGGGGTTTAATCGTTGAGAGAGCAGCTTGCTTCTCTCTTCCATTTTTATACTCTGTAAACTCAGAGTTCACTTACAGTAAAAAAGAAAACGTTTAACAGTAAATTTAAATTCTCCAAATAAAACGACACGTGGAGCTTCTCCATTCTTCTTTCATCAACGACTACGTCACCAGTCTTCACAACGTCACCGTTTTACTTCCTCTGTTTCTGCACTTCATCAGCAACGCAGAACTCTACACCTTCTTCTTCTCTGCTGCTGCCGCAATCAATCTAGTTTGTTAGGTGGACGGCCAAAGCTGATGTTGAGATCGGAGCCCAGGAGGTTGCGAGTGAGCTAGATGGAGTTCTCGACGGGGAAGGCTTGTGATGTTCTCGGCTGGTGAAGGTTGTGGAGATAAGGGTGTGGATTGGTGGTGGAGATTAGCAGGAGGAAAAATAGAATTTTATTTTTATTTTTTGTTCCAAATAAAAAAGATAAATGGATATAGGTGGAAAAAATTAATTTTTAAAAGTGATTTGTGTTGAGTTGGAGGTGACGTGGCATGTTGACCGTTAGTCAACGCGTTTGACCGTCCAAGTTAACGGTCAAACGTCGAGTTTGGCCAATTTCGTTATTTTGATGTATAGTTTGGGCCAGAATGTTGTAGATAGAAAAGATTGGTCATGATGTTTATTATGGTCAAAATTCAGGTCATACAAATATATTAACCCTATTATTTAAATGCCGAAAATCAATCAAGTTGGTGATATTCCAACAGTTTCATGACCGTCCCCGATTATAGTAAGTTTAACCGACGGAGAGGATTCATTGGCGATCCAGTAGGGCTGTTATTGAGCCGAGCCGAGCGGAGCTTTGCCATAGTTCGGGCTCGGCTCGTTAATAAATTTCCAAGCTCGAGCTCGGCTCGTGTTCGTCACGAGCTTTAATATGCAAGCTCGAGCTCAGCTCGTTTATGAAAATGAAAGCTCGAGCTCGGCTAGTCAAGTAAGGTTAACGAGCCCAAATCGAGTTTTGCTTATTAAATATTCATAATAGCTCAGGATTGACCTAAAACTGGGTATAAAATTACATTCAAACCTGTAGCAAAGTCTAGCAAAATAAAACACAACATTTTCCCCAATTTCAATACATAAAATCCATGAATTCTAGTCCTTTCTTATGCCAAAACGTTAAATGAGCTTGTTCGCGAGCTTTAGAGCTGAACATGATATGGCTCGAGTTCGGTTTGCTTAGTTAACTAGTTTGTTCGCGAGCCAGCTTGATTAAGACGAACCGAGTTTCAAACGAATTTTTCTCGAGTCGAACGCCGAGCGGTTGATGAGCGGCTTGGTTCATTAACAGCCCTACCGTACGATCCAGTAACCGGCCCGGTTCTGTCCTAACTCGCAAAGTAATCGGGATTTGGGATCCTTTCCCCCCGTCTCTGCTTCCAAGCTGACTAGCTGAGGGCAAATTCGATCCGCTTCACGATCTCTACCTCTTCCCCACTAGCTTATCGAAATCGCTCAGGGAGACATGGCGATGGCCTCACTAGCTGCAGCTCGTCGAGTAGTTTCCCTCGGCCGAGTTTCATCCCCCACTACATCCTTTCAGGCTGCCTCTCTCGTCCCCCGCCGCGGCCTCGCCGGCGCTGCAGGTAATCTCTACCCCCATTATCATCGTCTTGTAGATCCAAATATGAGAAAATTTCACTTGGCTGTTAGATGCATTTCCCGATTCTTTTACCGTCTCCTTGGTCGTTGAGAAAAAGAAATCAAAATGAACGGCTTGTCTGGCTAGGGCATCTTTTCAGCATCAGTTCACGATCAGGGTTGGATGAACTGAAAATGTTGGGGAGACTGATTCGTTTCATTTTTTTGTTTGGCAGATCACCATGGGCCACCTAAGGTTAACTGTTGGAGTCAACCCACGAATCCAGCTCAGTGGAAGGAAGAGCACGTAAGCTTTTTAAATCGTTCACCGCTTGGCTTTTCATTCAGAATTTCGTGCATTGTGTTGCTAGAGTTTGTATCATGGTGAAGTTTGCTCCTAGGGTTGAAAACCAAGATGGGCTAAGGTTATAAGCCAGCTTGAGTTCTCTGCTAGGTGAAAAGCAAATGTGAGACTGATAGCACATTCATTGGTTGATGAGAGAAACTGTATTGATTCTTTGTTGTAATTCCTCTCCTTGCAGTTTGTAATTGTGTCTCTGACTGGTTGGGCTCTCCTCATCGGTGGGAGCTACAAGTTTTTTACCAAAGGCAAGAAGGAAGAGGTAACTTTACTCTTGCCTTCAATGTGAGAGTTGCTTTATTCTTTTGCAATGTGGGTGTTGACGTCGACCTAAAAGCAACATTCTTTTCTATCTGATGTAATTTTAGTGTTTTGGGTCAAAGCTTAAAAACTTAATTGGTCTCTTACTTTTGGATTTGAGATCATGATTAATCGGTTATCTTCTGCTGTTTTAATGATAGCTTTAGATTTTCACTACAGTAAGCATGGCAGCATGACTTGACTGCCTTGTTTTCCCATCGTAACCTGTTTGTTCTATTTAATTCAATATACTGAGATGATCTGTTGAAGGTTGAAGAGAACTTCCCTTTCTTAAATTTGAGCTTGTACTTTCATATGCGGCTTCCCCTTTCGATTATCTTCTTTTCTGTCGTTCTGTATTGTGGCTGGTCTTGTTCTCTTGAGAATTTCCAGACCACGTGATGGGAAAACAATACAAAACTATTTATCACTGTATCCCTTTCTTTACATTTCTCACGATATTCTCTTTTTTCCAAGAGCTGTTGCTAGAGATGTCTTCCAGTTGTCATTAGCACCGCCTTAGATGTTAGAAACATTTAGACACAAATGCTCTGCCACCTTGTAACGTAGTGCAATGGCCTTCTGATATGCTTGAACTATTAGACCAAACGATAAGAAGCACTATGAGCTCCTTTGTAGACACCACCAGTGGTCTTGTTGATTTAATTTTAGTGGCATCTGTAACATTTTTGTGACATTGTATGGTTTGTTTTCCTGTCTTATTTTCGGTTTTGCCCTCACACCTGAATTTTCTCTTCAGTTGGTAGAAGCAAAGCACTGAGGTCCAGCACCTTCAGTTCCGGTGGTTCCTGGTAATAAAATGAATTCAGTTGGCCTTCACTGAGGATTCCTACCAGCTGTTT
The DNA here is from genome assembly GCA_946122785.1 of Linum tenue. Classification (NCBI taxonomy): domain Eukaryota; kingdom Viridiplantae; phylum Streptophyta; class Magnoliopsida; order Malpighiales; family Linaceae; genus Linum; species Linum tenue. Next base: position 34,076,945 of record CAMGYJ010000008.1, read on the forward strand.
GTTACTCTCATTTTTTTTTAGAACAGATGATTATATTAACCGTGGGAAACGGAAAATTTGAATCTCCTTTAGAGAGATGGATAATAAACCCTTCACATTTTGATACTTGACATTTCCTATATTTCCATTACTTTTCTGATACTATCTTGCTTGGATATCTTATGTCAGTAGAAGTTACCTTGCAAGTCCAATAAAAATACAGATTTGTTCAATTTCAAACTATAAGGCTTTGAGACTGCTTCTGCTCTCAATGAACATTGCAAGTGGTTGTTATTTTCTCCTGCCCCATCCAAAAACATTGTTAGAAATACGAGCAACTTTAGGAGCAGGGAAATTGATTGATTCACAATTTCCACTTAAAAACTTCAGAGACTAACATCAGGAGATCTCATTCTGTTAGACCTTGGATGGGTCTGTTTCGTCTTTATACTCTGTCTCTTTCTTGTTCTGATGAATCTGGAGCAGGCTCTGATTCCTTATGCATCGAATCTGCATGATTGACTGCATTATTTGAGCTTCCATCCGTAGTAACTCCATCATTCTGAGATAGCACCTTGGGTTCCTCTAGCTTGGAAGTGCCTTTGCCTGACCTGTCGTCCCTTTTCAGTGGAGCTTCTTCTGAGTTTTCTGGCTTTGATAACTGATCAACCGGAGAATCGCCCTGCTCATCTACTGCTGCTATTTCCTTGACTATCGAAGTAGTACTTCTCTTGTCCCCTTCATCTTCTTCTCCATCGACATTTCCATTGTTCATCTTGTTGTTTCCCAACCGTCTGTTCCTAGCAACCACCCTCCACTTCTTTCCTCCAGCCTTTCTCGAGTGGAAATGTTTCCTCTTCCTTGCGGCTTCACCTTGAGAAGTAGTACCATTGCTTCCAGCCGCCGGCAATAATCCTTCTTCCCTGGGCAACGTCCTCCAATTATCACTTTCATTATTCTCCACATCAGATAGCTTCCTAGATGCATCATCCTTCTTCTCTTGGCCTACTACTACTGCATTGTCTGCTGCCTTTGTTCCATTGGTTGAAAGAGGGGTTGATGAAGGATCCTCATCCGAACCCGCTCTCCAGACCTTGACCGGGGTTTCGACCCCACGATGGTGATGGCGATCGTGATGACGATGCTTCTTCAAGTCCTGATTTTCGGCTTCCTTCTGCTTCAGACTCTCAGTTAGAGCTGCTGCAAATTGAGGATTGTTTTCCTTGTCTCCACCCTCTGAAGAAGTCAAATCTCTTCCCAGCAACTTGATCTCACTCTGTTTCTCCTCGAGAGCAATCTCCAAGGCCTTCCCTTCTTCTTTCAGGGAATTGATGGTGGAGTGCAGTTCCGCGACTCTCCTCTCAAGTTCCATCTTCTCAGCCGTCACTTTCTGGACCGCTGCCTTCATGTCCTCAGCTTTTCTCTTCATTTCACTGCTCTGTTCTCTCTCCTTCTGCAGATATGAGAAAAACAGCAAAGTTGGTCTTCCTAGACAATGTGATTTAATTAGCAGAGAGAGAGAGAGAGAGAGAGAGAGAGAGAAGGCCACTAGAAATAGTTGTGTAAGTTTATTATAAATGAATCTTCTTAGGGGTTAAGTCCGCAGCAAGTAAGCCAAAAGGCCTCAAGTTTATGCCACTCCACAAATCTCTTTTCACATAACAAGACCTGGCAGAAGTGCAGATGAAGTTAGTCGGAAAGAAATCTCTTTTCATTTTGGTTGTGTTTACCTACCTGCAAGAGAAGGTGAAGAGAGTAGAGCTGTTGTTCTTTGTCAGTGACAAGGAGATTGAAGATGCGCCTTTCTCTGAGCTTGTGAACCACTAGAACTCCAAGCAAAGCAGCACCGAATGCGATCAGCAGCATTACCCCATACGGCCTCCCTCTGTTGCTGTTTCCAGTCCAACCATTGCTGCTGCTACCGTTGAAGTTCCCCTTGATTGCCATTTCCTCTTTCTGTTAAGATCAAGAGTTGGTTCAGTTTGTGGGAGTTTATATGCATGCCTTATAGTTAGTGAGAGAGGGAGAGGCGGTACAGGAGTGAGATAGAGTTGCTGAACTGTTGGCTTTGTCATGTTAAAAGAGCAAGCTATCTACTCTTCCATTCCTCAGCTTTCTCTCTCCTGAGTCACAACACATGCACACTCGATCCACAGAGAGAGAGAGTGTGTGTGTATGTAGAAAGGCTCAGCATTTCCGCCCTAATAATTCAATGTATATTTCATAACGTAGAAGTTTGGAGCGATATGTCCAGTAAAGAAATCCAGTTAGGCATAGGGTTCATTGGTGAACATGACTCTTATTTTGGTTTACCCTCCTTAATTCCTTGCGCCAAAAGGATAGCTTCCAATTTGTTGAGGAAAAGTTGTGTAGAAAAATGTAAGGATGGAAACATCGTGCACTTTTTAAGGTTGTTAAAGATACTCTTATCGGACTTCAGTAACTAACTTACCAGTTCACGACATATCTTGCTTCAAATTCTCGATAGAAACTTGTCGACGTATGAATGGTCATGCAGTGCGATTCTGGTGAGGATCTTCTCACAACCGAGACAATCCAATCCACTGGGTTTCTTGAAAAAGGCTAGCTCAAAGTAAATTTCATGAGGGGTTAGAATTCAAGAATTTTTTAGCCTTTAATCAAGTTCTTTTAGCTAAACTTTGTTGACGTATATTGACAAATCCTGATTCCCTTCCAAGTCTTATCTAGAAAGGTAGGTACTTCAATCAAAGCACAATCTTAGAAGTTTCTATAGGATCTAACCCTTCTTGGGGGTGGAGAAGCATTATGTTTGGACGAGAACATCTCCTCCAAGGAATGCGGTGGTAGGTAGGAGATAGGAAGGATATAGGTACTTTCTCAGATAACTGGATCATGACAGAAAAACCCTCACCTCCCGAACTGAGACCTCAAGGATTCAATAGCTCTTCGAGGGTTTCATTTTTCATTAAAGAAGGACAGGTTGAATGGCACGTTCCCAAATTAAAGTACTGTTTTAAGGAGACGTCGATGGATCTTATACGCAAAATGATCATCCTCCGTCTATCACAAAAAGATGCTCGAATTTGACATTTTACCAAAACATGAATTATTCAGTTAAAACAGGTTATCATCATGCTTTGGAAAATATTTTGAACCTCACTCTTATATTCCTGGTTCAAATAATCAACTCTCTTATTTGGAGAAAGACTTGGGCGATTGATATTCCAAAGCTGAAGTTTTTTTTTATGAGGGCATCAACACCAACGCGATCACAAGTCCAACTTTGGTGTGAGAAGAATGTGAGAAAGAGGTACAAGTTCGAGGTCCAATCACTAGAAGTCAAGCCAAGGCATTCAAGGGTCGACTTCAAGCTTATTTGACCCAGAACTTCACAAATATGGAGGCCGAGCTGTTTGTGGAACGAGAAGTGATGACGATTCAAGTTGGGGTTGTCTCGGGCCAAATTCACGGCCATGGAGGGGAAATCCATGATCGTGGAAATGGAGTTTGGACCATGAAAAATGTCCAGGGATTGAAGACCAAAATCCACGGTCTAGAAGATGAAATCCACGACCGTGGAATCTGAGTGCGAGGGCATGGATTTGGAGCTACTGCTGCGGGTTATTTTTTATTTCCTTTGCGGATTAAGTGACTTATGGTCCAAGACTAGTTTTTTTTGTTATTTTTGACCCAAAACCTTTGTAGCCTATATAAGGGGCTGAACTAAGTATTTTAGAGGGTAATCAACAATTTTATTCGGAAATCAAAACCCTAGAATTGCGTATTCAAACATCAACTTCTCTTCTTCTTATTTCTTAATCGTGGAATCGATTCAACAAGAATCCCGTTGCTTTCTCTTAGCTCATCACCCAAGCGTAATAGTCCTTCGTATACCTGACCCTCTTCCCAACGTGTGGATTTGGTTTGGGGTAGTGTGCTTCTAATCGATCTTTGTTGCGTTCCTAATTGTTCAAGTTCAGGAGTTAATGCCTCGGTTTATATCAGGTGCTATCAGAGCTCCAGTTCAAACCCAGTGATATACGTATCCTCCTTTATTGTGCGAGAATCATATGAATAAGGTTTTGTGTTCTTAACTGCCGCCAAGAGAGGGTAATTTCAGTTCTTGTTTTCAATTCCATTCTTGATTGTAACGTGCATTTGTTGGAAAAAGCGGTTCTAAAATAAGGTACAAAAAATAAGAAAGAAAGGTGAGAACTATGCCAGATCACGCAAGAAGGTATTGTGGAGCTTGATCGATCTCGTTAGCATTGTGGAAATCCTTCGCTAGGGCTGCTAGTAAAGTCATTTCTTGCTTGAGAAGTTCTTGTCTATCAGAGAGCGAGTGAAAAGAGGCTTTGTGAGATCATTATCCGGTAAAACACCATTTGATTTGAGTGAAACACGAGTGGTACGAAAAAGAGTAACCCGCCAACGAGTGAAACATGTGAGGGATTGATTTGCGAGGCCCTTTTCGTACCATTTATCTCAGACTTTAAGCATTGATGGATAACATTTTGTTTGAGTTTGAGAATCATGTCAGGAAAGGAAACTGACCCTCGTGCTATGCAAGATGAGGTAGTGGCGATCGAGACCGTAGAGGGAATCCGACGAGCCACAATGGAAGTCCTAGTTGGCCAGCTCACACGAATGATGCAAGCGTAGCACGACCAAATACACAACCGCCTCGAAGAAATAGATCAAGCTATCAATCTCCACCACGACGAGGAGGAGGAGGAGGAGGAAGAAATCCTACCACCACCAAGTGGAAGGCGTGGCTGACCTCTAGGTCCCAATAATCTCCAACCTTTACGAGGCAGAGGAGGTAGAGGTCGAGGAGGGAGACCACCAGTTCAAGCTCGTAGAGCTCCTGACCCTCGTGACTATGAGGAGTACTATGAGGAGGAAGAGTATCTCCCGCATAGGATGACGACATGAGGGGTATGAAGGTGAAAGTGCCATCATTCCAAGGGAGGAGTGATCCTGAAGCTTACTTCGACAGGGAGAGAATGTAACCATTGCTGCTCTTGAGTTTTCAGACTATGTCGTTGTTTGGTGGGACCAGCTGTGTGTTGCACGGTGATTAGATAAAGAAGAACCCATCATGACGTGGCATCAAATGACAACAACCATGAGGAGGAGGTTCGTACCCGTTCACTATCGACGGCATCTTCACCAAGCTCTTCACTTGTTGAGACAATGTGCGAAGAGCGCGAAAGACTATTTCAAGGAGATGGAGACATTGATGATTCGAGCTCACATCAATGAGGATAGGGAAGCAACAATGGCTCAATTTATCAATGGTATCATCCTGGAGATCAAGCAGGTCGTGGAGATTCACCATTACATGGAGATTAAGGATTTGGTGCATATGGCTACTAAGGTCGAGAAGCAACAGAAGGGAGGCTATGTGAGGAGGGTTGCTCCATCCACGAGTGCCTCTTCGAGTGCAACACGAGCTCTATTTGTTAAGAAGGATGACCCTAAGCCAGTTCCCAAGCTGATTTCCACCCATGTTGGGGAGAAGGTAACTACTAACACACGATCGAGATCTATTGTGTGTTACAGGTGCCAAGGAAGAGGTCAAGTCGCGAACCAATGTACGAATAAACACACAATGATCTTGTTGGATAATGGCGAGTACGAATCCGAGCATGAAGATGGATAGGTCGAGACTGAAGAAGAGGAAGAAGAAGCTGAGGAGCGGCCAGTGCAAGGCAACTACACCTATGTAGCTCGGAGACTTCTAAACGTGCATCAAAGAGAAGAGATTGAACAACGGGAAAACTTATTCCACACTCGCTGCTTGGTCAATGGGAAGTTGTGCTCGATGGTCATCGATGGAGGGAGTTGCAGTAGCGTTGTTAGTTCTCACATTGTGGCAAAGCAAGGATTGAAGACCATCAAGCACTCGTGTCCCTACACATTGCAGTGGTTGAACAAGGATGGATCCATTAAGGTGACAGGACAGATGCTACTGAGGTTTGAGATTGGGAGATACAAGGATGAGGTGCTCTGTGACGTGATACCTATGCAAGTTGCCCACATCCTATTGAGACGTCCATGACAATTCGACCGAGCTGCCCAACATGATGACAAGACCAACAAGTACACCTTGTCTTGCAAGGGGCGAACACATACATTGGTGCCAATGACTCTCAAAGAGGTCTATGAAGACCAAGTGTAGCTGCGACAACTCCGTGAGCAAGAGAGGGAGCAAAAACTCGAGTTGAGAGAAAATAAGAGAGAAAATTCTAGTGATCTTACACCTGTGAGTCAACCACGAGAGAACGTCGAAAAGAAAAGAATGATGAATGAAGCTCTATGTGAGGTTGAGAGTTTTCTTGTGAGAGTTAGTGAGATGAAGCAGGCCTTGAACCACAAACATGACATTAACCTGCCCCTATGTGATCTTCTACAAGCAAGGTAAGGAGAATGTGGTTGTTGATGCCCTTTCTAGCAGGTATGCTTTGATTTCATCTCTTGATGCTCGATTCATTGGGTATGAGCACATCAAAGAGTTGTATATCAGTGATCCTGATCTTGGTGAGATTTATGCGGCTTGTGACAAGCATGGTGAGGGAAAGCATTATCGAGCTGATGGTTATTTGTTTCTTGCTAACCAACATTGTGTGCCTCATGTTTCAATTCGAGAGTTATTGGTTAGAGAGGCTCATGGTGGAGGCCTTATGGCTTATTTCGGGGTGCCTCCAGGAACACTTCTACTGGCCACACATGAGAAGTGATGTGGAGGAGTGTGCAAGGTGTCTTAAGTGCCGCCAAGCAAAGTCAAGAGTTCAGCCAAATGGGTTATATATTCCTCTTCCTATTCCTGGTGCTCCTTGGATTTATATTTCGATGGATTTCGTTCTTGGATTGCCTAGAAGTAAGAATGGTAGAGATTTTGTTTTTGTTATGGTTGACCGGTTTTCAAAGATGGCGCACTTTATCCCATGTCACAAAACTGATGATGCATCACATGTAGCTGAAATGTTCTTTATAGAAATTGTAATGTTGCATGGTATGCCTCGCACTATAATCTCTGATTGAGATATGAAGTTCTTGAATTACTTCTGGAAAACTTTGTGGAGTAAGCTTGGTACTAAGTTGTTGTTTTCTACTACTTGCCACCCTCAAAAGGATGGTCAAACTGAAGTAGTTAAAAGAACTTTTTCTCAAATGCTTAGGGCTATCATTAAGGGGTCGTTTGGATGAGGGAATGTGGTAGGATTGTGGTGCAGGATTTTAAAACAATCCCACACAATGAGGGATTTTAATCAAATAACACGTTTGGGAAACCTAAGAATTGTGATTATTAGGAATTTTAAAAACCTGCATATGTGGGATTGTGAAATAGCTGATGAGGGTCAGCTATTTTGAAATCCCTCATTTTTTATTTATTTATTCCAAACTTATCCTTCACCTACAACACACCCTCTCCATTCTCTTCACCCATCCTCACCGCCGGTCAAACCTTGCCGCCGTCGCTCTCTCTCCCCGATTTCGTCCAATCTCGCCGTCGACCTCTCTCCTTGAAGTCTCCCAGGTCCACCGGAGCAGTTGGAAACTCGGAAATCGCTCAATCTCCCCGATGTTGCACAGGTCACGGTCGCTCACATATCGACCTCTGTTTCCTCCATTTCCAAAGATGATGTCGGCAAATGGCGAGGATGCCGATTGATGAGGACTGGCGAGGCCAACGACCCTGAAGGACGCTGGATGACGAGGTCACCGGGTCTTCTATGGATTGGTCGCTGGCTCCACCTAAATCTTGCAGGTTGGTGATATTCTTCCTTGCAAAAGTTTTCCATTCTGCCTAGTATGCGAAAACTTGATCCTGACTGTGTTATTCTTTCATTTTCAATTGGGTTTTGGTGATATTTTACCGCAGCATCCCATCAATCTGGTGGGTTTTGTCAATTTTGGTGGTTCGATCGTCTGGTGAAGAAAGGAGAGCAACGTTGGCAGAGGAAGAGGAAGATGGGAAGCAGGACAATATTGTATTTTCAATTCTTATATTAAAATCCTAGGTTTACTTCCAAACAAGTTATTTCATTAAAATTCCTGATGTAGAAAACCTAGGTTTTTAAAACAAGAGATTTGAGCTCAAATCTCTCTTAAATCTCTCAAATTAAAATTCTGCATCCAAACCACCCCTAAGAGTAACATCAAAACTTGGGAAGAGTACCTACCTCATGTAGAGTTTGCATATAATAGGGCTGTTAATTGTCTCCATTACCTGTCAATGAGCGTGTGAATTTAGATGGTGCGAAGAAAGCAGAGTTTGTTCGTGGTCTGCATAGAGAGATGGACTGAGCATATTCTGAAGAACGTGAACAAGCATCAATGACCTCAACGAGTCAAGCCAGGAGAATGGGTCTAGGTGCACATGAGTAAAGAACGGTTTCCCCGTCAACGACGTTCTAAGTTGCTGCCTCGTGTCGATGGTCTCTTTCAAGTCCACGCTCGCATTAATGACAATGCTTACAAGCTTGATCTGTCGAGCGAGTATGGTGTGAATTCTACTTTCAATGTTGCTGACCTAGCTTCTTTCCTTGAAGATGACTTAGATTTGAGCGCAAATCCTTTTCAAGTGGAAGGGGATGATGAGGGCATCAACACCAAGACGATCACAAGTCCAACTTTGGTTCGAGAAGAATGCTAGAAAGAGATGCAAGTACGAGATCCAATCACTAAATGCTTACAAGCTTGATCTGTCGAACGAGTATTATGATTTCTGCTTTCAATGTTGCTGACTTAGCTTCTTTCCTTAAAGACGACTTAGATTTGAGCGCAAATCCTTTTCAAGTCGAGGGGGATGATGAGGGCATCAACACCAAGAGTCCAACACGATCACAAGTCCAACTTTGGTTCGAGAAGAACGTGAGAAAGAGGTGCAAGTTCGAGGTCCAATCACTAGAGGTCAAGCCAAGGCATTCAAGGGTCGACTTCAAGCTTATTTGGCCCAGAACTTCACAAATATGGATGTCGAATTATTCGTGGGACAAGAAATGATGACGACTCAAGTTGGGGCTATCTCATGGATAAATCCACGGCCATGGAGGGAAAATCCACGACCATGGAAATGGAGTTTGGACCGTGGAAAATGTCCACGGATTGAAGACCAAAATCCACGATCTAGAAGATGAAATCTACGACCGTGGAATCTGAGGGTCAGGGCGTGGATTTGGAGCTGCTGCGAGTTATTTTTATTTTCCTTTGTGTATTAAGTGACTTATGGTACAAGACTTGGGTTTCTTTGTCATTTTTAGCCCAAAATTTGTATCCTATATAAGGGGATGAACTAAGTCTTTTAGAGATTAATCAACAATTGTATTCAGAAATCAAAACCCTAGAATTGAGAGTTCAAACACCAACTTCTCCTCTTCTTCTTTCTTGATTATGGAGCCGATTCAGCAAGAAGAACCCAACTTTTTCTTCTAGCTCATCACCCTAGTGGAATAGTCCTTTGTAGACCTGGCCATGTTCCCGAGGTGTGGATTTGGTTTGGGTTATTATCTGTTTTCTTATCGTTGTGCTTCAAATCGATCTTTGTTGCGTTTCTGATTAAGTTTAGGAGTTAGAGCCTCGACTTATATAATTTTTTCTTTGGCAATACTTGAAAGTTGTATTACCAACTACGGTAGCCCTTATACGAAACATTATTACTTTCAAAATAAGTCACATCGTGTTCCATATTCTGAGAATTTTCAAAAATAAATTCATTGTTTATATTACGATTCACAAAATTTCAATAAATGTGGGGTCGTTTGAATGGTGGATTTCTAAAAAGCATTGTAAAAAAAGGATTTCTAAAATGAGACAATATGGCCATATTGTTTTAAAATTGCCTCATCTCACAATGCATCATTTCAAAATACTTGCCCCTCCCCTTGTTAATTCAAATTGATGCGAAATGAGACTATTATTTCACTCAAATTGATGCATCCCGATTTTGTGTTGTCAAACTAAGCACTTCAACCCAATTGCTTCATTTTGGGGCAATTGGGCCAAATTGCCAATCTAATTTAATCATCCAAATCACCTCTTAATGAAATAGTCATTCACAAATTGCTCTATCATCAAATTTGTGAATTAGTCATTCACAAAAGTTTCCCATAAGCGAACAAGTGATTGGCCTAGTGGTAACACCATTAGTTTTGAACTTGGAGGTCTAAGGTTCAAATTCCTTCAGTAGCACCTAACTACAAAAATCAACATATGTGCCCTTATAAAAATAAGGGCCCCTCGTAAAGGAATACGAGAACTAATGAAGTGAATTGTATTTTGAAAATTACTTGAGTTTTTTGAAGGAGAATTAGTAATAAACTTATTAATTTTTGTAATTTTGCAACAATCATTGGTTTATAGTTTATAGGAAAAGTTTAATTAGAAATTCTAAGGGTTGTCAAACGGTATGGGTTCCGATACTACCATTACTAAACCAAAATTTCCCACTGGTTCTTGTTCCAAACTTAAGACTAAGGTTTTGTCAATTGACAACCCTTAGAGTTGGAGGAATGTGGGTCTGCCCCCAGTTAATTGCCTTGTTCGCTATCCTGCTTGTTGGGATAACCAATAGAATAATGAACATATGTTCTTCCATTGCCTAATTGCTAATCTTTGGACTTTAGTGGGGACTAAGGGATTTGCTTTAATCCACCCAAACTTTGAATTTTAGTATATGGTGACGTCATATTATGATTTCATTAAACTTCCAAACCCACATTCTCCCATGCATTTGTCTTCTTTGGAGAATTTGGAAACTCACATCAAAGTGGTATTTGTACATACTCAACCACATGCCAGTTCTCTTGTCCATCAATTCATTTTCCAAGGTCGTGAACTTTCCTTAGTTTCCCTTCCTACCTAGGACCCCCGTCCCCGTCTTACGCCTCTTTTCCTGTTGTTTGGGATTGACCGCCCAAAGACTTACTGTAGATTAACTTTGATGTGGTTGTTCGTAATTCAGGTTGCTCGTCTAGCCTTGTCGTTCGCGGGACAGATAGGCAAGTAAACTTGACCTTGGGCTCTCAAACATAAAAGAGTTATGGACCATTATCTCGTAGATCTGCTAGCTGCCAAAGCGCCATCTCACAAGCAGTTGGAATCTGCCTCGTGTCATTTTCAAAGAAGATTCTGAAGTGGTCACCAGTTATCTAGATAGTGATGTGTTGAATATTCGGTGGGTGGTCCCCTGCTTCGAGATTGTCTTCAGTTTTTAATTTTGTGTTCTTATGGCGGTTCGACGGATTGTCCACCGGGCTGCCCATAGATTGGCAAAAAGAGCCCTTGTGTTATACTCTGTAGAATTATCTTCCTCGACTTTCTAAGGTGGTTTCACTAAGTGTTGCTTGAGAGAGTTTTAGGTAAAGCTTTCTAACTATTTTTCCCCCTGTCATTTCTTTTAAAAAAAGTTTGGAGCAAGATGGACTAATTTTTTTACCTATATTGCAGGCACTGAATCTGAAAAGACCAGATAGGGTACTAACACTCACCTACTAATACTTATTATAAGTGTTAATAACATTTTATACCCTTTATTACTTCAAATTAACAAATGTACTCTTGTACTATTTTTTTACACAAATATATCCTCCTACTATCGAAACTTAACAAACATAACCTTATGAATGAAAATCTGTTAACTTACCGTTTAAGGCAGTGGGAAATGACCTAACTACCCATCAATTAAGAATTTCATTTTCTTCTTTTCTTTGTCTAGCTAAAATATAAAAAGTATTACTTTTCTTTTATATATTTTTAATGTACCTTCCTCCTTCGACTATCCAGAAGAATCCCCAATTCTCCATCAATTTACTTCTCTTCTTTATTTACCCAACTGGCAACTACCCGCCTATCATCATCATCTTCAATGACACCCACCCCAATTACTCTGTTTAGTCTTCACTCTCTAAAGCTTTGATCTTTTGGGCCTTAATTCATCGGGCGTGTGGTCAATGAATGATTGTGCCTCGCAGCAGCAATGAAGGTCACCACCGGAAAATTGCGTTGGTTGGCGCTACACTGGTGGAGCTTCCATCCTTATTTCCAAGGAATATAATCAAAGCCCATGAGGAAAAATTCTGATTCTGTCTCATTAGGCTGCCACGAACCATGACCCAATTGAAGCATGTCGCCCCTTCAGTGAGGCGGCAGAGCAGACCTAAGAAGCGCCTGTTGAAAATTTTAGGTTTTATAAAGGGAGGAGCAAGAAAAGCATTGAGAGTTTTGTATATGCTAGTAAGCGCAATAATCAAAGCAATCGAAGCAATTTTTGATTCATAAGAATTAGGAATTCAAAAGGGGGATTTGGGGTTGTCATCGATGTCGAGATGGAAGGAATCATAGAGAAAACTAAGTAATTTATTTTTTTACTTTATATTTTGGCTGAAAAAAATAAACTTCAATAAGAAAGGGTAGTCTGTTATTTTTTACCTCGTTAAAAGGCCATGTAACAGATTTTAGGGTTAATACCTCAGTTTGGCCTGAACTATAGACAAACTTTCTACTTTGGCCCGTTGATTCTGAAATTGCTATCGTGACCTAAACTATGTACCATACTTCCTAATTTGGCCCGAAGTCTGGTTTGACCGTTAAATTGGACGATCAACTCTGTTGACCGTTAGTCAATAGCCAACTCACTTGCCACATCAGCGAGCACTGAATAATTTTTCTTTTTTATTTCTGTATTCCTATTTTCCTAATAATAATAATAAATGGGAAAAAAATATCAATTTATCTCCTCCCTTCCACCTCAATCGGGGAAAACCATTTCCCAAAACCCCTTCTTTCCTGAAACCCTAATCAATCATCCTTCCCCTTCGCTGCTTGCAACCCTTCCTCGCATCTCCTCCAACGCCCACTCGACGTTGGCGTAGACGAGGTCGTACTTGTGGCTGCTGACGTTAATTGATTTCACGAGTGGGAGGCAAAAGTCTCATTCCAGCTCCAGCCACAGGAACGGGGAGATGAACCGGTCACTCTATTTTTCTCTGTCAGCATGTCGTTCAGCTTCTTCACGTCCTCGAACTCGCCGTTGAGCGTCGACCCAAGGTTTGCGGTGACGCAGATGGTGTTCTCGTCCACCATCTCCACCGCCTTCTCCAGGTCCAGCACATAGTAAACTTCCGTCAGCTTCACTTCCTTCAGCTCCACCTAAAAGTCCCTCGCTAATTTCTCCCAGCACACTTGCAATTGGGGAAACAGAGTCAACAATTAAGTCAACCGAAAATCACCCAACTTACAAATTAGAATTGGCAAGTTCTGTTGGGATCCCTAATGTCATACCTACTTTATTAGGGATCATTATGTAATTTTACTTTGTTGCTTGCTCCCTACGTTGTGTTTGTTGATTTGGGAGAGACTATTTATTTTCGGCTGCTGCTCTTGTAAACCCTAAGCAAGAGAGACCCATACTATTAAGTTTTTCAGCCGAGAGCTTATTGCTCTCCGTGGAGTAGTCTCGTTCATCTTGAACGAGGAAACCACGTAAATCTTGGTGTCTTGTGCGTTTGCTTTCTTCCGTTTCTATCGTATTTTACATGGTATCAGAGCTGTGCTGATCACAGGTTGAATCATGGCTTCCGACGATGAATCGTCTACCAAGACAAATAAATCGACCGCCGAACAATTCAAGATGAAGTCGGCTGTTGATGAAGGTCAGGGTGGATTGCCGTCGCATTTGGTTCTTCATCAATCGGAGAGCCCTAATAATTTGTTCGTTGGGGAGTTGCTCACGGACGTTAACTACGGTGAGTGGATCGTTGACATCACAGACTCACTCGTGGCTAAGAACAAGATTTGTTTTGTTGATGGTACTCTTCCGGCAGCGACGACTTCGGCCGAACGAGAAGCCTTGCGGCGTTGCAACGCCATGGTCAAAGGCTGGTTAAAGACGGCCATGTCGAAAGAGGTACGGAATAGTGTTCGTTTTGCTGATACTGCTCGAGAAATTTGGGTAGATCTGCAATCGCGTTTTGGACAGGGTAGTTCTTCTCGTCTATATGATCTCAAGCGCAATATTCATAGCCTTCAGCAAGAAAAGATGTCTGTATCAGCCTTTTATACTCGCCTGCGTGGGTACTGGGATGAAGTTCAGGCAATCATGCCTTCGCTGGACTGCACTTGCGCTGGATGTCATTGTGACGTGAAGCGCCGTCAATGAGAGGCACGTGAAGGAGAACGCCTCTTCGATTTTTTGATGGGATTGGACGACGCGTTTGGTACCGTGAAGTCCCATATCCTCGCCATGAAGCCGGTGCCGTCTCTTGCCGAGGCTTACCATCTGGTTGTCAACGATGAACAGCAGCGGCAAATCTCGCAGAGCAGGAAGCCGCGATCTGAAGCGGCCGTTTTTCAGGCTCAGGGGGAGCGCCGATGGGATCGTTCTGGATCCTCTGGTGATCGCGAGAAGGAGCGCGATCGAGATAAGGAGAGAGACTCGGATGGGAAGGTTCGGTGCTCTCACTGCCAGCGACCAGGTCACGTGAAAGAAACATGTTACCGCCTCATTGGTTTTCCGCCGAAGAATAATGAGAAGGGGGATTCTTCACGGCGTCGCAATGAGAAAGGAACGCGGTCTGGTCCACTTGCTGCTCAAGTTGATGCGCCGACCAGTCCCTTGCCCGGGCTCACCTCGTCGCAGTTTGCGCAGCTCAAGGAGCTGCTCATTAGTGACCTTCGTTCATCCTCCCAGCCTGCCCTCGAGCCTACTTCAAACATGGCGGGTAAGTTTACTGGAAATTCCTCTACTTGGGTAATTGATTCCGGTTGTACTGAGCATATTGTTAATAATAATTCGTTGTTGGATGTTGAGTTGGATTCATCACCAACTCTCCAGGTCAAGATTCCTAATGGCGCAGGTGTAAGGGTTAATAGTATTGGAACGAGCAAATTGTCAAGTGAATTACATTTGCGTCGTGTTCTTCATGTTCCCGATTTTCAGTGCAACCTGCTCTCTGTCAGTAGACTTACAGCGGATCTTCCGGTTGCATTAATCTTCTTAAGTGACTTCTGTGTGATTCAGGACTTACCATCCAAGAAGCTGATTGGGATGGGTAAGCATGTTGACGGGTTATATTATCTCAAGCTGTTCGATGAAGTTCATCCGGTTGCGCATTCCGTTCGACGATCGCTGAGTGTGACGGAGCTCTGGCATGCTAGACTGGGTCATCCATCTTCGGCGAAACTCAGTATTTTGGAGAAATTAGTTGATTGTTCTTTAATTCAGTCTCGGGATCCTTGTCGCTCTTGTTTGCGAGCTAAACAGACTCGCAATACTTTTGAGTCAAGTACTATTAAGACAAAGTCGGTTTTTGAACTCATTCATGTTGATATCTGGGGCAGTTATAAGACAGCGTCTACTTCTGGTGCACATTTTTTCTTGACCATAGTCGATGATTACAGTCGTGCAGTGTGGGTTTTTCTGATGCGGCATAAGTCAGACGTTGGCAAGTATTTGATGTATTTTTGCAATATGATTCGGACTCAGTTTACCAAGCAGGTTCAGCGTATTCAAGCTGATAATGGACCAGAGTTTGCCACTCTTGTGTTGCAAACATATTACGAGGAGCACGGTATCATTTTGCAGACTTCGTGCACGGATACTCCACAGCAGAATGGAGTAGTGGAGCGTAAACATAGACATTTGCTTGACACTGCCCGTGCATTGCGCTTTCATGCCAATTTGCCGATTAAGTTTTGGGGAGAATGTGTACTGACTGCGGCCTACCTAATCAATCGAATGCCTCTTGTTAGCATTGGTAACAAATCTCCATATCAAGTTTTATTTGGTGCTGATCCCACTTATGATCATCTTCGATCGTTTGGCTGTCTTGTCTATGCCAGAGATACTCATCAGGGTCTTTCTAAGTTCTCTGCTCGAGGACGTGCTGGTATTTTTCCCGGGTATCCAGCTACGCAACGCGGATATCGTGTTTATGATCTCGAGAAGCATGTTGTTTACACTTCACGAGATGTGCGATTTTTGGAGGACATTTTTCCGTATCACACAGTGGACGCCGAGGCTTCCTTGACTCCAGCAGCAGTGTCTCGACCTCTTTTCGGCGTCCCGCCTTCCTCAGTTGATGATGATCCTGTGCACACTTCAGCTTCATCGCCTCATGTTCCATCATTGGTTGAGCCAACCTCTGCTGCTCCTGACGATGTTACTTCCCCTTCGTTGTCTTCGGCCAAGGACACGACTACGCCTCCTTCGGCCACTTCGCCCCCGCCTTCTCGAGTGCGCCTGGACGGGTCTGCTGCCTCTCCTATACAGCAGGAGACTTCGCCCGAGGTTGTTGCCTCACCAGCTCCCACGGTTCCTCCTCCCCGCCGTGGTGACCGAGTACGTGTTCCTTCGACTCGGCTACGTGGTTATGATGTCCAACTCCCAGGAGCAGCCCACTCTGTTGAAGTGGAATATCCTCTTGAGGATTTCCTAAACTATGACCGACTTTCCTCTGCACATCAGGCCTTTGTCGGCGCTGTCACCACTGCAGAAGAGCCGGCCTATTTTTATCAAGCAGTTCGTCATAAACATTGGAGAGATGCCATGCAGCGGGAAATCGATGCCTTGATCGCTAATGGCACCTGGTCCTTGGTTCATCTTCCTCCTGGCAAGAGGACTATCGCGTGTCGTTGGGTTTTTAAAATCAAGTTTAACCCTGACGGCACAGTTGAGCGTTACAAAGCTCGCCTTGTTGCCAAAGGTTTTACACAAGTGGAAGGCATCGATTATCATGACACGTTCGCTCCAGTCGCCAAGCTCGTTACTGTTCGTTGTCTCTTGGCGGTAGCAGTGACTCGTAACTGGCATGTTCATCAGCTCGACGTGAACAATGCTTTTCTTCATGGGGACCTCGAGGAGGAGGTCTACATGGCGGTTCCCCAGGGTTTTTCTCGGCCCGGTGATACGAGAGTTTGTCGTTTGCACAAATCTATCTATGGGTTACGTCAGGCATCGCGTAACTGGTATCAGAAGTTTACTCAGGCTCTTCAGGGCTTGGGTTTTGTTCAAAGCCGCGCCGATCATGCTCTTTTTGTCTACAGGCGTGCTTCTACTTACGTGGCTGCACTTATTTACGTTGATGACGTAATTCTTGCAGGCACCGATTTATCGTTTATTGCTCATGTTAAGGAATACCTTCATGCTCAATTCACTATCAAGGATCTTGGTACTTTGAAGTATTTCTTGGGCATTGAAGTAGCTCGTTCACCTCGAGGGATTGTGTTAAATCAGCGTAAGTATGTTCTGGATATTCTCAAGGATGCTGGTCTTTCTGCTGCTCGTCCTTGCTCTACTCCCATTGAGCAGCAACATCATCTTGGTCGTGTTGCTTCTCCTCCTGCAGCTGATGCCAGCGCTTATCGTCGTCTTATTGGGCGCTTGCTCTACCTCACTGTGACTAGACCAGACATTACTTATGCTGTAAACTTGCTCAGTCAGGCCATGAAGGCACCGACTAAAGCACATGAAGAAGCTGCAGTTCGTGTACTTCGATATTTGAAGTCTGCTCCTGGTCGTGGTCTCTTCTTTCCGGCGTCCACTCCTTTGGTTCTCACTGCTTTTTGTGATGCTGACTGGGGAGGATGTCCCCTCTCTCGTCGTTCTACTACAGGCTATTTTATTACTCTTGGTGCATCCCCCATTTCCTGGCGCACCAAGAAACAGACGGTAGTCGCCCGTTCCTCTGCTGAAGCTGAGTATCGTGCTATGGCTAGCACGGTTAGTGAGGTGCTTTGGCTACGCTGGTTGCTGCGTGATTTAGGAGTTGTTCTTTCCAGTCCTACACCATTGTTTTGTGATAATCAGGCTGCCCTTCACATCGCAGCCAACCCTGTGTTTCACGAACGCACAAAGCATGTGGAGATGGACTGTTATTTTGTGCGCGAGCGGGTTCAGTCGCACGACATTGCTCCTCGCAAGATTCCCTCTTCAGAGCAGCCCGCGGACCTGTTCACGAAAGGCTTGAGCGTCGATCTTTTTGGTCATCTTCTTGGCAAGCTCGGCCTTCTCGACATTCACTCCTTCGCTTGAGGGGGAGTGTTGGGATCCCTAATGTCATACCTACTTTATTAGGGATCATTATGTAATTTTACTTTGTTGCTTGCTCCCTACGTTGTGTTTGTTGATTTGGGAGAGACTATTTATTTTCGGCTGCTGCTCTTGTAAACCCTAAGCAAGAGAGACCCATACTATTAAGTTTTTCAGCCGAGAGCTTATTGCTCTCCGTGGAGTAGTCTCGTTCATCTTGAACGAGGAAACCACGTAAATCTTGGTGTCTTGTGCGTTTGCTTTCTTCCGTTTCTATCGTATTTTACAAGTTCTTCTAATTAGGCGAATCAATAAAGGTTGGGGTACCTAAACATTGGCGTCGGTGACGATGCTGGGCTTGTCACAGGGGAGGCCAAGTGCCCTACGCTTGTTTTGCCACTTGCGCTTGAAGGCAAGACTAGCGAGCATGATTGTCTGGGAAGACCTGATGGTGCCGACACCGACGACAGCCTCGGACTCATCAAGGAGGGCGTTAAACAAAAAAAATAATTTTTTTATTCCATACTCGCTAATTTTTATCTCATGATCAACTTTCCTTGAAAAGAAGCAGCAAAAGAAAATTCATTCATTGTGGAATTTTTGCTTATATTCTCATCAAAGATTTACATGAATCCTCGATTATACTTTGTATCACAAGTGATCCAGGATGGCCCAAGCGGTCATGCCAATAAATCAATTTACAACAAACATAAACATCATGTTTCTGGTTTGTTTCGTTACCTTTTGATTTAGGAAAAAGGATTAACTATAAGTAGTAATTTAGCACAATAACATAAATTATGCAATACGTTAAGAATAAGGATATCAAAAGGGGATGCAACCGAAATGGTACGGCTATTTGGCCTTAGGCTATTTGGCCTTAACTGGAATGTTCGGGTTCACGCCCCATTGACGCCAGATTTCGAACCCTATCCCTTTTAGTGATCACTATATATGGTAGATATGCTTCTGGTATTTTATGTGGGTTATGTTTACGACACCTTAACCTAGCAATAGAAAATTACAACATTACATGATTGGTCACTCAAATTACATAAATCTTTCACGGGAATGGTTTATGGTGATTACTTGTTTTTTAGTAATCACGATGGCAACCTCTTTATATACCATTTGATTAACTATTTTCCCTTCTTTTTTAATCTTACGGAGTTACGGTTAAGATTCTTTTAAGATAATTTTGGAAATGAAAAAGTGACCACACATGATTATTCTATATAATCTACCCAAACCCTAGTCCTACCCTCCCTTCAGCCAAACCCACCGCAGCCGCCTCCACCACTTTCGTCGCACTAATCCCGCCGGCCACCTACACCATCCCTAACGATGACTCAGTGCCGGCCACCCTCGGCCACCGCAGTGGCCTCCCTCCCCTCCGGTTACCCCTGACCACCGCTATGCGTACCCTCCTGCTGCTGCTCTCTCTCTCTATCTCCTCCTCCTCCTGCTCTCTCTCTCTCTCTCTTCAGAAGACGATTGCGTGAGATGGTGATGGCAGAACCAGATGTTGCAGTTGGGGTCGACGGTGACGTCGGTGGAGGAGACGCCTTTGGAGCGACAGGGATGGGAATTCCGATCGAATAAGGAGGGCGCACAACAGCAACCTTATCATTTGACGACGATGTCATTGTCATCTCTCGCAGTTGGTTTTTGAAAGTCCATATATGCTTTTCATAGTGGTATGGAATGGTATTTATTTGGTCTTCACAGTGGTAGTGATTTGATTTATGGAATGATCTTGTTTTGTTTTTATTGTAGTAGTGGTGCTGGTTGATTTTGGTATTGGTTTGATTCTTATAATGGTATAGATTATTTATATTGGTAGTTTTTTGTAGTGTAATGGTACTATTTTTTCTGTAGTTGTATTGGTTCATCTAGATTGGTTGTATTGGTATAGTTTTTTTTTTATGTTTGGCATTGATTTCTTGTTTTATTTCTATAATGATATTGGTATTTCTGGAAGTGGTCAAGCAACTCATTTTGAATATTGAATACCAATCCATCGAAACAGATATACACTAATAACACAATATAAATACTACCAATAAAATTTAGCATCACTACCAAAACAAGAAGCACCAGAATACCATTCTTACCCAATTTGAACATTACCAATAAAATTTAGCATCACTACCAAAACAATAAGCACCAGAATACCATTCATACCCAATGTAAACACTACCAATAAATTTTAGCATCACTACCAAAACAATAAGCACCAGAATACCATTTCTACCCTTAGTAGCCACAGTGATTACTACTTTTGTAGTACTCACCATAATTGCTCCCATCTTTCACGTTTGCCATCCGA
Source organism: Linum tenue (assembly GCA_946122785.1). Lineage (NCBI taxonomy): Eukaryota > Viridiplantae > Streptophyta > Magnoliopsida > Malpighiales > Linaceae > Linum > Linum tenue. The sequence goes on from CAMGYJ010000008.1 coordinate 34,097,269, forward strand.
ATCACTTTTCTTTCTTATTCACCACTAACTTTACGAATTGTTTCACTGTTACTCACCAGTTGTTGGTCTCTGTCAACCTCCGTTAATTCCGCTAATTTTTTGATGACATGGAAAATGAAAATGCTGACTGGACCGTTAACTTAATGACATGTCAATTAGAAAAATATAGAAAATCATATACTTCACATTTCTTTCACTCGCCCCCCACCCCCCACCTCATTAGGCCTCTTCACTTCGACCACGACCTTTCGGCGAGCAGAACGTAGGGCAAAAAATCACATTCCATAAGCAACCAACAACAACAACATAAAATTCATGGGAAATTAGTTGGAGTAGGTGAGTGAAAGAGAGGGGAACCTACATTATCTCCGACCACAAACGTATGCAAAGAATAGATAAATTGAGTCCGACGAGTGGGAATCGAAGCGAGAATGTAGGAAAGAAAGAGAGAGGAGGTGGATTATAGAGCGGTGGAAGGCAGAGCATTATTAATCTACAGCTGAGAGTGTTGCACGCGATGATGTTGGGAATGAATAGGTTTGAAAGCTATATTGAATTAATTATCCAGTATTCTTTCTAGATACAAAAATAAGAAGGATAATTAATAAAAAGAATATTATGGAGATAATTAGGATTAATTATCTGAATATAATATAATATATTTTAATTATGGAAGTAATTATCTTCCTAATTAAAATGCGGCTTATTCCCAAAGAAAGAGGGAATATTCTAGGTTTTCTGCTCCTATAAATAGCAGTCCCCTAGACCCTCTAAACACACCTCAGAGAGCAGAAACACGAAATAGAGAGTGAGTTCATAGAGCTCCGGTTTTCGCACAAAACCGATGAGCAACAAAATAAGAATGGCTGTTTTATCCTGGAGGCGACCGGCTGATAGTCTGTCGTGCGCAACGAAGGCAGTGCCGCGAACGTCTTAAAGAGAGCGACCTAGTCCGCAACTCAGCCAGATCGGTAACCCTATTTTTCTGTTCGGTTTCTAACAATTTTAAGACGCTCGGTTGCTGTCATCTGTATCGGACAGGACATCGATTTTGGCTCGATCAATTTTAATGCATGCCGCTCCGAAGAAAGGTCTACCTTTATCCACAGTTTATCGCACTTATTCTTACCCCCACCGATCGGAAACACTCGTCATTAGCCGCACGCTCGAATTTCTGTTGCAACGGCGCTAACCTAGACGGTAACCTAGATGAGTTTTATATAGAAATAGAAGGGACATGTGTTTCGCTGCGTCAGTGAATTGATTTCCCTTTTGTCAATTAATTGTTCCTTTTGAATGTCTTCACTAAGCCTCTGTGTGTGTGAGTTCCTCCGTTTGTTTGTTTTTTGGGTGGAGTGGTATCACTGTACCACAAGAAGGAGGCGATTGAAAGATAGAAAAGAAGGGAGGAAGCTCAATGTTGCGGCTAATGGAGTCCAAAGGGAATGGAATAAAGACGATCCAGCTGCTCCGCTCCGGCTTTTGTGGAGGCCGTGAAAGAAGCTAATTACTCTCAAACCCTACGCCACCTGTGGCATTGTTTGTTTTTTGATGAAATTCATAGAAACAGGAATTAACCAGAACGATTGATGATCGGGGCCAGCTTCTAGGCGGTCATGGGGTTATGGCATAGACGACGACGTTGAGCAGGCAGCCGCTACTGATGGAATCGGACAACTTCGAGTAGACAAAGGCGGGCCGTGCAGGTGGGCCTTGAATGAGATAATTAGTCCGTGGAAGGGAGTTCAAATGATGATGGTCAATAATTGGATAATCAAAGGGAAGGATTATCTAGCTAGTGTTGCGGGAAAGGATTTCCTGGCTTGAATTCCTTTTGGTACAATTTATTACACCAGGACATTATCTCTCTAAATTGGCTTTAGAAGCTGTGGGGAAAGATTTCCTTGAGCGCAGCTGCAATAATACGAGCAATAGCCAAGAGAGGTATGTGGAGTACTAGCTATCCTCTGCATGACTGACTTCTTGGAAAAAAAAAGGTACGAATTTAAACGTTACTTGTGAGTCATTAATTAGATTCTATTCCATTACGCTCTATATATGGTATTGAGAACCATTTGAATGCGAGAAAGTAAAACTAGAGTTGATGCATGTATATGTCGATATTGAGGCGTGTATTACCTCGATGATTAGAATATAAATTGATTACATGTTGTGGAGTAGAATAATTTTGTTTAAATGCATGCATATATGTGAAGAATATATGGGAATAGAATGGGTTTATTGCCCATAATAACGATATTGTAAGAAGTACTATTATCAGTACTACACGAACCACTTAGACTGCTTTGAAACATTAAAGTTTCAAGACTTAGAGCAGCAAGCCGAACCAGATCCATACCAAATAGAATGGTACCCTTTGTGGTAACCATAAGATTGTCACCCAATCCTCTAAGAATGACGCTATGTTTCTCTGTTAAATTTGTGAGAAACTAGGTCATAAGACATGAAAGTGTAAGAACAAGTTTAACCTAGTGTTAACTTGACTAAATAAGAGGATTTGGTGGTAATAATCACTAATGGGGTGATAGGCCTTAATGGCAATTCTGGAAAAAAAAATGGTGGTTGGATATTGACGCCTCAAGGCATGCATCTGATAAATTAGCTAAGCTCAATCATGCATTGAGGCATATTGAAGGAAAAAGTGTTGTTGGGCAAGACCCTCACCACTATTGTTAATGGTTCTGGGAAAGTGGAAGAGAATCCTACCTCTAGAAAGTCATTGACTTTCCTCGACATAAGGAATGGTTAAGTAGATAAGATAAATTCTTCCAAGTGTGTCTTTGTGAAGAATTAGAATATCTTATATCGTATTCCCATATTATTATTGGATGCTTGAGAAAAATATGAATTTTGTATATTCAAGCTAAATGACCCATAAATATGTGGTTAGAGAATCAGAATCGATAGATCTAATTTATTTTGATATGGGTAAACTTGATGGAAAAGACAATAAATGATTTATTAGAGTGCTCTGGTTGTCTAAATAGTTATTTGAAATGGTTTGAAATGCCTAATTGCATTATGATTGCACTGATTATTCGATATGTGGCATGCATGTGGTAGCGTTAGAAAATCAGTGTAGCATGATAACTAGAAGAGCATATGAGTGTGTTTTATGTTGTTAACAATAAAAACACATAGTTACTATGAAACGAAATACTCATGTTGTTGTGAAATCCGTTAATGCCAAGAAACTTCCATTTTAAATCAAGAAATAGTGGGGGTAGTGTCCTGCCTACTATTAGAAATAATGGAACTAGTGGGGGGTAATAAATCTGAGTTTAAACTCAGAAGAAACAAATGAACCATAAATCACGAAAGGATTTTGGTTATGAATTTGTTATTTACACCCTAAGAAAGAAAGATCTTACAAGTCTGCTAGAAGTTCGAACTTCAATAAAGATGCAGCATTGTGGGAGAATCCATTATTAACGAAATGGAATTATTGGAGTCTAATAAGACTTAAAATCTTGTAGAGTTACCTCTTGGTTGAAAAGCCTTGGGTAATATATCGATAGAATCGAACAAGATTTGGCATCTTTGAGAATTACCTCTTGGCATTGAAGTCATGGGTAATAAATGGATTCTTAAAAGAAAAGTGAAACCTTTTGGTTTAGTTTATGAGTATAAGGATCGCCTAATAGCTAAGGCTTTAAGCGAAAAGGAAAAATTGTAAATTTTCTTGTTATCTATTCACCATATGTAGAATAACATCCATGTATGTTCTGATTGCTAGTGTTATGCGTCAGATGGATTGTTAAACATGTTTATGTGAATGGTGATTTAGATAGGAAAATCTACATGGGACAACCTATAGGGTTGTTATTGCTGAACATGCTTAGGGAGTCTATGGTTAGACAAATCATTGTAAGATTTGAAATAGACTCTAAGACGATGGCATGAATAAACTGGTTCTCTCTCATGGTTTTAAAAGTGAAAGTGACAAGTGCATTTAGTACAAATTTGAGAATGACACTTGCATTATGAATGACACGTCGATCTTTGGTACAAAGAATCGTGCTGTCGATATGAAAAAAACCATGTTTGAGAATTTTGAATGTTCTCGATGAAGCTTGTGTAAGCTATGAGATCCATGTAACTATGACAATGAATAGATTTCCTCTAGATCAGTTTAACTACATAGTTAAGATCTAGAAGAAATACAAGCAGTATGCCTGCATAAATGGTTGATGATGCTAGTGTAAATATTAAAGAACACTGGAAACAGTGTGAGAAACAGAGAAAGTTAGAATATACTAGCATCGACAGTCTGCGTGAGGCAGCTGGTAAACATGAGACCCGACATAGTGGAGGTACTTGGCAGGCTTACTGATTGTCCTAGTATGAAGCATTGAAATGCTATTGAAAGGAGTCACGAGACACCTTAAAAGAACAGGAAAACCTTGGTATTTGTTATCAAAGGTTTTGCTGTATTGGTAGGGTATAATTATGCGGATTAGAATACCCTATAGAGGACTCCAAGACAACAAGAGGCTATGTTTTAAACATCGATAGAGAAGCTATGTCTTAGAAGTCTAAGAAGTAAACGATCCTTGCTCAATCAACTAAGAAATCAGAAATGATAGAACTAGCAATGGCTAGTAAAGAGGAAAGTTGATTGAGAGGGTCACTACTAGAGATTCCCTTATGGGAAAGACCGATCCCTCCGGTATTCTATTAATTGTGATAGCACCGCAGCTATTGCAATAGAAGGGAACCGGTTCTAGAATGAAAAGAGACGACAAATTCGTCGTAAGCACAGTACTGTAAGAGAACTCCTAATGATAGGAGCAATGAGGGTGGATCATATAAGATCCTAATAGAATCTAGCTGATCCTTTGACGAAAGTATCATCTAGAGAGAAAAGTCAAAAATACCACGAAGGTATGAGACTTATGCCTACCGAACCATGGATTACAAGTGATGGTAACCCGACCCGATAGACTGGAGATCCCAAGAAACGGGTTCAATGGGTAATAACAAGTCATGAGTAATATTGAGAAAAGTTCATGCATAGTGAAGCATGAATCCCAAAGCCTTGGAGGTTGAGTTAAACTCTTAATGAGATCTATACTCTATGTGGAGTGAAGTACTTTACTTTGGGGGTACTTTTGATAGACTCACCTATGTGAATGTGGGAGTGGGGCCGCTCCCTATGGAACTTTGGAGGCACAAAGTTGCTAGAGCGTTCACTAAACCGGGATAACGTGCATGGCCATAAACGCACGGCCTATGAGAGAATATCACTCAATGAAAAGATCTGGTGTGCTACATTGTCTGAGATAGGGTTCAAGACTACGAGTCACCCTTATGAAATCGGAATTGTAACCACTACGCTAAGGTTCAAATCTTCGCGATACCTTAGCTTATGCCCGATCTTATGGATCTGTTGATGCTCAGAGATAGTTTCAAAACTATTCAAGTGGGGGATTGTTGGGAATGAATAGCTTTGAAAGCTATATTGAATTAATTATCCAGTATTCTTTCTAGATACAAAACTAAGAAGGATAATTAATAAAAAGAATATTATGGAGATAATTAGGATTAATTATCTGAATATAATATAATATATTTTAATTATGGAAGTAATTATCTTCCTAATTAAAATGTGGCTTATTCCCAAAGAAAGAGGGAATATTCTAGGTTTTCTGCTCCTATAAATAGCAGTCCCCTAGACCCTCTAAATACACCTCAGAGAGCAGAAACACGAAATAGAGAGTGAGTTCATAGAGCTCCGGTTTTCGCACAAAACCGATGAGCAACAAAATAAGAATGGTTGTTTTATCCTGGAGGCGACCGGCTGATAGTCTGTCATGCGCAACGAAGGCAGTGCCGCGAACGTCTTAAAGAGAGCGACCTAGTCCGCGACTCAGCCAGATCGGTAACCCTATTTTTCTGTTCGGTTTCTAACAGATGATGGATAGGGCGGTGAGGATATTGGCAGCGGTGGGCAAGTAGTGGGCGATAAGGAATGTGATGGTGGAGGTCTGCGTAAGGCTGAGATGGGGAAGGAGACGAGAAAAGAAGAAGATAAAGAAGGGAAATGTCGTGGGTGAAGCTCCGATCCCCATTAGTCGATAGATCCAGTCCAGATCGATGCAACTCAACCTCTTATCCCAACACACCCATTCCTTCGATGAAATCCGGACATCTACGTTCCTTCCCGGCTACGCAGGAGTCGGCTCTGATCGGCTCCACTGTCTCCAATCCTCTCGACATTCTAGTCTACGGTAGACGGTGGAGCCGCTCCTACCTCCTGGTTGTATGAATATTTGGAGGTGTAGGATAGAGGGATTCGAGGAGAGTGGCATGAGGGGAAGCAACGACAACGCTAGTCTCAGCCACCGAAAAACGTCTTCAAACTTAATACTGATGTGGGATTGATTGGAGAGGAGGGGATTAACTTAGAAGGTGTCGTAAGGGACTGGAATGGGAAGTTTGTATTAGGTTTTGTGAGGAGGTAGTAAGGGAACTTGCGGGATTGAAGAAGCATAGGTGAGGGAGATGATAGTTGGAGTTCAGGAGGTGGCAAAGCTTGGATTAGGACCTTTAATGGTGGAACCGGATTGTGCAACCCTGGCTAGAAAGATTGGATAGGAGGAGGATGAGACAGATGTTAGTTTGTTTGTTTAAATTGAAATGTCATTAAGTTAACGGTCTAGTTAGCAGTCCCGTTTACCACGTCATAAAAAAATTGACGAAGTTAATGGAGGCTGACGGAGACTAACGACCGTAACTAACGGTGAAACAATTCATAAAGTTAGTGGCGAATAATAAAGAAAAGTGATTCAGATGACAAACTTGAAAGATTTATGTATTTGAGTAACCAACATGTAATTAGCCAATAGAAAACTATTGGATATAACATATAACTCAATATCCCAATATTGTTGCCTGGTAATTTTGATATGCTTCTGGCATTTTGTGGATAATGTCGACCGACATATTACCCTACTTCTTTTGTTTCTTTCCAAAATTTCAACCAAAATCTCCTCAATATTATCCAAAATCTATCACATCAACATCTTTATCTTATCTTATCTCCTTTTTCGACTATAAAACAACAATCTTCTTCCTCTTCATTTCATTCTTCTTAAACCAAAAAACTCATATATCATCTCTCCATTCCATCATTCTTTCTTCCCTTCTTGGGAACTCTTCTTCTCATAAGTCACTTCAATGATCTTAGCGAGTTCGAGTGAAGCAATGGGTGGAGAGATATCTTCTAATCGGACCATATCACTCGTACTCTAATCGGATCATATCACTTGTTAACTAGTGTGACGTATAACCAGTTTGACAATCTTGTTGTCGACAATCAACATGGATATTAGGGATAAACTACAAATCAATACACTAACAAACCAAAATTTAGGGTCATGTGGAAGTTGTGGGATTGTTTTGTGAGATTGTTACTGTACATGTACTGTTTCGAATACATCATTTTTTTATTATTTTTTAGCAGAAACAATACATGGATTGCTATAATATGGATTGTTTCTATGTATGTGTGATGTGACAGAAACTATCACATAAAATAAGTGATTGTTATACATCAAACATGGTATTTTACAATGCATATTTATACATGCATTCACAACAATACATCTATTTAACAATTACAAACCTACCCCTTACAAGCAGAGTTCAATTCCAGACTCCAGAAGTCCTAAAAGGAATTGGAGAGGATACCTTTCGACATCGAATCCCCTCTCTCCGTCGCCGCCTACCTTGCTTCTCACCTTCTTCTTCTACTTCTCCTCGACTTTGGATCTGGTTGGGAGGAAACTAGGAGACACGGTGCAAACAACTTTTCTGGATTCAGCGAGGAAAACGCCGACCCGGCACTCATCCGTGGCTTAGGATAGGGTCAGTAACCAATGATTACTGACCTATGGGTAACTAAATCTGGACCTTTAGATCTAAGTGGCCCCAGAAAATTCAGATCTAAGAGTTGTCAATTAAAGACAATTTATTTCCCTAGTTTTCATAATCGGCTCTTATCTTCTTCGTTCTTACTCATATTTTAATTTTTTTTGCACACATGGAACGAGTTCGTTGTGCTCTACAAAATGAGATCAATTTTCAATATATTTCGAGAAACTTTTTTTTACCAACTGCATACCATATGGCAACTTCTTCGTTTTTAAGTCGTTTTTGAAAACGTTTGCTCAGAAGGAACGAGTTCATCTTGATCTATTGGATTTACAAATTTCTGGGTGAAAAAAATTCTGGACAAAAAATTACCATACTTTACCACTATGGTATGTGGGTGGTAACTTATGGTAAACAATGATGAAAGTTGTAAATGACAGTTAGTATAATCTTACTATCATGTATTCAACCTTCTTACCATATTGGTATGTTCATACTTCATACCATCATGATACACTTTCTTATTATATGGTATTAAATATGAGCATACCATATGGTAATGACTGGTAAAAATTTATTCAAATTTTTTTGTACTAAAAATATATCAAAGTGGATATCATTTTAAAGAGCATATTTAATCTAATTTATCTATACAAAAAAATTTAAATTTCGACTTAAAACGAGAGAGAAATCGTCCGTTAAAGATTAAAAAAGAAAAGATAAAAGATTTTCCAGAAGACAGAGGAATGTTGGGGAGCAGATCCGGTGAGTAACCTTGTGGTGAGTAACCCTATGCGTAAGCCAATAAGAATTTGCCACATCAACGCCTCCTTCTCTCTCCTGGAAAAATCATTAATTTTTTTTCCCTTAATCTTTAACAGACGATTTCTCACTCATTTTAACTCGAAATTTAATTTTTTTGCACAGTTAGATCAGATTAATTGTGTTCTTCAAAATGATATCCACTTTGATATTTTTTGGAACAAAAAATTTTTCCAGTTATTACCAGTCTATACCATATGGTATTGACTGGTATTAAATAACACCATACCATGTGGTATGAAAAATACTAGTCAATACCATATGTTGTTATTTAATACCACTCAATACCATATGGTATTAAATAACAACATACCATATGGTATGAAAAATACCACATCATACCAGGGTGGTATAGTTGGTAACGAGAGGTTTGAAATTTTTTCCCCCGGAAAATTTTGAAATCCAATAGATCATGATTAAATTGTTCCTTTTGTGCAAAAATTTCCGAAAATGACTAAACAACGAAGGAGATACCATATGGTATGGAGTTGGTAACGAGAGGGATGGAAAAAAAATTTCTCAAAAAATATTGAAAATGGATATTATTTTGTAGAGCATAACAAACTCGTTCCATCTGTGGAAAAAAAATTGAAATCCGAGTTAGAATGAAGAAGATATGATCCAATTAAGAAAACTAGGGAAAATAAATTCCTTTAATTCTCTACCCTTAGATCTGCAATCACTTAAAAGAAGGGTCCAGATTTGGTTACTATTATTACTCACCCTATGATTACTCACCCTATCTTGAACCGGAATGTTAATGTCATGCTGATGTGGACGGGTTACTCATGGTTACTCACCTGATCTGTTCCCATCATCCGTTGCGGATTCTTAATTTTATTTGCCGGCGATTCACCTCTTGACCGAATGCTCTGTAGACCCAGATACCCATCCGTTCCGTACGTCACACCGTCCTCCGGCATCCACAGCTTCATCTACCCTGGAGAAACTGCTCGACTTTTCTGCTGTTTCTGTTGGCAGGTATTTATCCTTCCTGTCCTGTATCTATCTGTATTGTATATATGGTTTCTACAGAATATCTGAGTGCCTGAGTTTGTAGATTGCTCTAAGTGGCTGTGATTTGTTAATCTACTGGGTAATTTTCTGCTGTATGCCTTTTCCGTCTATGTTGCGAGTCATTAAACGTTGTCCTTAATTGTCACTAGTTAGCAGTTAGTGGTAGTAAATTGCACTTCACCATGTGGAGAAGCCTAACCCTAGTTCATTAGTTGTTCGGGTTAGGGTAGCTATATATATAGCCTTATGCATGCTACTGCTCGAAGTTGTTGTTGTTGGTTGAGTTGTGGAGTTGATAATAAAAGTTCAGCTGAGAAGCTCTTGAAGAGCTTCTCCGTGGATTAGTCTCGTTCACACTGAACGAGGATACCACGTAAATCGATCGTGTTATTTTGCTTCCGCGTTGCTGTTATTTTACATGGTATCAGAGCTATCCCGATCATAATCGCTCTTAGTTCCCGATGAGTGACGGCGAGACGAAGGGCAGTGAGTCGGGCAAGGGTTTCACGTCTGGCAAAGATCCTGTCGCCCTTGGTGGTGATGCTTCCAAGCTGGAAACGGATCTTACCTCGCCGTACTTCATCAGTCAATCTGATAATCCTAATCAGGTATATGTTGGTGAGTTATTGAATGAAGTCAATTATACAGATTGGGTTCATGATATGAAAAACGCATTGCTAGCTAAGAATAAGCTAGGGTTTGTCGACGGTTCTCTAGTGATGCCTCAGGATCCGCTTGTCTTGCGGAGTTGGCGTCGTGTTGATGCCATGGTCAAAGGTTGGCTGACCTCGGCCATGGATAAACAAGTTCGTCGCGGGGCCCGGTATGCGCAGACTGCTCGCGAGGTTTGGATTAATTTGAAGGAGCGCTTTGCGCAGAGTAGTGCGCCGCGGGTTTACGATTTACGTCGCCGTATTTGTCATCTTCCTCAAGAAAAATTGTCGGTTTCTGCGTTTTATACTCAGCTTCGCACCTATTGGGAAGAGGTTCTATCTATGGCTCCGCTCCATCCTTGTACCTGTGGTCACTGTACTTGCGGGGCGGAACGGAAGAATCAAGTCCGTGAAGAAACTTTTCGATTGTATGATTTCTTGATGGGTCTCGATGAGTCATTTTCTACTGTCAAAACTCAGGTCCTATCTATGAAGACATTACCCACGTTGTCAGAGGCATATCAACTCGTCTCCAATGATGCTCATCAGCGTCGTCTTGCTTCCCAAAATCGTTCCACTTCTGAGGCTGGTGCATTTTTGGTTCGTGATGATATGACCTTGGGTGATTCTTCTTCCGCGGGTCGTGGTCCCCACAAGTGCACTCACTGTGGCAAAGTTGGTCATCTCAAAGAGAGGTGTTTTGATCTTATTGGCTGGCCTGACCGTCCACCATCTACTAAACCCGATGGTGCTGGTCGACAAAAGGGGTCTAATCGGCCAAAATCCACTCCAAGAGCAGCTGCTGTTGAGGTTGGTGAAAGCCCTGTTGCTGGTTTGAGCTTGTCGCAGCTGGCGCAGCTCAAGGATTTCTTGGCTGGTTCATCCCTCTCGCCTGAAGCATCCGCAACCAAACTCACTGGTATTTCTTCTCGCTCTACTACATGGGTTTTGGACTCCGGATGTAATGAACACATAGTTCATGATGTTGGTCTTCTCTCTAACGGTTTTAAACCGAATGATTTACGTGTTGGGATTCCCAATGGAGTCTCGGTTTATGTTGATCAGGTTGGTTCGGTTTGCTTGAGTAACGGAATGGTCTTACCTCGTGTGTTACTGGTCCCTGAGTTCAAGTGCAATCTTTTATCCGTCAGTCGCCTCACGAAAGAATTTCCCATTGCACTTATCTTCCTTCATGATTTCTGCATTCTGCAGGACTTGCGTTGCAAGAAGATGATTGGGATGGGCCATCAACATGATGGATTGTATTATCTCCGGTTGTTCGATGAAGTTCAAGAGGCCGCTGCCCATGCTACAATCCGTGGTGCCTCTACGTCACTTACCTTGTGGCATGCTCGGTTGGGTCATCCGTCGTTGGAGAAACTGTCTTTGCTACCTTTCGTTTCGAGTTCTAAACAGTCTACTTTGGATCATTGCTCATCTTGTTTACGAGCTAAACAGACACGTAGTCCTTTCCCGTCCAGTTCGATTAAGACTACTCGTCCATTTCAGTTGATTCATGTTGACATTTGGGGTGGTTATAAGGACCCGTCTTTGAGTGGTGCTCACTACTTTCTTACTCTGGTTGATGATTTTTCCCGTGCTGTGTGGGTATACCTCCTCCGTTACAAGTCAGAAGTTGCTAGTTATTTGATGATGTTCTGTGAACAGGTTAAACGTCAATATCGGTCTTCTGTTGTTCGCATTCAGGCTGACAACGGCATGGAATTCCAAACCAATGTTCTTAAACAGTACTACGCGCAGGAGGGGATCATGTTACAAACCTCATGTACTGATACGCCACAACAAAATGGCGTTGTTGAACGTAAACATCGGCACTTGCTGGAGACAGCCCGTTCTCTTCGTTTCCATGCACACCTGCCGATCAAGTTCTGGGGAGAGTGTGTTCTTACCGCTGCTTATTTTATCAATCGCCTTCCCTCTACGGTGACTGCGAATGATACTCCTTTCGAAAGGCTTTTTGGTACGAAGCCCTTGTATACACATCTCCGCACGTTCGGTTGCTTGGTTTATGCCAAGGACACGAATTCTTCCCTAGACAAGTTTGCAGAAAGGGGGAGACAATGTGTTTTCTTAGGATATCCTGCTGCCCAGAAAGGATATCGTGTATTTGATCTTGACACCCAGTCCTTGTTCACGTCTCGTGACGTTGTGTTCTGTGAGGATCAATTTCCTTTTCAGTTTTCGGCATCTCCTCGTCCTGGTCCAATGCCGACGGTTTCCATGGATGATAGTCATCCCAGTCTCGTCCCTGGTGATCGTTCGCATGGTCATGATGACGATGAAGTGGCCTTTTTTCCTGACGACGAGTCTAGTGATGCGGTTTTGACTCTTGGACCCTCCTCTCCTGCTCTCACAGGCGAGACCAGCCCTTCCAGCTCTTCTCCTCGTCATTCCGACTCTGCCGCCAGCCCGTCCTCGGTCACAACTACGTCATCGCCGGAGTCCTCACCCTCTCCGGTTGTCGAGCTTCGCCGTGGATATCGCCATCGTCAAGCTCCTCGTCACCTTGACATTTATGAGGTCACGTTGCCCTCAGCCCACTCTTGTGTTAAATATCCCTTGCATGATGTGCTTACCTATGATCGTTTGTCCCCAGGGTACAAAGCTTTTGTTGCAGCTATCTCCCGTGTGGTTGAACCTGGTACTTTTTCTGAAGCTATATTACACGCATGTTGGCGTGAGGCGATGGAGCGGGAGTATGCTGCTCTGGTCGCCAATGGTACATTGGAAATGGCGTTTTTACCCCCTGGCAAGAAACTCATAGGATGCAAGTGGGTGTTCAAAATTAAATATCGTCCCGATGGCAGCATCGAAAGGTTTAAGGCACGTCTCGTTGCCAAAGGTTACACGCAAAAGGAAGGGATCGATTTCCACGATACTTTTGCACCTGTTGCGAAGTTGGTTATAGTGCGTTGTGTGCTTGCCCTTGCTGCACAACGTGGTTGGTTTCTTCAGCAGTTAGACGTGAATAACGCCTTCCTCCATGGCGACCTTGACGAAGAAGTTTACATGCGTGTTCCCGATGGATTTGCTCGACCGGGGGACACACGAGTATGTCGTCTTTGCAAGTCTCTGTATGGGTTGCGACAGGCATCACGAAATTGGTATAAAAAGTTTACCATGGCTCTTCTCTCATTTGGTTTTAGTTGCTCTCGGGCTGATCACTCGTTGTTCTTATATCGGAAGAACGGGGCGTTCGTTTTTGCTCTCATCTATGTCGATGATATCGTCCTAGGGGGATAGTTGGGAAGTCATTGAGGGAGTCAAGGCGTTTCTGATGAAAGAGTTCAGTATAAAAGATTTGGGACCACTGAAGTATTTTCTGGGCATTGAAGTTGCTAGATCACGACGTGGAATTTCACTATCTCAGAGAAAGTACACGTTGGATATTCTTGATGATGCAGGCGCACTTGCAGTTAAACCTTGTTCATTTCCTTTTGAACAAAACCACCACCTCACCCGTGTGGAAGGGCCAGCAGCGAGTGATCCGTCGGCGTATAGAAGGTTAGTTGGAAGCTTACTGTCTCACGCAGTGACTCGTCCGGATATCACGTACGCAGTTAATATATTAAGTCAGGCAGTGCACTCTCCTAGACAACAGCATGTAAAGGCCGCGTATCGAGTTCTCTGCTATTTGAAGCGCTCTCCTGGTCGTGGATTGTTCTTTCCGGCAGATGGCGGTCAGAACTTGACTGCTTACTGTGACGCAGATTGGGGAGGTTGTTAGGAAACGAGGCGTTCGACTTCTGGATATTTTATTCAGATCGGACAAAGTCCCGTGTCATGGCGTACTAAAAAGCAGTCGGCGGTGGCTCGGTCTTCAGCTGAGGCCGAATATAGATCGATGGCGGTCACGGTAAGTGAATTGATATGGTTGCGTTGGCTGTTGCAGGAGTTAGGCGTGCGTCAGGATGGACCTACTACGTTGTACTGTGATAATCAAGCAGCATTACACATTGCGGCGAATCCGGTTTTCCATGAACGCACAAAACATGTTGAAATGGATTGTCATTTCGTGCGAGAGCGCGTGGAGTCGTCAGAAGTTAGTCCGCAGAAGATTGCAACTAGTGACCAAGTAGCTGATCTGTTCACGAAAGGTTTGGGCAGTGAACAGTTCACGTATTTCGCTTCCAAGCTTGGCTTGCATGACATTCACGCCTCCGCTTGAGGGGGAGTGTTGCGAGTCATTAAACGTTGTCCTTAATTGTCACTAGTTAGCAGTTAGTGGTAGTAAATTGCACTTCACCATGTGGAGAAGCCTAACCCTAGTTCATTAGTTGTTCGGGTTAGGGTAGCTATATATATAGCCTTATGCATGCTACTGTTCGAAGTTGTTGTTGTTGGTTGAGTTGTGGAGTTGATAATAAAAGTTCAGCCGAGAAGCTCTTGAAGAGCTTCTCCGTGGATTAGTCTCGTTCACACTGAACGAGGATACCACGTAAATCAATCGTGTTATTTTGCTTCCGCGTTGCTGTTATTTTACAGTCTATGCGTGTTGAGGTATTCCGTCACACCTTTGCTGGGTTGGGAGCTATGCGTGCTGGATTTGAGTTCGTGGGTTGTACTTAGTTTCGTTGGTCTCTCAGTTGTTTAGACTACGAGGAACCGTTTCTCTCTATTTAGGAGGTGATGGGAATTCTGAAGCAGCTGCTTTCTGTTTGGATTTGGATATGGCGGATTCAATTTTACCAACGTCTATTCTTGGGTAACTGCGTCCGTTTATGTGTGTATGTATTCATGCCGAAGTACTGGTTGCGGGGTTGAGATTTTAGTTCAAAATATTTCCAAAAACTTTAAGAGACTGCGTATTGTAAATTTGTAATTGCGATGATCACATGGCTTTTTGGCTAAATTTGTTTCCATTCCCTCATGCCTGGAGCCCAAGGAACTTGATCTGAGCATGTAATGCATTTACCTATGTACTAAGCTCATAGAAATCTTTACCTATGTAGGCTATCTTCATTCTTGTCCATTGTTAATTGGATCTGCTATAGTTACATGTATTGCCTATGAATGTGAGGAAGTAAGAATTTTTTCGTCGTATCGTCAGACATTTATGTTTGACTCGTCGAACTATGAGCTTATTACCTTATATATCGTGATTCTCTGTATCTTTAGATTCCCATCGTAAGACGTGGCAGGCAAAGAGAAGGTTCTGCAATTTGAGGTTGGTGCATCTAGAAACCATTTGGGGGAAAGAAACACAGATCATATGGAGTCACAATCTCAATTTGTAGACATATTTGATTCCTCGTTGAATCTAGAGGAGACACACTATAAAGAAGGCTATGATGAAGGGTACAAAGATGGCTTAGTTGCTGGCAAAGAAGATGCCAAACAAGTCGGCTTGAAATCGGGCTTTGAGATTGGAGAAGAACTTGGATTCTATCGTGGTTGCATTAATCTCTGGAATTCTGCAATGAAGGTAGCTCTGGCACATTTCTCAACCCGAATCCAGAATTCTATCAAGCAAATGGAGGATCTGATCGATAGATACCCGCTTTTGGATCCTGAAGATGAGAGCATTCAAGTGATAATGGATAGTCTTAGGCTGAAGTTCCGGTCATAAGAGCTGGCCTGGGTGTGAAGTTAGAGTATGATGGATATCCAAAGCCTCGAGAAATGGAGTTTTGAAGTAGTACGCTCTTAGGGATATCCTGATCTTTTTTTCTGTTGCTCCATCCCCCCTCAATTACTTCATTAGCCATGTTTTACTGTGAGGTAGTGCGCTGGATCTCCAGCATTGTAAACTGGTTGCTTTGATGTCTGTCTATTCTTATGGGATTATATTTCGAATGGAATCCAAGAAAGGCTTGCTGGTACAAATGTTTATCTATTTCCTTACACTTTCTTAACCATGGGACTGAATGAGATTAAATCTTCACTATCTTACTACTTCGTAGGGGAATTCTACTAGTCACATACAAAACCATGAACTGGAGCAGTTTTGTTGTCTTGCAACTTAGGTTTCAGAGCCTCAAACAAAACAGGGAAAATGTATGGCTCCTTTAACAGCTACATGATAATTCATGAATTCTTTTGATTTTTGCTTTTTTCAGGCTTTGTGTGGTTGCATGTCAGCCACATGAATCTTTTGAACATCTTATCTCACATTATCTGTTTGTTTCAGCTTGTAGTAGTTTGCAAGGTGGCTGGAAGTTAAACAGTGCTAAAGCAGGGGCTTGCTTGCTGCAAATTGTACATATCCGAGAGCAGAACAAGGCAGCATTGGAGTTGATTGAAAGAGCAGCAAAGTTGTTCCCTAAAGCACAATCATCAACAAGTTTGAAGATGTCACCAAGAATAGAATTGGATACACAATTGTTGCAAGTTTGGATCCAAACCCGTCACCTGCAGATAATTGTCCATTGAAGAGTTAAGTGTTTGCCATGGTTAAGGCTGCGTTTCAAGCAATTGACCTTGAGCATCATGCTGGGTCTCACCCTAGACTTGGTGTTGTGGACCATATCTGTTTCCATCCACTTGCTCAGGCATCGCTGGGCCAGGCAGCTTGGGTTGCTAAGTCCTTGGCAGCCGAAGTTGGTTCTCAACTCAAAGGTTTGACCTTCTTTTTCGAGTGAAGGTTTGAGCTTTGACATTTTGAAGAAGGAGTTGGTGTAACTTGTTGGAACCGAGTAATGTTGGAGAGAGTTCAGCAAGAAGTCGAGCGGCTTGGTGTGGAAGAAGGAGTTAGTGTAGGGAAAGGGTATTACACTGATTTCTCGCGGGAGAAGATAGTTGAAAATTACTTGAAGCTTATTGGTCAGGGCACTGTATAATCTGCAGCATCACGTTAGCTGCTCTCTTGGTGGTCAAGTTATTCATTTCGTTAAAGTTGCAACACCTATATTCTACTTACTGTGACCAGCAAGCAAGTAACAGCAAAGAATTGTCATATATTTTATACTAGCAGTTGTTATATAATTGAAAGATACTCGAGATTGAAGCTTACTCTCGTCCAATTCTTATGCAGCTGTCTTCTAGAACCAGAAACTGGACACTAACGCTTTGTTCTTTGCCATATTCTTAGTGAAAATCTCGATTCAAATCATAAAATTTTACACTTTTATGATATTACTTACCTGTTTCAATCATGATTTTCTATAATATTTATTAAAATGAAAATTCTACATTATTCAAGATTTAAATCTTTAAAAATTTGGACCAAATTGAATTGAATTAATAGAGTAAGATCAAATCTTTGGATCAGTTTTACTTATCCCCCTCAAATTAATAAATTCTCTTCCATCAACATCATCTAGTTTTCTCACATTCACAATCATCAACCATCATCAATTCACACAACTCATTAATCATCACTAACTGCTAAGTCGCCATGATTGGACCCATCAATCTAAGACAAAATTGGGTTTTATGTGTTGGTTCATTTCACCATTTTTTTGGATGTGTTAATATATTTGTACGGCAATTGACTCGTTCCTAATTACTATCCCAACCAAAGGCCAAGTGCAACCACTAATCGAGTGTAGTATAGCGAAAGTAATTATAATTATCAATACGGGCGGGAAATCTACTATTACTTTGTGAACTATTTGTTATCTAGTAGGTCAAGGTTTGGTTTGAACTAATCAACTAGCAAGAAAACCAAGTGAAGATTGGTGTGAATTCTATTAAGAGAATGTCACTCAGGTGTGCTTTCCTCTAGCCTAAACCCGCTTGAACTCCCTATTTTAGTTATCCAAACTCACTTAGGGTGAACTATCGGGAGGGAGAGTTTTTACATCCGCCAAAATAGAACACCTAATGCATGCAATTTAGACTCCCACTAAAGGATCTCGATCCAATATGACATAGTAGTGCAATATCACGCTCAATCAATTGACCCGTTATGAAGAATTGAATATATTCTTTAATCAACCTAATTGGATATTCTCTACTTTAGGTTAATATATCAAATTGGAGAATTTTATCAATACCCAACCAATTTCATGAAAGTACCTCAATTCATTTTATAATCAAGAGTGTAATCAAGCATATGAATCATTCAAAATCAAATCCTAACATATATAGCTAGAGTTCTACACACCCAGGTATGGGTATACTCCATGGTGAGAGAAAGAGAAAGAATCACAAACTCAAGAAAGGAAATCAACATCATTGTGATTAGGTTCATCTTCTAAAGCTCCAATCTTCACTCCTTGGTTGGAAATCTTGTCTCCAATTGAGAATTGAAGTCTTCAATCACCATTTAGGGCTCCTTGTTTGTTACTCTCTCTCTCTCTCTCTCTCTCTCTCTCTCTCTCTCGGAGGTTGCTACTGCTATCTCTCCCTAAAACTCGTCCTCCACAATTTATACACAGAACTGTGCAAGTCACAATCACATGTCATGGTCGTGACATCGGGCAATAAACCGTGACGTCGACCTAAAGTGCCCCGTTTCATTTACACGGGTTGCGGCCTCTGTTGTAAACCGTTAACTATGGTTTGGATCCTGGAATCTTGCATATCTCACGATTTCTTTTCCGAGTTACGATCTAGCTGTGACTTTTTGTTATGAACCGTGACTTATTTACTCTGTTCAATTTTTAACGGTTTTGATACCAAATGGTCGTGACATCATACACTAAAACATGACGTCGACCCAAACTGCACCGTTTTATTTACATAGGTTGCGGTCTTTGTTGATGTCATGGTTATAAACCATGACTTCTACAACTGCTCCCAAACTATGGTTTGGCTCATGAAATATTGCATATCTCACGACCTCTTTTGTGAGTCACGATCTAGTGGTGAGTTTCTGCCATCTATTTGGCCTTAGGCTATTTGGCCTTAACTGGAATGTTCGGGTTCACGCCCCATTGACGCCAGATTTCGAACCCTATCCCTTTTAGTGATCACTATATATGGTAGATATGCTTCTGGTATTTTATGTGGGTTATGTTTACGACACCTTAACCTAGCAATAGAAAATTACAACATTACATGATTGGTCACTCAAATTACATAAATCTTTCACGGGAATGGTTTATGGTGATTACTTGTTTTTTAGTAATCACGATGGCAACCTCTTTATATACCATTTGATTAACTATTTTCCCTTCTTTTTTAATCTTACGGAGTTACGGTTAAGATTCTTTTAAGATAATTTTGGAAATGAAAAAGTGACCACATAGGATTATTCTATATAATCTACCCAAACCCTAGTCCTACCCTCCCTTCAGCCAAACCCACCGCAGCCGCCTCCACCACTTTCGTCGCACTAATCCCGCCGGCCACCTACACCATCCCTGACGATGACTCAGTGCCGGCCACCCTCGGCCACCGCAGTGGCCTCCCTCCCCTCCGGTTACCCCTGACCACCGCTATGCGTACCCTCCTGCTGCTGCTCTCTCTCTCTATCTCCTCCTCCTGCTCTCTCTCTCTCTCTCTCTTCAGAAGACGATTGCGTGAGATGGTGATGGCAGAACCAGATGTTGCAGTTGGGGTCGACGGTGACGTCGGTGGAGGAGACGCCTTTGGAGCGACAGGGATGGGAATTCCGATCGAATAAGGAGGGCGCACAACAGCAACCTTATCATTTGACGACGATGTCATTGTCATCTCTCGCAGTTGGTTTTTGAAAGTCCATATATGCTTTTCATAGTGGTATGGAATGGTATTTATTTGGTCTTCACAGTGGTAGTGATTTGATTTATGGAATGATCTTGTTTTGTTTTTATTGTAGTAGTGGTGCTGGTTGATTTTGGTATTGGTTTGATTCTTATAATGGTATAGATTATTTATATTGGTAGTTTTTTGTAGTGTAATGGTACTATTTTTTCTGTAGTTGTATTGGTTCATCTAGATTGGTTGTATTGGTATAGTTTTTTTTTTTATGTTTGGCATTGATTTCTTGTTTTATTTCTATAATGATATTGGTATTTCTGGAAGTGGTCAAGCAACTCATTTTGAATATTGAATACCAATCCATCGAAACAGATATACACTAATAACACAATATAAATACTACCAATAAAATTTAGCATCACTACCAAAACAAGAAGCACCAGAATACCATTCTTACCCAATTTGAACATTACCAATAAAATTTAGCATCACTACCAAAACAATAAGCACCAGAATACCATTCATACCCAATGTAAACACTACCAATAAATTTTAGCATCACTACCAAAACAATAAGCACCAGAATACCATTTCTACCCTTAGTAGCCACAGTGATTACTACTTTTGTAGTACTCACCATAATTGCTCCCATCTTTCACGTTTGCCATCCGAATCACTTTTCTTTCTTATTCACCACTAACTTTACGAATTGTTTCACTGTTACTCACCAGTTGTTGGTCTCTGTCAACCTCCGTTAATTCCGCTAATTTTTTGATGACATGGAAAATGAAAATGCTGACTGGACCGTTAACTTAATGACATGTCAATTAGAAAAATATAGAAAATCATATACTTCACATTTCTTTCACTCGCCCCCCACCCCCCACCTCATTAGGCCTCTTCACTTCGACCACGACCTTTCGGCGAGCAGAACGTAGGGCAAAAATCACATTCCATAAGCAACCAACAACAACAACATAAAATTCATGGGAAATTAGTTGGAGTAGGTGAGTGAAAGAGAGGGGAACCTACATTATCTCCGACCACAAACGTATGCAAAGAATAGATAAATTGAGTCCGACGAGTGGGAATCGAAGCGAGAATGTAGGAAAGAAAGAGAGAGGAGGTGGATTATAGAGCGGTGGAAGGCAGAGCATTATTAATCTACAGCTGAGAGTGTTGCACGCGATGATGTTGGGAATGAATAGCTTTGAAAGCTATATTGAATTAATTATCCAGTATTCTTTCTAGATACAAAAATAAGAAGGATAATTAATAAAAAGAATATTATGGAGATAATTAGGATTAATTATCTGAATATAATATAATATATTTTAATTATGGAAGTAATTATCTTCCTAATTAAAATGCGGCTTATTCCCAAAGAAAGAGGGAATATTCTAGGTTTTCTGCTCCTATAAATAGCAGTCCCCTAGACCCTCTAAATACACCTCAGAGAGCAGAAACACGAAATAGAGAGTGAGTTCATAGAGCTCCGGTTTTCGCACAAAACCGATGAGCAACAAAATAAGAATGGCTGTTTTATCCTGGAGGCGACCGGCTGATAGTCTGTCGTGCGCAACGAAGGCAGTGCCGCGAACGTCTTAAAGAGAGCGACCTAGTCCGCGACTCAGCCAGATCGGTAACCCTATTTTTCTGTTCGGTTTCTAACAATTTTAAGACGCTCGGTTGCTGTCATCTGTATCGGACAGGACATCGATTTTGGCTCGATCAATTTTAATGCATGCCGCTCCGAAGAAAGGTCTACCTTTATCCACAGTTTATCGCACTTATTCTTACCCCCACCGATCGGAAACACTCGTCATTAGCCGCACGCTCGAATTTCTGTTGCAACGGCGCTAACCTAGACGGTAACCTAGATGAGTTTTATATAGAAATAGAAGGGACATGTGTTTCGCTGCGTCAGTGAATTGATTTCCCTTTTGTCAATTAATTGTTCCTTTTGAATGTCTTCACTAAGCCTCTGTGTGTGTGAGTTCCTCCGTTTGTTTGTTTTTTGGGTGGAGTGGTATCACTGTACCACAAGAAGGAGGCGATTGAAAGATAGAAAAGAAGGGAGGAAGCTCAATGTTGCGGCTAATGGAGTCCAAAGGGAATGGAATAAAGACGATCCAGCTGCTCCGCTCCGGCTTTTGTGGAGGCCGTGAAAGAAGCTAATTACTCTCAAACCCTACGCCACCTGTGGCATTGTTTGTTTTTTGATGAAATTCATAGAAACAGGAATTAACCAGAACGATTGATGATCGGGGCCAGCTTCTAGGCGGTCATGGGGTTATGGCATAGACGACGACGTTGAGCAGGCAGCCGCTACTGATGGAATCGGACAACTTCGAGTAGACAAAGGCGGGCCGTGCAGGTGGGCCTTGAATGAGATAATTAGTCCGTGGAAGGGAGTTCAAATGATGATGGTCAATAATTGGATAATCAAAGGGAAGGATTATCTAGCTAGTGTTGCGGGAAAGGATTTCCTGGCTTGAATTCCTTTTGGTACAATTTATTACACCAGGACATTATCTCTCTAAATTGGCTTTAGAAGCTGTGGGGAAAGATTTCCTTGAGCGCAGCTGCAATAATACGAGCAATAGCCAAGAGAGGTATGTGGAGTACTAGCTATCCTCTGCATGACTGACTTCTTGGGAAAAAAAAGGTACGAATTTAAACGTTACTTGTGAGTCATTAATTAGATTCTATTCCATTACGCTCTATATATGGTATTGAGAACCATTTGAATGCGAGAAAGTAAAACTAGAGTTGATGCATGTATATGTCGATATTGAGGCGTGTATTACCTCGATGATTAGAATATAAATTGATTACATGTTGTGGAGTAGAATAATTTTGTTTAAATGCATGCATATATGTGAAGAATATATGGGAATAGAATGGGTTTATTGCCCATAATAACGATATTGTAAGAAGTACTATTATCAGTACTACACGAACCACTTAGACTGCTTTGAAACATTAAAGTTTCAAGACTTAGAGCAGCAAGCCGAACCAGATCCATACCAAATAGAATGGTACCCTTTGTGGTAACCATAAGATTGTCACCCAATCCTCTAAGAATGACGCTATGTTTCTCTGTTAAATTTGTGAGAAACTAGGTCATAAGACATGAAAGTGTAAGAACAAGTTTAACCTAGTGTTAACTTGACTAAATAAGAGGATTTGGTGGTAATAATCACTAATGGGGTGATAGGCCTTAATGGCAATTCTGGAAAAAAAAATGGTGGTTGGATATTGACGCCTCAAGGCATGCATCTGATAAATTAGCTAAGCTCAATCATGCATTGAGGCATATTGAAGGAAAAAGTGTTGTTGGGCAAGACCCTCACCACTATTGTTAATGGTTCTGGGAAAGTGGAAGAGAATCCTACCTCTAGAAAGTCATTGACTTTCCTCGACATAAGGAATGGTTAAGTAGATAAGATAAATTCTTCCAAGTGTGTCTTTGTGAAGAATTAGAATATCTTATATCGTATTCCCATATTATTATTGGATGCTTGAGAAAAATATGAATTTTGTATATTCAAGCTAAATGACCCATAAATATGTGGTTAGAGAATCAGAATCGATAGATCTAATTTATTTTGATATGGGTAAACTTGATGGAAAAGACAATAAATGATTTATTAGAGTGCTCTGGTTGTCTAAATAGTTATTTGAAATGGTTTGAAATGCCTAATTGCATTATGATTGCACTGATTATTCGATATGTGGCATGCATGTGGTAGCGTTAGAAAATCAGTGTAGCATGATAACTAGAAGAGCATATGAGTGTGTTTTATGTTGTTAACAATAAAAACACATAGTTACTATGAAACGAAATACTCATGTTGTTGTGAAATCCGTTAATGCCAAGAAACTTCCATTTTAAATCAAGAAATAGTGGGGGTAGTGTCCTGCCTACTATTAGAAATAATGGAACTAGTGGGGGGTAATAAATCTGAGTTTAAACTCAGAAGAAACAAATGAACCATAAATCACGAAAGGATTTTGGTTATGAATTTGTTATTTACACCCTAAGAAAGAAAGATCTTACAAGTCTGCTAGAAGTTCGAACTTCAATAAAGATGCAGCATTGTGGGAGAATCCATTATTAACGAAATGGAATTATTGGAGTCTAATAAGACTTAAAATCTTGTAGAGTTACCTCTTGGTTGAAAAGCCTTGGGTAATATATCGATAGAATCGAACAAGATTTGGCATCTTTGAGAATTACCTCTTGGCATTGAAGTCATGGGTAATAAATGGATTCTTAAAAGAAAAGTGAAACCTTTTGGTTTAGTTTATGAGTATAAGGATCGCCTAATAGCTAAGGCTTTAAGCGAAAAGGAAAAATTGTAAATTTTCTTGTTATCTATTCACCATATGTAGAATAACATCCATGTATGTTCTGATTGCTAGTGTTATGCGTCAGATGGATTGTTAAACATGTTTATGTGAATGGTGATTTAGATAGGAAAATCTACATGGGACAACCTATAGGGTTGTTATTGCTGAACATGCTTAGGGAGTCTATGGTTAGACAAATCATTGTAAGATTTGAAATAGACTCTAAGACGATGGCATGAATAAACTGGTTCTCTCTCATGGTTTTAAAAGTGAAAGTGACAAGTGCATTTAGTACAAATTTGAGAATGACACTTGCATTATGAATGACACGTCGATCTTTGGTACAAAGAATCGTGCTGTCGATATGAAAAAAACCATGTTTGAGAATTTTGAATGTTCTCGATGAAGCTTGTGTAAGCTATGAGATCCATGTAACTATGACAATGAATAGATTTCCTCTAGATCAGTTTAACTACATAGTTAAGATCTAGAAGAAATACAAGCAGTATGCCTGCATAAATGGTTGATGATGCTAGTGTAAATATTAAAGAACACTGGAAACAGTGTGAGAAACAGAGAAAGTTAGAATATACTAGCATCGACAGTCTGCGTGAGGCAGCTGGTAAACATGAGACCCGACATAGTGGAGGTACTTGGCAGGCTTACTGATTGTCCTAGTATGAAGCATTGAAATGCTATTGAAAGGAGTCACGAGACACCTTAAAAGAACAGGAAAACCTTGGTATTTGTTATCAAAGGTTTTGCTGTATTGGTAGGGTATAATTATGCGGATTAGAATACCCTATAGAGGACTCCAAGACAACAAGAGGCTATGTTTTAAACATCGATAGAGAAGCTATGTCTTAGAAGTCTAAGAAGTAAACGATCCTTGCTCAATCAACTAAGAAATCAGAAATGATAGAACTAGCAATGGCTAGTAAAGAGGAAAGTTGATTGAGAGGGTCACTACTAGAGATTCCCTTATGGGAAAGACCGATCCCTCCGGTATTCTATTAATTGTGATAGCACCGCAGCTATTGCAATAGAAGGGAACCGGTTCTAGAATGAAAAGAGACGACAAATTCGTCGTAAGCACAGTACTGTAAGAGAACTCCTAATGATAGGAGCAATGAGGGTGGATCATATAAGATCCTAATAGAATCTAGCTGATCCTTTGACGAAAGTATCATCTAGAGAGAAAAGTCAAAAATACCACGAAGGTATGAGACTTATGCCTACCGAACCATGGATTACAAGTGATGGTAACCCGACCCGATAGACTGGAGATCCCAAGAAACGGGTTCAATGGGTAATAACAAGTCATGAGTAATATTGAGAAAAGTTCATGCATAGTGAAGCATGAATCCCAAAGCCTTGGAGGTTGAGTTAAACTCTTAATGAGATCTATACTCTATGTGGAGTGAAGTACTTTACTTTGGGGGTACTTCTGATAGACTCACCTATGTGAATGTGGGAGTGGGGCCGCTCCCTATGGAACTTTGGAGGCACAAAGTTGCTAGAGCGTTCACTAAACCGGGATAACGTGCATGGCCATAAACGCACGGCCTATGAGAGAATATCACTCAATGAAAAGATCTGGTGTGCTACATTGTCTGAGATAGGGTTCAAGACTACGAGTCACCCTTATGAAATCGGAATTGTAACCACTACGCTAAGGTTCAAATCTTCGCGATACCTTAGCTTATGCCCGATCTTATGGATCTGTTGATGCTCAGAGATAGTTTCAAAACTATTCAAGTGGGGGATTGTTGGGAATGAATAGCTTTGAAAGCTATATTGAATTAATTATCCAGTATTCTTTCTAGATACAAAACTAAGAAGGATAATTAATAAAAAGAATATTATGGAGATAATTAGGATTAATTATCTGAATATAATATAATATATTTTAATTATGGAAGTAATTATCTTCCTAATTAAAATGTGGCTTATTCCCAAAGAAAGAGGGAATATTCTAGGTTTTCTGCTCCTATAAATAGCAGTCCCCTAGACCCTCTAAATACACCTCAGAGAGCAGAAACACGAAATAGAGAGTGAGTTCATAGAGCTCCGGTTTTCGCACAAAACCGATGAGCAACAAAATAAGAATGGTTGTTTTATCCTGGAGGCGACCGGCTGATAGTCTGTCATGCGCAACGAAGGCAGTGCCGCGAACGTCTTAAAGAGAGCGACCTAGTCCGCGACTCAGCCAGATCGGTAACCCTATTTTTCTGTTCGGTTTCTAACAGATGATGGATAGGGCGGTGAGGATATTGGCAGCGGTGGGCAAGTAGTGGGCGATAAGGAATGTGATGGTGGAGGTCTGCGTAAGGCTGAGATGGGGAAGGAGACGAGAAAAGAAGAAGATAAAGAAGGGAAATGTCGTGGGTGAAGCTCCGATCCCCATTAGTCGATAGATCCAGTCCAGATCGATGCAACTCAACCTCTTATCCCAACACACCCATTCCTTCGATGAAATCCGGACATCTACGTTCCTTCCCGGCTACGCAGGAGTCGGCTCTGATCGGCTCCACTGTCTCCAATCCTCTCGACATTCTAGTCTACGGTAGACGGTGGAGCCGCTCCTACCTCCTGGTTGTATGAATATTTGGAGGTGTAGGATAGAGGGATTCGAGGAGAGTGGCATGAGGGGAAGCAACGACAACGCTAGTCTCAGCCACCGAAAAACGTCTTCAAACTTAATACTGATGTGGGATTGATTGGAGAGGAGGGGATTAACTTAGAAGGTGTCGTAAGGGACTGGAATGGGAAGTTTGTATTAGGTTTTGTGAGGAGGTAGTAAGGGAACTTGCGGGATTGAAGAAGCATAGGTGAGGGAGATGATAGTTGGAGTTCAGGAGGTGGCAAAGCTTGGATTAGGACCTTTAATGGTGGAACCGGATTGTGCAACCCTGGCTAGAAAGATTGGATAGGAGGAGGATGAGACAGATGTTAGTTTTGTTTGTTTAAATTGAAATGTCATTAAGTTAACGGTCTAGTTAGCAGTCCCGTTTACCACGTCATAAAAAATTGACGAAGTTAATGGAGGCTGACGGAGACTAACGACCGGTAACTAACGGTGAAACAATTCATAAAGTTAGTGGCGAATAATAAAGAAAAGTGATTCAGATGACAAACTTGAAAGATTTATGTATTTGAGTAACCAAACATGTAATTAGCCAATAGAAAACTATTGGATATAACATATAACTCAATATCCCAATATTGTTGCCTGGTAATTTTGATATGCTTCTGGCATTTTGTGGATAATGTCGACCGACATATTACCCTACTTCTTTTGTTTCTTTCCAAAATTTCAACCAAAATCTCCTCAATATTATCCAAAATCTATCACATCAACATCTTTATCTTATCTTATCTCCTTTTTCGACTATAAAACAACAATCTTCTTCCTCTTCATTTCATTCTTCTTAAACCAAAAAACTCATATATCATCTCTCCATTCCATCATTCTTTCTTCCCTTCTTGGGAACTCTTCTTCTCATAAGTCACTTCAATGATCTTAGCGAGTTCGAGTGAAGCAATGGGTGGAGAGATATCTTCTAATCGGACCATATCACTCGTACTCTAATCGGATCATATCACTTGTTAACTAGTGTGACGTATAAACCAGTTTGACAATCTTGTTGTCGACAATCAACATGGATATTAGGGATAAACTACAAATCAATACACTAACAAACCAAAATTTAGGGGTCATGTGGAAGTTGTGGGATTGTTTTTGTGAGATTGTTACTGTACATGTACTGTTTCGAATACATCATTTTTTTATTATTTTTTAGCAGAAACAATACATGGATTGCTATAATATGGATTGTTTCTATGTATGTGTGATGTGACAGAAACTATCACATAAAATAAGTGATTGTTATACATCAAACATGGTATTTTACAATGCATATTTATACATGCATTCACAACAATACATCTATTTAACAATTACAAACCTACCCCTTACAAGCAGAGTTCAATTCCAGACTCCAGAAGTCCTAAAAGGAATTGGAGAGGATACCTTTCGACATCGAATCCCCTCTCTCCGTCGCCGCCTACCTTGCTTCTCACCTTCTTCTTCTACTTCTCCTCGACTTTGGATCTGGTTGGGAGGAAACTAGGAGACACGGTGCAAACAACTTTTCTGGATTCAGCGAGGAAAACGCCGACCCGGCACTCATCCGTGGCTTAGGATAGGGTCAGTAACCAATGATTACTGACCTATGGGTAACTAAATCTGGACCTTTAGATCTAAGTGGCCCCAGAAAATTCAGATCTAAGAGTTTTCAATTAAAGACAATTTATTTTCCCTAGTTTTCATAATCGGCTCTTATCTTCTTCGTTCTTACTCATATTTTAATTTTTTTTGCACACATGGAACGAGTTCGTTGTGCTCTACAAAATGAGATCAATTTTCAATATATTTCGAGAAACTTTTTTTTACCAACTGCATACCATATGGCAACTTCTTCGTTTTTAAGTCGTTTTTGAAAACGTTTGCTCAGAAGGAACGAGTTCATCTTGATCTATTGGATTTACAAATTTCTGGGTGAAAAAAATTCTGGACAAAAAATTACCATACTTTACCACTATGGTATGTGGGTGGTAACTTATGGTAAACAATGATGAAAGTTGTAAATGACAGTTAGTATAATCTTACTATCATGTATTCAACCTTCTTACCATATTGGTATGTTCATACTTCATACCATCATGATACACTTTCTTATTATATGGTATTAAATATGAGCATACCATATGGTAATGACTGGTAAAAAATTATTCAAATTTTTTTGTACTAAAAATATATCAAAGTGGATATCATTTTAAAGAGCATATTTAATCTAATTTATCTATACAAAAAAATTTAAATTTCGACTTAAAACGAGAGAGAAATCGTCCGTTAAAGATTAAAAAAGAAAAGATAAAAGATTTTCCAGAAGACAGAGGAATGTTGGGGAGCAGATCCGGTGAGTAACCTTGTGGTGAGTAACCCTATGCGTAAGCCAATAAGAATTTGCCACATCAACGCCTCCTTCTCTCTCCTGGAAAAATCATTAATTTTTTTTCCCTTAATCTTTAACAGACGATTTCTCACTCATTTTAACTCGAAATTTAATTTTTTTGCACAGTTAGATCAGATTAATTGTGTTCTTCAAAATGATATCCACTTTGATATTTTTTGGAACAAAAAATTTTTCCAGTTATTACCAGTCTATACCATATGGTATTGACTGGTATTAAATAACACCATACCATATGGTATGAAAAATACTAGTCAATACCATATGTTGTTATTTAATACCACTCAATACCATATGGTATTAAATAACAACATACCATATGGTATGAAAAATACCACATCATACCAGGGTGGTATAGTTGGTAACGAGAGGTTTGAAATTTTTTCCCCCGGAAAATTTTGAAATCCAATAGATCATGATTAAATTGTTCCTTTTGTGCAAAAATTTCCGAAAATGACTAAACAACGAAGGAGATACCATATGGTATGGAGTTGGTAACGAGAGGGATGGAAAAAAAATTTCTCAAAAAATATTGAAAATGGATATTATTTTGTAGAGCATAACAAACTCGTTCCATCTGTGGAAAAAAAATTGAAATCCGAGTTAGAATGAAGAAGATATGATCCAATTAAGAAAACTAGGGAAAATAAATTCCTTTAATTCTCTACCCTTAGATCTGCAATCACTTAAAAGAAGGGTCCAGATTTGGTTACTATTATTACTCACCCTATGATTACTCACCCTATCTTGAACCGGAATGTTAATGTCATGCTGATGTGGACGGGTTACTCATGGTTACTCACCTGATCTGTTCCCATCATCCGTTGCGGATTCTTAATTTTATTTGCCGGCGATTCACCTCTTGACCGAATGCTCTGTAGACCCAGATACCCATCCGTTCCGTACGTCACACCGTCCTCCGGCATCCACAGCTTCAGCTACCCTGGAGAAACTGCTCGACTTTTCTGCTGTTTCTGTTGGCAGGTATTTATCCTTCCTGTCCTGTATCTATCTGTATTGTATATATGGTTTCTACAGAATATCTGAGTGCCTGAGTTTGTAGATTGCTCTAAGTGGCTGTGATTTGTTAATCTACTGGGTAATTTTCTGCTGTATGCCTTTTCCGTCTATGTTGCGAGTCATTAAACGTTGTCCTTAATTGTCACTAGTTAGCAGTTAGTGGTAGTAAATTGCACTTCACCATGTGGAGAAGCCTAACCCTAGTTCATTAGTTGTTCGGGTTAGGGTAGCTATATATATAGCCTTATGCATGCTACTGCTCGAAGTTGTTGTTGTTGGTTGAGTTGTGGAGTTGATAATAAAAGTTCAGCTGAGAAGCTCTTGAAGAGCTTCTCCGTGGATTAGTCTCGTTCACACTGAACGAGGATACCACGTAAATCGATCGTGTTATTTTGCTTCCGCGTTGCTGTTATTTTACATGGTATCAGAGCTATCCCGATCATAATCGCTCTTAGTTCCCGATGAGTGACGGCGAGACGAAGGGCAGTGAGTCGGGCAAGGGTTTCACGTCTGGCAAAGATCCTGTCGCCCTTGGTGGTGATGCTTCCAAGCTGGAAACGGATCTTACCTCGCCGTACTTCATCAGTCAATCTGATAATCCTAATCAGGTATATGTTGGTGAGTTATTGAATGAAGTCAATTATACAGATTGGGTTCATGATATGAAAAACGCATTGCTAGCTAAGAATAAGCTAGGGTTTGTCGACGGTTCTCTAGTGATGCCTCAGGATCCGCTTGTCTTGCGGAGTTGGCGTCGTGTTGATGCCATGGTCAAAGGTTGGCTGACCTCGGCCATGGATAAACAAGTTCGTCGCGGGGCCCGGTATGCGCAGACTGCTCGCGAGGTTTGGATTAATTTGAAGGAGCGCTTTGCGCAGAGTAGTGCGCCGCGGGTTTACGATTTACGTCGCCGTATTTGTCATCTTCCTCAAGAAAAATTGTCGGTTTCTGCGTTTTATACTCAGCTTCGCACCTATTGGGAAGAGGTTCTATCTATGGCTCCGCTCCATCCTTGTACCTGTGGTCACTGTACTTGCGGGGCGGAACGGAAGAATCAAGTCCGTGAAGAAACTTTTCGATTGTATGATTTCTTGATGGGTCTCGATGAGTCATTTTCTACTGTCAAAACTCAGGTCCTATCTATGAAGACATTACCCACGTTGTCAGAGGCATATCAACTCGTCTCCAATGATGCTCATCAGCGTCGTCTTGCTTCCCAAAATCGTTCCACTTCTGAGGCTGGTGCATTTTTGGTTCGTGATGATATGACCTTGGGTGATTCTTCTTCCGCGGGTCGTGGTCCCCACAAGTGCACTCACTGTGGCAAAGTTGGTCATCTCAAAGAGAGGTGTTTTGATCTTATTGGCTGGCCTGACCGTCCACCATCTACTAAACCCGATGGTGCTGGTCGACAAAAGGGGTCTAATCGGCCAAAATCCACTCCAAGAGCAGCTGCTGTTGAGGTTGGTGAAAGCCCTGTTGCTGGTTTGAGCTTGTCGCAGCTGGCGCAGCTCAAGGATTTCTTGGCTGGTTCATCCCTCTCGCCTGAAGCATCCGCAACCAAACTCACTGGTATTTCTTCTCGCTCTACTACATGGGTTTTGGACTCCGGATGTAATGAACACATAGTTCATGATGTTGGTCTTCTCTCTAACGGTTTTAAACCGAATGATTTACGTGTTGGGATTCCCAATGGAGTCTCGGTTTATGTTGATCAGGTTGGTTCGGTTTGCTTGAGTAACGGAATGGTCTTACCTCGTGTGTTACTGGTCCCTGAGTTCAAGTGCAATCTTTTATCCGTCAGTCGCCTCACGAAAGAATTTCCCATTGCACTTATCTTCCTTCATGATTTCTGCATTCTGCAGGACTTGCGTTGCAAGAAGATGATTGGGATGGGCCATCAACATGATGGATTGTATTATCTCCGGTTGTTCGATGAAGTTCAAGAGGCCGCTGCCCATGCTACAATCCGTGGTGCCTCTACGTCACTTACCTTGTGGCATGCTCGGTTGGGTCATCCGTCGTTGGAGAAACTGTCTTTGCTACCTTTCGTTTCGAGTTCTAAACAGTCTACTTTGGATCATTGCTCATCTTGTTTACGAGCTAAACAGACACGTAGTCCTTTCCCGTCCAGTTCGATTAAGACTACTCGTCCATTTCAGTTGATTCATGTTGACATTTGGGGTGGTTATAAGGACCCGTCTTTGAGTGGTGCTCACTACTTTCTTACTCTGGTTGATGATTTTTCCCGTGCTGTGTGGGTATACCTCCTCCGTTACAAGTCAGAAGTTGCTAGTTATTTGATGATGTTCTGTGAACAGGTTAAACGTCAATATCGGTCTTCTGTTGTTCGCATTCAGGCTGACAACGGCATGGAATTCCAAACCAATGTTCTTAAACAGTACTACGCGCAGGAGGGGATCATGTTACAAACCTCATGTACTGATACGCCACAACAAAATGGCGTTGTTGAACGTAAACATCGGCACTTGCTGGAGACAGCCCGTTCTCTTCGTTTCCATGCACACCTGCCGATCAAGTTCTGGGGAGAGTGTGTTCTTACCGCTGCTTATTTTATCAATCGCCTTCCCTCTACGGTGACTGCGAATGATACTCCTTTCGAAAGGCTTTTTGGTACGAAGCCCTTGTATACACATCTCCGCACGTTCGGTTGCTTGGTTTATGCCAAGGACACGAATTCTTCCCTAGACAAGTTTGCAGAAAGGGGGAGACAATGTGTTTTCTTAGGATATCCTGCTGCCCAGAAAGGATATCGTGTATTTGATCTTGACACCCAGTCCTTGTTCACGTCTCGTGACGTTGTGTTCTGTGAGGATCAATTTCCTTTTCAGTTTTCGGCATCTCCTCGTCCTGGTCCAATGCCGACGGTTTCCATGGATGATAGTCATCCCAGTCTCGTCCCTGGTGATCGTTCGCATGGTCATGATGACGATGAAGTGGCCTTTTTTCCTGACGACGAGTCTAGTGATGCGGTTTTGACTCTTGGACCCTCCTCTCCTGCTCTCACAGGCGAGACCAGCCCTTCCAGCTCTTCTCCTCGTCATTCCGACTCTGCCGCCAGCCCGTCCTCGGTCACAACTACGTCATCGCCGGAGTCCTCACCCTCTCCGGTTGTCGAGCTTCACCGTGGATATCGCCATCGTCAAGCTCCTCGTCACCTTGACATTTATGAGGTCACGTTGCCCTCAGCCCACTCTTGTGTTAAATATCCCTTGCATGATGTGCTTACCTATGATCGTTTGTCCCCAGGGTACAAAGCTTTTGTTGCAGCTATCTCCCGTGTGGTTGAACCTGGTACTTTTTCTGAAGCTATATTACACGCATGTTGGCGTGAGGCGATGGAGCGGGAGTATGCTGCTCTGGTCGCCAATGGTACATTGGAAATGGCGTTTTTACCCCCTGGCAAGAAACTCATAGGATGCAAGTGGGTGTTCAAAATTAAATATCGTCCCGATGGCAGCATCGAAAGGTTTAAGGCACGTCTCGTTGCCAAAGGTTACACGCAAAAGGAAGGGATCGATTTCCACGATACTTTTGCACCTGTTGCGAAGTTGGTTATAGTGCGTTGTGTGCTTGCCCTTGCTGCACAACGTGGTTGGTTTCTTCAGCAGTTAGACGTGAATAACGCCTTCCTCCATGGCGACCTTGACGAAGAAGTTTACATGCGTGTTCCCGATGGATTTGCTCGACCGGGGGACACACGAGTATGTCGTCTTTGCAAGTCTCTGTATGGGTTGCGACAGGCATCACGAAATTGGTATAAAAAGTTTACCATGGCTCTTCTCTCATTTGGTTTTAGTTGCTCTCGGGCTGATCACTCGTTGTTCTTATATCGGAAGAACGGGGCGTTCGTTTTTGCTCTCATCTATGTCGATGATATCGTCCTAGGGGGAGATAGTTGGGAAGTCATTGAGGGAGTCAAGGCGTTTCTGATGAAAGAGTTCAGTATAAAAGATTTGGGACCACTGAAGTATTTTCTGGGCATTGAAGTTGCTAGATCACGACGTGGAATTTCACTATCTCAGAGAAAGTACACGTTGGATATTCTTGATGATGCAGGCGCACTTGCAGTTAAACCTTGTTCATTTCCTTTTGAACAAAACCACCACCTCACCCGTGTGGAAGGGCCAGCAGCGAGTGATCCGTCGGCGTATAGAAGGTTAGTTGGAAGCTTACTGTCTCACGCAGTGACTCGTCCGGATATCACGTACGCAGTTAATATATTAAGTCAGGCAGTGCACTCTCCTAGACAACAGCATGTAAAGGCCGCGTATCGAGTTCTCTGCTATTTGAAGCGCTCTCCTGGTCGTGGATTGTTCTTTCCGGCAGATGGCGGTCAGAACTTGACTGCTTACTGTGACGCAGATTGGGGAGGTTGTTAGGAAACGAGGCGTTCGACTTCTGGATATTTTATTCAGATCGGACAAAGTCCCGTGTCATGGCGTACTAAAAAGCAGTCGGCGGTGGCTCGGTCTTCAGCTGAGGCCGAATATAGATCGATGGCGGTCACGGTAAGTGAATTGATATGGTTGCGTTGGCTGTTGCAGGAGTTAGGCGTGCGTCAGGATGGACCTACTACGTTGTACTGTGATAATCAAGCAGCATTACACATTGCGGCGAATCCGGTTTTCCATGAACGCACAAAACATGTTGAAATGGATTGTCATTTCGTGCGAGAGCGCGTGGAGTCGTCAGAAGTTAGTCCGCAGAAGATTGCAACTAGTGACCAAGTAGCTGATCTGTTCACGAAAGGTTTGGGCAGTGAACAGTTCACGTATTTCGCTTCCAAGCTTGGCTTGCATGACATTCACGCCTCCGCTTGAGGGGGAGTGTTGCGAGTCATTAAACGTTGTCCTTAATTGTCACTAGTTAGCAGTTAGTGGTAGTAAATTGCACTTCACCATGTGGAGAAGCCTAACCCTAGTTCATTAGTTGTTCGGGTTAGGGTAGCTATATATATAGCCTTATGCATGCTACTGTTCGAAGTTGTTGTTGTTGGTTGAGTTGTGGAGTTGATAATAAAAGTTCAGCCGAGAAGCTCTTGAAGAGCTTCTCCGTGGATTAGTCTCGTTCACACTGAACGAGGATACCACGTAAATCAATCGTGTTATTTTGCTTCCGCGTTGCTGTTATTTTACAGTCTATGCGTGTTGAGGTATTCCGTCACACCTTTGCTGGGTTGGGAGCTATGCGTGCTGGATTTGAGTTCGTGGGTTGTACTTAGTTTCGTTGGTCTCTCAGTTGTTTAGACTACGAGGAACCGTTTCTCTCTATTTAGGAGGTGATGGGAATTCTGAAGCAGCTGCTTTCTGTTTGGATTTGGATATGGCGGATTCAATTTTACCAACGTCTATTCTTGGGTAACTGCGTCCGTTTATGTGTGTATGTATTCATGCCGAAGTACTGGTTGCGGGGTTGAGATTTTAGTTCAAAATATTTCCAAAAACTTTAAGAGACTGCGTATTGTAAATTTGTAATTGCGATGATCACATGGCTTTTTGGCTAAATTTGTTTCCATTCCCTCATGCCTGGAGCCCAAGGAACTTGATCTGAGCATGTAATGCATTTACCTATGTACTAAGCTCATAGAAATCTTTACCTATGTAGGCTATCTTCATTCTTGTCCATTGTTAATTGGATCTGCTATAGTTACATGTATTGCCTATGAATGTGAGGAAGTAAGAATTTTTTCGTCGTATCGTCAGACATTTATGTTTGACTCGTCGAACTATGAGCTTATTACCTTATATATCGTGATTCTCTGTATCTTTAGATTCCCATCGTAAGACGTGGCAGGCAAAGAGAAGGTTCTGCAATTTGAGGTTGGTGCATCTAGAAACCATTTGGGGGAAAGAAACACAGATCATATGGAGTCACAATCTCAATTTGTAGACATATTTGATTCCTCGTTGAATCTAGAGGAGACACACTATAAAGAAGGCTATGATGAAGGGTACAAAGATGGCTTAGTTGCTGGCAAAGAAGATGCCAAACAAGTCGGCTTGAAATCGGGCTTTGAGATTGGAGAAGAACTTGGATTCTATCGTGGTTGCATTAATCTCTGGAATTCTGCAATGAAGGTAGCTCTGGCACATTTCTCAACCCGAATCCAGAATTCTATCAAGCAAATGGAGGATCTGATCGATAGATACCCGCTTTTGGATCCTGAAGATGAGAGCATTCAAGTGATAATGGATAGTCTTAGGCTGAAGTTCCGGTCATAAGAGCTGGCCTGGGTGTGAAGTTAGAGTATGATGGATATCCAAAGCCTCGAGAAATGGAGTTTTGAAGTAGTACGCTCTTAGGGATATCCTGATCTTTTTTTCTGTTGCTCCATCCCCCCTCAATTACTTCATTAGCCATGTTTTACTGTGAGGTAGTGCGCTGGATCTCCAGCATTGTAAACTGGTTGCTTTGATGTCTGTCTATTCTTATGGGATTATATTTCGAATGGAATCCAAGAAAGGCTTGCTGGTACAAATGTTTATCTATTTCCTTACACTTTCTTAACCATGGGACTGAATGAGATTAAATCTTCACTATCTTACTACTTCGTAGGGGAATTCTACTAGTCACATACAAAACCATGAACTGGAGCAGTTTTGTTGTCTTGCAACTTAGGTTTCAGAGCCTCAAACAAAACAGGGAAAATGTATGGCTCCTTTAACAGCTACATGATAATTCATGAATTCTTTTGATTTTTGCTTTTTTCAGGCTTTGTGTGGTTGCATGTCAGCCACATGAATCTTTTGAACATCTTATCTCACATTATCTGTTTGTTTCAGCTTGTAGTAGTTTGCAAGGTGGCTGGAAGTTAAACAGTGCTAAAGCAGGGGCTTGCTTGCTGCAAATTGTACATATCCGAGAGCAGAACAAGGCAGCATTGGAGTTGATTGAAAGAGCAGCAAAGTTGTTCCCTAAAGCACAATCATCAACAAGTTTGAAGATGTCACCAAGAATAGAATTGGATACACAATTGTTGCAAGTTTGGATCCAAACCCGTCACCTGCAGATAATTGTCCATTGAAGAGTTAAGTGTTTGCCATGGTTAAGGCTGCGTTTCAAGCAATTGACCTTGAGCATCATGCTGGGTCTCACCCTAGACTTGGTGTTGTGGACCATATCTGTTTCCATCCACTTGCTCAGGCATCGCTGGGCCAGGCAGCTTGGGTTGCTAAGTCCTTGGCAGCCGAAGTTGGTTCTCAACTCAAAGGTTTGACCTTCTTTTTCGAGTGAAGGTTTGAGCTTTGACATTTTGAAGAAGGAGTTGGTGTAACTTGTTGGAACCGAGTAATGTTGGAGAGAGTTCAGCAAGAAGTCGAGCGGCTTGGTGTGGAAGAAGGAGTTAGTGTAGGGAAAGGGTATTACACTGATTTCTCGCGGGAGAAGATAGTTGAAAATTACTTGAAGCTTATTGGTCAGGGCACTGTATAATCTGCAGCATCACGTTAGCTGCTCTCTTGGTGGTCAAGTTATTCATTTCGTTAAAGTTGCAACACCTATATTCTACTTACTGTGACCAGCAAGCAAGTAACAGCAAAGAATTGTCATATATTTTATACTAGCAGTTGTTATATAATTGAAAGATACTCGAGATTGAAGCTTACTCTCGTCCAATTCTTATGCAGCTGTCTTCTAGAACCAGAAACTGGACACTAACGCTTTGTTCTTTGCCATATTCTTAGTGAAAATCTCGATTCAAATCATAAAATTTTACACTTTTATGATATTACTTACCTGTTTCAATCATGATTTTCTATAATATTTATTAAAATGAAAATTCTACATTATTCAAGATTTAAATCTTTAAAAATTTGGACCAAATTGAATTGAATTAATAGAGTAAGATCAAATCTTTGGATCAGTTTTACTTATCCCCCTCAAATTAATAAATTCTCTTCCATCAACATCATCTAGTTTTCTCACATTCACAATCATCAACCATCATCAATTCACACAACTCATTAATCATCACTAACTGCTAAGTCGCCATGATTGGACCCATCAATCTAAGACAAAATTGGGTTTTATGTGTTGGTTCATTTCACCATTTTTTTGGATGTGTTAATATATTTGTACGGCAATTGACTCGTTCCTAATTACTATCCCAACCAAAGGCCAAGTGCAACCACTAATCGAGTGTAGTATAGCGAAAGTAATTATAATTATCAATACGGGCGGGAAATCTACTATTACTTTGTGAACTATTTGTTATCTAGTAGGTCAAGGTTTGGTTTGAACTAATCAACTAGCAAGAAAACCAAGTGAAGATTGGTGTGAATTCTATTAAGAGAATGTCACTCAGGTGTGCTTTCCTCTAGCCTAAACCCGCTTGAACTCCCTATTTTAGTTATCCAAACTCACTTAGGGTGAACTATCGGGAGGGAGAGTTTTTACATCCGCCAAAATAGAACACCTAATGCATGCAATTTAGACTCCCACTAAAGGATCTCGATCCAATATGACATAGTAGTGCAATATCACGCTCAATCAATTGACCCGTTATGAAGAATTGAATATATTCTTTAATCAACCTAATTGGATATTCTCTACTTTAGGTTAATATATCAAATTGGAGAATTTTATCAATACCCAACCAATTTCATGAAAGTACCTCAATTCATTTTATAATCAAGAGTGTAATCAAGCATATGAATCATTCAAAATCAAATCCTAACATATATAGCTAGAGTTCTACACACCCAGGTATGGGTATACTCCATGGTGAGAGAAAGAGAAAGAATCACAAACTCAAGAAAGGAAATCAACATCATTGTGATTAGGTTCATCTTCTAAAGCTCCAATCTTCACTCCTTGGTTGGAAATCTTGTCTCCAATTGAGAATTGAAGTCTTCAATCACCATTTAGGGCTCCTTGTTTGTTACTCTCTCTCTCTCTCTCTCTCTCTCTCTCTCTCTCTCTCTCTCTCTCTCTCGGAGGTTGCTACTGCTATCTCTCCCTAAAACTCGTCCTCCACAATTTATACACAGAACTGTGCAAGTCACAATCACATGTCATGGTCGTGACATCGGGCAATAAACCGTGACGTCGACCTAAAGTGCCCCGTTTCATTTACACGGGTTGCGGCCTCTGTTGTAAACCGTTAACTATGGTTTGGATCCTGGAATCTTGCATATCTCACGATTTCTTTTCCGAGTTACGATCTAGCTGTGACTTTTTGTTATGAACCGTGACTTATTTACTCTGTTCAATTTTTAACGGTTTTGATACCAAATGGTCGTGACATCATACACTAAAACATGACGTCGACCCAAACTGCACCGTTTTATTTACATAGGTTGCGGTCTTTGTTGATGTCATGGTTATAAACCATGACTTCTACAACTGCTCCCAAACTATGGTTTGGCTCATGAAATATTGCATATCTCACGACCTCTTTTGTGAGTCACGATCTAGTGGTGAGTTTCTGCCATGAGTCTTGACTTATGCACTTTGTTCAATTTGTCCCGGTTTTGACTCTAAATGGTAAGACAATCATTCCTTCTGCCATATTCATTTTATAGAATGTGAAATATACTAAACCAAGCACAACCTAGCGTGAAAACGGGCTAAAGAACGACAAATCTCAAGCCAAACGATCAAGAAAAGGTTGAGTAAACATGTATAATTAAACTCGAATCAAACTCCCACACACTCAATCGTTTGCTTGTCCCCAAGCAACGAATCTCAAATCGGTAGCATGCAATCTAGATAATCGGTGGCGGGATAATTAGGGACTTACGAGGGGCTAAGATCTGGTGACTAAGGGGGGTCCCCTTAGTCACATGGCTAAGTGAATCTCCACCCTTGCACCTCATTAAAATCCAAGGGCTCCTATTAATCCAATTTAATGAAGGGCAATGTAGTAATTGCATGTTTATTTTTAATTTAATTATAAAAGAAATAAAATAAAAAACCCAGCGCCGGCCGTCTCCGTCGCGTCGCCTCCCGCCTCCGTTCCAATAATTGCGCGGCCGCCGACCAGGGAAATTACTGGGCAACTGGGCGCCATTATTTGCATGGGGAATTTCCCCAGAGAGTTCTTGTGCGCCCATTGTGCCATTATTCCAGAGAGAGAGCTTTGAATTGCAATCTTGCAATTAACCACTAGAGAGAGAAGCTGGGGATTTTATTCCTTTGCTGTTTCCCCCAAATGCAACGAGAGAGAGAGAGAGAGAGAGAGAGAGAGAGAGAGAGAGAGAGAGAGAGAGAGAGAGAGAGAGAGAGAGAGTCAACTTTTCCGGCGACGGCGGAGCAGTTTTCCGGCGACCAGAGAGGGTGGTGGATGATTTTCCGGCAACAGTATTGAGTTCGTGATGTTTGTAATGTTTATATTACTATTTTGTATACATTGTAATGTTTGTTTGTCATGTTTGTTATTTTGTAATGTTTGTATACTTTTATGTTATGATTTGTATACTTTGTATTCATTTGTTTGTTTGTAATGTTTGTAATGTTTGTTTGCAATGTTTGTAATGTTTGTATACTTTTATGTTATGATTTGTATACTTTGTATTCATTTGTTTGTAATACAAGTTTACCAATCTGTATTGTTAGTAGTGATATTCTGTACGTGTAGTATGCTTTGTACTGTTTGTAATGTTTGTTTGTAATGTTTGTAATGTTTGTTTGCAATGTTTGTAATGTTTGTTATTTTGTAATGTTTGTAATGTTTGTTGGTTTCTTTTGTATTGTTTGTAATGTTTGTTATTTTTGTCCACATGTTTGTCATTTTTGTCAACCATGTTTGTAATGTTTTTTGCATCACAAATCAATACATATAAAGTATACAAATTATTAGTACTTACAATACAAAGCGAAACATACTAAGAATACAAGCAAAACATACTAAGAATACAAACTGTCAAAGAAAAACATACTAAGAATACAAACTGTCAAAGAAAAACATACTAAGAGTACAAACTGTCAAAGAAAAACATACTAAGAGTACAAACTGTCAAAGAAAAACATACTAAGAGTACAAACTGTCAAAGAAAAACATACAAACCATACTGACATTTTGTACAAAAATACTAACAATACAAACTAATGTTACAAAACATACAAACTATACAAATCACTGTTCTTCCTTCAGACGACGCATACGATGTCTCTCCACCGCCGCCGCCGCCGCCGCCGACTCTCTGTACTGTCGTCGCCACCTCTCTCTCTCTCCATCGTCGCGCTGCCTCTCTCTCCTCCATTGTCGCCGACACTCTCTCTCTCTCTCCGCCGCCTCTGTATCATCCACCATCGTCTCTCTCTCTCCTCTGGTTTCCCGACGACGACGAGATCCTCTTTCTCTCTCTTCGAAGCTGTCGCCTCTGTCACGTTCGTTCTCCTTTCCCTCTCTTCGTCGTCGCCGGCACCGTCGAGATCTCCATTGTCGTCGTCGCCGCCCTCTCTTCCATCATCGCCGGCGTTCTCCGTCGTCGCTGCAGCGCTTCTCTCTCTCTTTCATGGGCGGCGGTGCTATGCTGCGCAGAAGAAGATTGGCTGGAGAAAAAAAATAATTAAATAAAATTTTCATAATCCCAAAATTGCCCCTCTTATTATTTAACCATCCCTTCCCTTATTTCCACCATTAGATCAATTAATAAGGATCCAATGGCTGAGGGGGGCTTAGCCAAGTGACTAAGCACCCCCCCTTAGTCACCAGATCCGGACTCGACTTACGAGGTCAATCGGAGACAAGAAATCTCCCAATCACTTCGATGTTAAGCACAAACTCAAGTTGGGACCTTGCCGACTAGTAGAGCCAAGACACGTGACATGTGGATGGAGGGACTCTAAAAAATATTTTGGAAACCATGGACTTAGGGATGGCAAAAATATCCATAACCGTGGATATCCGCCCGAATCCGATCTAATCGGGTGTGGTAAAATCCAAATCTGAAGGACTTTAGTGGGTACAGGTAAAATCCGAACCCGAATATTACGAGTAATGGGTGGTCATGAATTTCTCACTATCTATTGTAACTAGAAAGTGGGAAACCAGACCACTATGACAACATTTTTCCTTTCTTCCTCTTTTCCCAGATGTAGAGTTGCCGTGACAGAGATCTATCAGGGGAAAAATTGAACACTCTGCCTCTACATCAGACACCGTATAACCTATATCAGTACATCCATGTACATTTTGTGGAGTTTGAGCTAAAAATGCTTTAACCCTGTTACAGACACTGTTGCTTCCGAAACTCCTCTGACAGCAATGTCCGAAGCAGTTCCTGCAATCTTTTCGCTCCAGGGCCAGGACTAAAGACCAAATGATCCCCACGCACAGAGCACGGGTCAGACCCATTATCTGTCTCACCAACACACCAGGCCCCTGGAGCGAATCGATGGGTCCGTCCCAAGAGCTCCTGGTCAATCTTGTCCAGAACCGGATCATCCTTTGCAAATTTCCGGGCAAATGGAGCACTGCTGTTAACCATCTTGTCAAAGTCTTTCATTGTCAAGGATATAGGGTGCTGCTTTGGTGGGGTATCCCAGGCAATGTAGTGAAGGTCATGGCCTATGGCTGTGGTTCGGAATTCCTCATTGTTGCATATGATGGTGTGGAAGTAGCCTTCTGGAGAGGAGATGAAGTTGGTATAGTACATGAGCATGGTTCGTGGGAGATTCTCCCAACCCATTATGCAGTATTCGACGAAGGATCTCGTGAGAATTACCCACGCTGAACCTGTTTGAAAGAAGAATCCAAATCAAAAGAGGAATTCAGCATTTCAAACTGAGGAAAGTTTCAAAAGGATAAATGACTAGGCAATGTGCCACTTCCTAATTCATATGGATATACGAGACAATAGACCTAACATAACAAGATGGAGTGATTCTAAAGACAAGCATGTAGGGATATTGGCATGTTTAAGGCAGGATATAAGACTTGGATCAGAAGCAAAAGGGAAACTTTCCCCGCAGGAATTATCTAAAAGAACTTGTGCCTCAAGAAGTTAGAGATCATGGAAAGTAAAGATGCAGGACAGCTGACTGAACATAAAACATTTTTATCTACTCCAGAGTTGAGACCTGAAGGTTATAGCATGACTGTTTGTATTCACGATCTCCCAAGAAACTTAGTCAAACTATAGATTGTTCATGGAATTCAAAAGCAGAGTGGAACAAGAAGAGTAGAATTGAATCACAGAATCATGTGATATGGTGGATCCTGGAAAATGGGTATATTACAATATTTTTCATCTTGCAGAGATCAGCATTAACTGGTCACATCGCATCAAATCTATAAAAAGTTCAGATGTTCCAAAAAAATAATCAAAATCCTATTCTCTAAGTTGTTGGCAATATGTTTCATGTTTCTCAATCTCATAAGTCAACTTTGGTATTGTGCTATCTCCAAAATATTCAGCACCTTATAATTTGTAAACATCCAACATGTTTTACATAGAACTGTAAAATTGGAAAGTAAACTTGAAGGGTTGAATCTTAACATTTTAAGGATCACATAAAAGAGTTATAGTTACTAATCACACTCTTAACAACTTGGCCAAATATAAGTTTTCTAATAACAAGATCACAACATTATCAATATTCAATATCTATTCTGCAAGACCCCTAAGATGCCCAATCATCAGGGCTAGAAATGGAGAAAATAATATAGATTCAGGTAAGATTATACTTTGGTGAGTATCCTTGTAAACTGGTAAGAATTAGGAGTTGACTCGAGAATTTGACTTCATTACTCCCTAAGTGCAAAACAGCAGAACTGAAGATGCATATCAGTTAGGTAGAAGTGCACTGTTCCCTAAAGGAAGATATTAGAAATATATGCCTGAAAGGCATGAAAGAGGTATGATTCTCCCTGTTACACACTAATATCAGGGGTTGAGGATAATAATTCAGATAAATAATTGGTTGATTAAAAATGTAACATGAACTATGGCAGTGATGCAAAGAAGTACAATGCGAGGTAACGGAGTGATTGAAAAACCTGAAAACAACTTGAAGGATGTAGGAAGGGACCGCCGTTGAGTAGTCATAGCGATGTTAGATTTCTTTGACAAGTACAATCCTGGGTCAACAATTATCGATTTCCCCCTTTGGTTCCTGTCAAAAAAAAAAAAATCAGGAACAATGGTTGATTCTCCCTTCTCAATTATTGCAACAGAAGAACATTTACAAGTTGGGTGGTAAAAAGATCTCAACTTACAGCTTCCAGCCAGTCAGCTGCA
This sequence comes from Linum tenue, assembly GCA_946122785.1. NCBI lineage: Eukaryota > Viridiplantae > Streptophyta > Magnoliopsida > Malpighiales > Linaceae > Linum > Linum tenue. Next base: position 34,141,864 of record CAMGYJ010000008.1, read on the forward strand.
TGTGCTCAATGAAATTGAGATTCCGTGAAAGGTTGGAGAACACGTATAGCAAATCTGGAGAAAATTATTAATCAACGAGTTACCACCATAATTATGAAATCTCTTCTACACTTTCAATCGACTTAGCATCACAAGTCAATGGGTTTGTTAATCCACACCAAATCACCAAATAGAAGAAACAGTCATAAGAAATTTTATCCTGAGAGCAGCATTCCTCCAATGGTAACACAACACTGAGTCCATAATGCAAGAAACAAACTTTAAGGGGGATACATCACTCTACTAAAGCTCAAAGTAGTCATTATCGGCTACTCAAGCACAACATGCTGCCCTGATTACACATAATCGTCACTGAGTAAACATGTATCCTATGTTGGAACAGCATAAGCCAGGAACGAAAGATAGCAGAATCAAAGTGCCAAAACACTGACACCAATATGCTAATATAACCATGACACAGAACTTACGCCAAGAATGAATCAAGTTTTGGGAACAGGATGCAAAAGAGAGAAGCAGACTGTCGCGTTACTAACCATCTTGTGTCACAAGTGGGTAATCAGAAGCACTAAGATTGATGAACCAATCCCATTCCAAGCTTTCCTTCAACATAATGGCTATAGCTTGCAATGTGGAAGCAACCATAGTAGCCCCTCTATAGGTCACCAAATTGGATTGCACCATCACACGCACATTCCCAACTTCAGCAAATGTCGGATCACTCTTCACAGATGCACCCAATTCCAGCCTTTCACGAGGCGGGGCCTCAAGGTCCAAATGCAAGATGTACTGGTTCCGTGGATGATACACAGCTTGCAAAGTCCTCATCATTCTATGACTATCGCCTTTTGTCCCAGAAATGAGATAAGCCAACCTAGGGGCATCCAACTTTGAACCCATACTTGCATTCATTCTCAACTTCAGTTCTGATTCTACAAAGTAGTCACTTGAACCCTCTGATCTCGAAACCGAAATGACCTCAAATGGAAACTCATCTCCGCCATTAGGGGACGAGAAAAGCCCAAAAATAGCCCATAAGAAGAGAGTTAGAGAGACGAGCAAGCTCGCGAAGAAAGGGATAATCCATTTCCTATCACTAAACACCCTTCCTGAGTGAGAACTGGCATGTTTTCGCATCCCCTTTAATGGGTTTTTCATGGACATCAATCCCCTTGTAACCCCTAAATCAGGTGGTCAAAACTGCTAACAACAGCAGAGGACTATAGAGGCGCACAAAGGCTGACTTACAAAGACGGAGGCGCCCCTTTATTAGATAGATGAAACAGAATCCAAAGCTGAGAACTTTGAATCAAACCCAGAAAGAATGTCCAGCTGAATCCAAACTCGCAGTCTTCACAAAGATCCCACCTTTAGTGGCATAATTTCATGCCCCAGTCCACAACAAAGGGTTCAAATGATTCAATGGTGATGGATCAATGGAAACCGTTTCAGAAGCAATAAATAGGAAGGAGAACCCAACCCACCAAGAAACGCGTTACCTTTGCTAAAAGTCCGAAGATCCAATCAATCTCCCACTTCCAAAGTCCGAAGAAGACGAACAAGAGGAAATGCTTAGAGTAGAAGATTTCAGGATACTTAGGACGGAAGAGACCTTCTAAATATAATAATATAAGGCGAAAAAAGTAGCGGGAGCATATTAATGGAAAGAATGGCGCTAGGAAAGTTGAAATTTTTTTGCCGGAAAGAGAGTTGAGGTTTTGGGTTGGGATGAAGTTGGAGGCGTTGCAGAGAAAGAGAAGTTGAGCTGAATGAATCTGCAGCGATGATGGAGTTTCGAAGAGTCTGGTTGGGGGAGAAGTGGGAAGAGAGAGGCGAAAAAGGGAAGGAAGTGAGTTGGACTGATTATTTGGACCGTACACCCACCAAAACCAGAGAGAAAGAGACTTCTTCTGGGACTGTCGAGCAGAAGTCATAACACAAAACCAAAATATTCTTGGTTTTGGTTAGGTTTGATTTGGTTTGATATTTCTTTGCCCCGATCCGGTTTCTTGGTCGTCTTCATTTTCATGATAGGCAATTTTACCCCCATTTTCCATGCAGCTAAAGTTGCATATGAAATGTCAAAGTAGAAATATAAAAGAGTGTGTTTCATTATTATACTATGTGTAGGTATAATATGATTGTTCATAAATCGTAACAGAATAGTCTTGTATTGATCATTCGACGATTGACTTGTGATATAAGGTCGCAAAGATCTCTACTATTGTATTTATATATGTTATACCCTTCAGGTTATCTATAACAAAAAAAGGTGTTTTGATTAGTGAAATAAAATAGTTTTGTAACCTTTCAACAATTTTTTCTTGATCAAAATATTATCCGTTTTGCTCCACAGTAAACACATTTAGTTTTAAAGTTCTCACAAAACCTCTTTCATCACACTTCAAAATGCGTCATTTCAATTAAAGTTGTGTTGTTTCTTGTGAACTATGGATCTTTTACGTACTTTTATCTTTATGTTGAATTTGTCTCTATGTGACAGGAAGATAGTTATTGTTTTATATCTTCAGATAGAAGGCAACCCTAGAACTAATGGAGTTTCGTTGTTTGTGTTCCAAAATTTTCATTACATTTGCGATTTGCCCAGCCACGTTCGGTTTCCAGGTGTGCGGCGCAAGTGTCTCAATTTTACAACGACTGTTATGACAGGGCAGAGGCGGTACTCTCCTCGGCGCATTGATGGGTGATAACTTTTTTTTATGGGTCCATGCTCCATTCGTGTGCTTCTTTATTATCGTACTGGCGGTTTAATAAGAAAATCTTCATCTCGAAAGCAAAATTGGTGGCCGATACTTAATGATATGAATGGTTGAATTACGATTTCAATATAAAATATCCTATTACTGACTCTCCAAGTACAACATTCGGTATGGCTTTTTTAATTCTTGATCGTTTTTATAGCTACAATTTGATATATTCTAGGTTGTTGAGGGGTTAGGTACTCTCCAATCTCCACTCTATTAGGATTATTATTATTGTTCTAAATTTTGACGGATTGTATTGGATTAGCTACCAAGATTATACATGTCGTTTGCTACAAGTTCCAAGCACTTGTACTTCCACTAAGAAAATCGTGCTTCTCTTGTGTCCTAGTTTTATATTATGAGATTGAAATCATGACCTTCGTTGCTTTAAACAATGGAGTTTGTCTTTTCTTTTTGTTTTAATGAAGGTCGACTTTGGATTTTGGAATGGTCACCTCTGCATTATTATTTCTTCCTTTTGTATCTGTAGCACCGCTAATTGGCGCCAGCAAAAGCTTAACTTACACATTAAAACTCTTTCAGATAAAGGCATACAACTTAGTCGTATTTTCTCCGTCGAGGTTTAGGGGACAATTTATATTGGGAGGAGATCAAGCTGTCAAAAATTACTGAATCACATCCTCCTCCTATTCAAGACAAAAACCCTTATATCCATTTGGAAGTTGTGATGGTTATATTTATATTTAAAATAATAAAATATCTGATGTAGATAATATTTGAGGAGAATACATGTCTTGTGAATAATAAAACATTCGAGGAGTGCCAAATTGTAAAATAATATATGTTTTATTTTGTGTAGGTTTCATCAATAATAGAAGAAATGATGTATTATACAATTTCAACTGACAATAACATGCATTATACAAATTGTAAAAGAATATGTATGGATAGTTGTTGATACGTACAAACCACTGACAATAACATGCACAAATTCAAGTGATCAGCGCATTAAGAGACAGGGTCGCGAACGTCTTATAGAGAGCGAACTAGTTCGCTCGCGACGCAACTAAATTTTGATAACCCTGTTTACTCTTTGTTTCGATTTCTAACATTGCATACAAAAATTTATCATAAAATCCAACAAAAAATTTATAATTTTATTTCATATTCATAATATACCAAATTCGCCTTAATTCATAATTTTTTAAACCCAAGTTCCAATAGAAAAAAACGTCATTTTTTAAATAAAAAATTGTTTTTAAAATTCTCCTCTTTTGTCTTCTAGTGTTGTTGCTTGCCAACTAGCAATTTCGGTGACTTACGTCTATATTACTGCATGCCTAGCTAATTAGCTATAACTAGGACCCCGGCGGTACAAACTATGCAGCAATTCCATTAATTGTATGCTTCCTAATATTGAATTGAGCCCCCACTTTGTTTCTGTTGAAAACAAAATTTTAGTGGTCAATTTTCCATTGTTTTATTCTTTTTTGTTATTGAAAATTGTGGCCGGTCATCTAAATTCACACGGATCGATATGCTATACTGTTGTTTTCGTCTGGAAAATATTGGAAGCCCTTTAAATAAATAAATAAATAAATAATATATATATATATATATATATATGGTGGCTTCTATCGTACCCCGGGTAAATTCCGGGGTATGGCGTACCTTGGGTGATCTTGACCGTACGTGTGATCTCGACGGCTGAGATTAAATTTTATTAAATGATTTGTTTTTTCAGAATTTATATTAAATAAAATTACAGATCAACTCATAGAATTAGTTTTTCTTTCATTTTAGTCCATTGTAAACCAAATCGGGTTGGTTCTGTTTAGTTATTGAATTGACCCAAAACCCAACCACCCTAAGAGAAAGGACACCTACCTTGCCCCACCCGCAGCCCTACCCCTCTCATCCAAATCCCGACCTTGGACCTTCTCTCTTCTCCATTTTTCTGTTCGAATTGGGAATAACCCTGTTCTTCCTCCCTACTCCTGTAAATCATCCCAGCCGTCTCAGAAAATGGCAGCGATAATTGAACCACTCTGTTTCCTCCTCTTATTCTTCTTCGTTTTCCCGTTCTCGACTGTTATATTTCACACCTGTCCTATGATTCCTCCCAATCGATTGTTTGAACCCTAAACTGGCCGAATATCGCAGGTAATCTCGGCGTCAAGCTGTGCAAGCATAAGCACCCCCATCCCTTTGAATGAAAACTAATTGTTGCTTGTATGAGTAATTCACTTGTGTAAACAGCTGGGCAGGCGGAGATGATTGCACTGGAGAAGGCAATGAAAGAGGCCATGGTTCCTTCAGGATCTGCTAGGGAGGTAAGAAAGGGATTTTGAATTGAAATTGCCGAAATTGATTTTCGAACTACAATGCTGTGATTTTGGATGGATCTCTGATATGGATGAGGTGTATTGTAGACTGATTTGGGAAGAGAGGTCTCGTTGTTTGAAGCGGAGGCTACAGCTGTGGAGTCTGTATTTCAAAAATTCTATTCCTACATTTTTTTACACTGAAACCGTGGGGTTCGAACTAAACAGAGACCCCGACAGGCCCAGTCCTGCTTCTATCTTCGTGGTTAACTTTGACAAGGTAAGGGTTTTGACGAATTGTGGTGACGGTTTTATGCATTGATGATAAACCGAGTTAATGTGTATCGGAATTAGGTGCTTAAGATGTCCCTTTCCAGGATCATGTGTGTTTTTGGTCCATTCTTTCAGTAGTCTTTGACATGATCTGTTGAGGAGCTTGTTTGGTGGTTTTCTTTTTCCAGGTCAGAATGGATCCGAGGAACAAGGAAGTCGATCTTGATAGTTTCATGTTTAGCACAGTTGATAAGTTGTCTGAAGAAGATATGAAGAAACAAGAGGGTGATTACATTTATAGGGGGAGCAACTCAAGTTTGGTTGAGCTCAGACAAATATTATTTGAATGGACGATATGTGACCTCTTTCATTTTAGCCACATTCTTCACTAGTGATGCTTTTAATCATGTTTCGGGTTCTTCCATCTTTATTGAAAAATGGTTTAAGGGTCCACTTGATTGGGCTGGTTGTTGGACGATCCTCCAGCAAATTTCGATGGGTTACTTCGTGAAGACGTGATGGGAATAAGTTTCCCGAGGCAAGTAATCTGGCATGTTTATCTCTATTAATTTTTATGCGAATCTCAGAGGTGGCTGTTTCTGTTGCTGCTATTTTGGCTATCTGTCTGCAATGTGAGATTACTGTAGCGGTTCCATTTCTGTTTGGCAAACTAGCCTCTGGCTGTGTACTTGTGTTTATTCGGCTGAATAATAAACGTGTCCTTAAATCGTTACCATAAAGAGGGCATTTGTTGGAAAGGAAGAAACAAAACTAAATGCTAAAATGTTTTAGCAGAACACACTATGCGACTAGATATCCTTAAATCGTTACCATAAAGAGGGCATTCGTTGGAAAGGAAGAAACAAAACAAAATGCTAAAATGTTTTAGCAGAACACACTATGCGACTAGATATCCTTAAATCGTTACCATAAAGAGGGCATTCGTTGGAAAGGAAGAAACAAAACTAAATGCTAAAATGTTTTAGCAGAACACACTATGCGACTAGATATCCTTGAGCCCTGAATTCGCCTCTTCTGGGAAGCTGCTTTCCTGAATTAGCCTCTTCTGGGAACCTGCTTTCCTCTCTTGGGAAGCTATTTTGTACTCGAGTGTCTGAGCTTCAAACCTAGGCGCATTCAGATTTGCTTTCTTGAGCACCTTGTGTCTTATGTAATTGGTAGGCTCTTTGACTAGGTACAATGTCACCTGCATTCTTCTCAAATGATTGCATGGCTGTAAGGACAGAAAATATAACGTATTAATACAATAGTTGACATAGTTTTTTTAATGTGCTCGTAGAAATAAATGGGCCTAGGTAGTAGGTGATTTCTTACCCAAATATAATAGTCATCATCCCAAGTTGATCCCATCATCCACACACAAACCCAGATCCCACTATCATTCCTGTTTAGAAAGATGCATTACGTAAGACACAAATATTTTATTTTTCTAGTGAAATTATGACCAAATATACATTCTTACTTGTGTCGTTGTGTAGGAACTTCAGGAGTGGTCAAAGAAAACTCCTTAATCTGTGGTGGTGCACATGTTGATTGAACTTCCTTGTGTAAGGCATCGAACAAGTCGTTCAGAAATTCAATCTACAACGTTCAAAAAGTAACCTATGAATTACAAAATTTTGTTGGAAAATATAATGCCACATAATTGAATTACAAACACGTGTATTGAAGTATGTATTCAATGGCACAAATTTTAACTATACCATTGTGTTAACTGCATTCCTACGGATTGTCTAGCGCTCTTTTGATGGGCATGAATCCAGAATGTGTACCAGTGGATGCCTTCATCATTCATCATATCTTTCATGGGAAGACAAACTTTCACAGGTACGAGAAAACAATCCAATTAACTATTTAGTTTTCCGACATAATTCATTCAAGAAATTAAGCAGAAGGGCAGGCATAATTCACGCGCACATATGTTGTGAAAACCGCTACTAAATAAGCAGAAATGAGAAGGAAGAATTGTGGAGAAGTCATAACCTTTCTACAGTTACGAGCTTTTGATAGGAATTTTGTATCATATAACTCTAATGCCTTTGCAGATGTCATGCCATAATTAACGACCATATCCTGGTAGGAAAATGAAGTTAAATCATTGAACACTAATCTTACTTAATAAACAACCAACCCTGTGTAAACTGAATTAGAATTACAAAGCAAAAGCAACACTTACCTGCAATTCCGTAGGCAGAAAGCACACTCTTCTTCCACGACCAGTATCGCTTTTAACTTCGTCCAAGGTCAAGTGGCATGCTAACGCTGTAATTACATAAAACACAATAGAAATAAAATCCAATGATTAAAAATCGTTAAGCACGTTCAGGTCAACTAGGGGCTTTTCGCAGAAGTACTTACATCAGCATCAACGCTTGACTCGGGGCATAAGCTCCATAATGTCTGCCTGGTGTATGATTTCATCATTGTTTTGACCAAAGCTTCATCAGGACGAAGGTCTTCTGCAAATATATAGTGAGCAAAACTCACTTCTTCGTCACTGTAGTTGACGGTTGTAGGGAGCTCAAACCTTGTGGTACCCTTCAATCATGGAGAACGAACAAATAGAGGAAATAAGAAGAGGTTTTCACTAGGATTACAAGTGGCGGAGAAAGGAACGAAGGAAAACAACGAAAATAGTGGGCGAAAAGGAAGCATATGTACATCACTAGGATTACATACCTTCATTGACAATTTTTGTGGAGGCATGAGGGGTTTGTTTTGCACACCTAGCTCATAATGTTCCAGCCCTGGCTCAGCATCAAGAACAATCACCTTCGAGTCGGGTGTAGGTGGGGGGATGACGTCTTGCATTCTTTTTTTTTTTTTGCAGGAGATACATAGTTCTCCAATTCCTACAATAATGAACAATCAAGTTAGAATAAGTTTTTGTATAAATAACCTACTGTTAAAGCTCCTGGACGAACCATAGACTTGGCTAGAGGACGCGTTAGGCGTACAGTAGACTGGCCGCTCGTCATCTTGTTCTTCTCCCTAATATAATTGTACAAAAAAGCAACGAGAGAGTGGAATATAAGAACAAATACAACGAAATAGCTGACTAAACAGTTAAAGAAAACACATTAGCGGATTGCATAACTTACACTTCCTTCCCCATAATGTTACAGACACAATGTTTACCAAAGGGCCTCTGCGCTACTTTTAGTTGAATGAGTTTTGGGCAAGATGTTTGGCCATATTAATAGATGCGCCAGAGGGGTGTTTAACCTCGTCTATTAGAAAAACCCGTGAGATATCAATTAGAGTTTTTTTATGTGTGGGAACTTCTATATTTATCCACCTCATTAAATGAACTTAATAAGGAATTAACTAGTTACGTGTGAACTTCTATATTTATCCACCTCATTAAACCGATTAGGGGCTTCATTTTAGGGTTTTAAGGTTCGAAACGACATGACCACGAAAGCAGATGGAAGAAGGGAAGAAGACGATGCCAATTTAACCTCCTTGGTTGGTTGTGGCTCCGCCAGTTTATGAATTCACGTTTGTCCCATTTTCAACCAATAAATTAAGAGTGATCTAGGCTTCCCGCGGCAGGCTTGGTTATGCGAACCAAGGAGGTTATTTAGGCCCACTAGTTTTATTTAAATAGGCCAAACGAATTCAGTCCAGCCCATGGATGTTTTGACCCAAATTGATCTGTTAAAAACAAGGATTTAATTTCACAGCTTATATACAACATCCGTTAGGTTTTTCATAGTGAAGCGCCAGCGGAGAGGCTAGTTCCTTAGTACTACTTTGGCTAGTTAGGGTTAGTTGGCTTGGACAATCACAAGCGCGACGATCATGGAAGACGATGAAATCGTCGAAGTGGAAAACAATGAAGATATTAACAACAGTAACGGTTCAACTATTCACAACGTTCACCAAAGTTCAGAGGTAGAAGATGATGATATTGTCGATCTCTTACTTCTACAGCAAGAAGATATCGAGAAGCTAAGATTCGTTAACACTGAAGAAGCCTATGATTTTTGGAGGAACTATGGGCTGGTCACCGGCTTTGACGTCAGGAAAGAAGATATTGGCCGAGATAAAGACAAGGTCATGATATGGCGTCGGTTTGTATGTTCTGGTCAAGGAACAAAGCGCGACCGAAAGGGTGAACGAAAGAGGGAACCAAAAGGAGAGACGAGATTTGACTGCAAAGCTAGGATTCGTGTACGACTAGACAAGTCAGATGGGAAGTGGTTTGTGGATACCTTTCATAACGTGCACTCTCACGTAACGGTTCCAAAAATATACCGACACTACATGAAAGGGAATCGACAGTTGAGTGATGCAGTTAAAGCAGCAATCAATTTCCGGAGAGCAGCATGAATGAAAACATCACAGATTGTTTCACTAGCAGTTGCAGAGGTAGGAGGCTATAGCAAGATGGGGTTCACGAGGAAAGATGCGTATAATTACGTGGACAAAGATCGGAAGGAACAGATTAGTGATGGTGATGTTGCGACAGCACTAGCTTACCTACAGGCGAAACTAAGTGCGGATGAACGGTTCGCAATTGAGCTAAAAAAAGACGATGAAGACAGGCTTGTTAACTTGTTCTGGGCAGATAGTATTTCAGTGGCTGATTATGCATGCTTTGGAGAATTATTGGCTTTCGATGCGACTTACAAAAAGAACGTCTACAATATGCCTCTAGTCATTTTTTCAGGTACTAATTCTTTTATTTTCGGTTCATAGTAACTTATATTTTCATTCCTATAAAGTATAAAGAATTTATTCATTGAAACTTAATACCAAACGTTAAAGAGCCTAATGCAATATCACTTCCATGCGTTATGGGTACAGTGTAATTCTTGTCTTATTAGTGAAGTAATTTTAATAACCTGTTTATTTTTTAGGTGTGAACCACCACTTCAACAGTTGCATATTTGGATGTTCATTTTTGGCAAATGAGAAAGAAGAAAACTATGTATTGGTTCTAGATGCCTTGAGGAGAAGGTTGGGCGGTGTAGATCCTAAAACTGTTGTTACAGATGGAGATAAAGCCATGCGCAATGCAATTCAGCAAGTATTCCCCGATGCGACACATCGTTTATGTGCTTGGCACATAGACAAAACTATTGCCAGAAAAGTGAGGGACAATCCTAACTTCTTGCCACAATGGAAACATTTCGTGTCAGCTGATTGGGAACCTTCAGTATTTGAAGAGAAGTGGAAAACAATGGTCGAGGAGTGCTCACAGCAGCATAACAATTGGGTTTCACATCTATTTGACCAAAGAACTGAATGGGGGTATACATATTTGCGCTCAAAGTTCTTTGCAGGCTTGTCAACAACGTCTAGATGTGAAGGAATCAACTCTCAGCTTACCAAGTATATCGAAAACAATCATAATCTACTTGAGTTTTTTATTCATTTTGATCGTTGGGCTAGGGATATGAGGGAGATGGAGCAACAAGCTGATTTTGAGTCCATCCATCGTGAACGGACAATAACGTCTAATATATTAGTCTCACTTCAGAAGAGTGCGTCTAAATTATTCACAAAAGAAGCCTTTTTCAAATTCAGAGATGAGGTTGAAAAGTCGGGAGCTTGTGTAAGGATGGATTCAGAGATATCGGAAAACCAACGCATTTACAGAGTGACAATGTCAGGTAAACAAAAGGTTTTTCAGGTCACATACACAATTGAGCCCTTCGCTATGGAGTGTAGTTGTAACTATTACCACTATATGGGAATACCATGCGCTCATATGGTTCATCTACTGAAAGAAGAGGGTATGCTGGAACTTCCAGAACGGTTGGTAAAGTTAAGGTGGTCAAAGAAGCCGAAGACACTTGATAGCTTACAACAACCACACAATATGGACGAGGCTAGACTATTCACATTCAGGTTTGTAGTTACTATATAAAGCTGGAAATTGTGTGTTACTGTGTTTAAGAAAGCAGTTCAGATGTGTTTATTAAATACTAAGGTGGTACCAGAGGGCGTTGACCCGTTTTAGAACATAAGCTTTCACTTTTTCGTGACGTTTTAACAGAATAATATTGAATGTGGTTTTCAAATATGGGCTTTTTCAACAAAGCAGCTCCCAGTTATGGTTAAAAGGGGCAAAATCAAGCGAAAGCTTCAACCTTGCTCGTACAGGAATTGCATCCATATGTGAATCGCTAGACATGATGAACGAAGGTGATACTGAGATCCCAGATATCAATAGACCAAAGGCAAAAGAGAAACTTTTGGATCCACATCCTGTGAAATACAAAGGTTCGGGTGGACAAGAAAACAAAAGGAAGAAAGGGGAGCAACGAATGTGTAGCAGATGTGGCGTATTGGGTCATAAAAAAAGCACTTGTAAGAAGCCTCCTGATTATGTGAGGCCTACAATACCAGAACCTACTGATACTGAAACTAATGAAGAACCAAATAGTGAAAACGTCGCCAACAACGGAGCTGACCAGCAAGCACCACACATTGGCAGAAAACCAAAACATTGCAGTAAATGTGGGAAGGATACTCATAATGCCAGAACTTGTCCAGAGTTATCAGAGGAGGATACTGAAGAGGATGTTGATACAACCGACATCCCTGATCCACCAACTGTAATATTAGAAGTTCATTGTGCATGTCTAGAATACTTTTGGGAAACAATTATTTTCGTTGGAACTAAACTTTATATATTCAATGTTGCAGAAGAAGCCATGTACTAGAAGGGAAGGCCTGAGGAGCAGCAAGAAGGCTAGTTGAAAAGATTGGCATGGATTCTAATAACCGGAGACACATTTCGAATCTGGCCATTTGTTTGATACTCTATGGACGAGTTAGGTTCTTTGATTGGAGGACGTTATGATGTTTGGTTGGGTATTTTCATACTTTCTGGTCCTGGTTGTTCATGTTTTAGGCTGGGATGCTAGTTTGGTTGCCTTCTGGCCCAATGGTTGCTGCTCTTGGGCCTCAAATGTACACAATATGTAGAGCTCGTTAATCAACTTGGACAAATAGGTTTTTGTTGGTTAAGTGGCAAGCAAATTGTTTGCGTGATTCATATTAATAAGCGTACACAATTGAACAAAGAATTTTGATTGTAGTCCAGCGGATGGAAGTTTGCAATGCCAATTTATGTCTTGGGTTCGACACCCATCAGAAGCATTTCAGTTTTGGTTTTAAGTTATTACTATTGGGAATAAGCCCGCGCTTCGCTGCAGGATGATTCATATTAATAAGCTTACACAATTGAACAAAGAATGTTGATTGCAGTCCAGCGGATGGCAGTTTGGAAGCCTAATTTTTGGCTTGGGTTCGAAACCCATCAGCAGCATTTCATTTTTGGTTTTAAGTTATTCCCCTTGCAACTTATTTCATTAAGGACATCTGCATATCAATATTGTCTAACACTGAATATAGGTACTTCCCTCAAAAAAAAAAACACTGAATATAGGTACATATGCAAAAGTATTTCCCAAAATGAGTCCTAAGCATTCACAATAGATTCACAGTTTGACTGAACTACCTAATTAAGCCAGGTGGTAGTTGTTAAATGACAAAAGGCTAGACCAAAAGTGTTGTCAATTATGTCAGGGCATAGGTAGAAACAGCAAAAGGCGGTCAATCAGTAGCAGTTTTCCTGATTCAAAATGTAGCTGGTCGAAGTTGATGTTCAATCGTCGAAAGCACAAGGATCCCAAAGTGTGGCAACCCTGATGTGCGGCACGGTGCTCTGACCTGGGTTTGGCCATGCAATGTACAGTTCTGCTGCGAAGGTCTTCTTGCAGTTTTTCTTGATGATGTCTTTTATTTCATCTTCGTTTAGTTTGAGATACTTTGCCGGCATCATGCACAGTATTGACAGAGCTGCCTCGTGGTTCAGTACAACATCGGCCGCGGATGATTCAGATTTGCACCTTGCCTCGATGTGGTAATGTAGTCTGGTCATAATAGAAGCTCGTTAGCTTTGTTGAGAATAATGCAAGCGTTCCTTGCCAAAAGTGCAAACCGGTCAATTTAAATATTTAATCTCACCTTGGCGTTTCCCGAGTGGTTCTGCAAGCATCTATTTGGCATAGGACATGAGTGAACTTGATTATGGTTCGGTAAAGGGTCTGAAATATAAAAATTGTTTTTGCCAGGTTAGAGTGCACGGCAATAGCAAGTGAAACATATTTGAATGTTGGGATTTTTCAAAGCATCATAATATACCTCACGATTTTGTGGTATTGAACTCAAGTCTTCTTTTATCTGAGCAAGTGTTCTTCTTGGGGGGCGAGGGTAGCGTAAGTATCCCATCCTTTCAGCTGTTCCATAGATTATGTACTTGATCGGTTTGCGGCATGGCAGAAACCTGAGTTTTGCAAATAGATTTCTATGTTAGGCTAAGTTGTTGCAATGAAAGCATATTTGAAGTGAACAAATTGTCTTAGAGATTGTTAGGAAATCAATACCTTTTCATGACTCTTTCAGTGGTCTCATTGTATGAACTGATAATCAGACGACTGGCTTGTGTCGATTCCAGCTCATATATACCATCATCGTTGCATGCATCGGGCACGGAGACTACCGATGTAACTGTGGTTATCAGCGGGAGGTACGACTCTACATCTGCTGCTTGTTGGAGGTAACCAGCGACATCGTAGCCACAGTACTTCACAACAGCCTTGTTCCCACTGTTTTGCAAATGCAAACAAAATATAAATTATTCGCTGTCGAAAGTTTTAACGATCTAAGGTACATAGTTTAGTATACCTGTAGTCTTCAATAACCAGATGGAAATCAAGCATGCCATCTTGGAGGGCATTTGGTACTGTGATTCGTCGTACGCAGCCTGTGACATCTGTAATTGCATAGATGTTATGGGATTTTTAGTGTGTGTTGGTCGTGAAAGTGATGTACATTGCTTTACCTGCGTGGCAGTGGAAACTTTCAAACTTTGTAGGGACCATTGAGAAATGAGAGTTCATGAATGAGTCGAGGGGAAACTTAGGATTGTTCTGGTCTTTTTCGATGTTGTCAATCAGTTGCTCAGAGTTCATGAGCAGCCGCAGTTCTCCTGGGACAATGCGTTTGTTCTTACTCGAGGGGATTGTAACGATAATGCTTAGGCGATACAGACGACCAACTTTGATCCTCGCCATCACGTCATCAATGTCCTTTTCATATGCCAGAGCTTCAATAACTCGTTTCTGCGGGATTAGCAGGTGTAAAAGAATGTTTAGATAAGCATAAGCAGCTGGTGTTTTTTTTGCTGGGAAATCGTAAACAAACCTTTTTTTCCATCCAGAGCATGCGCAATGCTGGCGTTTTCCAAACCTTTCCGTCAATGACTTCTGTCCACGTCTTTAGAAGCCGAGCTATCACAGTACGGTTGTTGGTTCCCAACCGCAAACCTCGAAACGTCATCGAAGCACAAATGGGGTCTACAATAGAGACAAGAAACACACTAAGTGGAGTCACCAGTAAGGTTTTGCGAATCAATCGAATCCAGTACCAATTTAGACCTACAGAAACAAAAACATCGAACCTTGGGGATCGGTGGGGTCCTCGTAGTCCAGCGAGGCGACTGGGTTGTCTCGGCGGAAAACTGCCATAGTTCGTTGGTCCGCTGCGATCGTAGTAATCTTTATTAGAGGAATATGATGTTTTCTACTGAGTGGCGTGCTTAGGACCAGATAGTGACATACCTTGGCTCTAGGGTTTTCACCGTGGTCGAAAGGGGCAGTTTTTACCGCCGATGCCAGCGAGGATCTGGAACGAGGTCTGTGTTGTCGAGGGAAGCAAGATCAGGGCTTAAGTAAATTGAATGCGGCCTAAAAAAGACAGGCCGGAAGGCTGATTTGGGCCTTCTGGGCCTCTGGCCCAATGGTTGCTGCTTTTGGCCACAAATGTACATACCTGTTATTCAAAGGTTTCATCTTCGGTTTAAACCAACAGGCAATCTCCAAATACGACTGCCTATACGATACATCTAAATACACAATCCAATGACAAAAATTTCAGGTTGGCTAATTTCTTTGGAGTGACATGATAATACACCATCTACTTGTCAATTTTCCGGTTTATTAATTTCTGTTTACTTTTCAATTGACATCGATAGCCAAAAGTAACCGGCAAACCTTCATGTACCTACTAATGTACTACGCGAAGGACATACTTACAAGCAAAAACCATAAACCCTAGACCCTAAAAACCTAAAACCCTAAACCCTTAACCATGAACCCTGAACCCTAAACCCTGAACCATAGACCCTGAAACCCTAAACCCTAAACCCTAAACCCTGAACCATGAACCCTAAACCCTAAACCCTAAACCCTAAACCCTGAACCCTAGACCCTGAACCCTGAACCCTAAACCCTAAACCCTGAACCCTAAACCCTAAACCCTGAACCCTGGACACTAAACCCTAGACCCCGAATGCTGAACCCTAAACCCTAGACCCTGAACCCTGGACCCTGAAATCTAAACCCTAAACTCTGAACCCTAAACCCTAATAAAATCATGTTTGCCTTTTTACCTCTAGAGTGTACTTCTTGTTGTTATCCAACTCCACCAAGCAAACGACCCCTTAGTAATGACTAATTAGGATGAAATGAGTTGTTTGCTAGCTCGAGCCAGAATTTTGTTCGAAATTATGAGCCCAAACTCAATAAATGAGTTGTGTCGTGTTCGGATCATATTAGCTCGTTCATAAAAGAGCCGAGAATGAGTTCGGCTTGGCTTATTAAAATGGACCATGTTTCTTTGGAGTGACATGATAATACACCATCTACTAATAAAAGAAAATAATAGTACTGCTATTATTAAAGCCAACGCCGACCTACACAAACAAGCAACCCTAATAAAGTTAGCTCTAACGCTGCAGTTGCTTTCCTGACTCCTACTGCTCTTCACTTTTCTTTAACACGGAACCGCCATCGCCTCTCTCTCTCTCTCTCTCTCTGATTGATGACACGGAACCCTGAACAGTTTTTTTTGGAGAAACCGCAGAACAGTCTTTTCCCATTCCCTCCATTCCCTTTCTCTTTGGGGTAAAAACGAACAGTCTTTTCCCATTCCCTTTCTCAAAATCGCCCCGCTTTTTCTACCAAAAAAAAAAAATCACCCCGCTTCCATCCGTTCTTCACCTGCAATTATGCAAGAAACCCTCGATGTCGAACCCATCTTCTTCGTGGGTCGCCCAATTCAATCCGCGCGACCGGGTTGAGATCATCCCCCGCGATGTAGGGTTCCGCGGCTCCTGGTACGCCGGCACCGTCGTCCGCCGCGAGGCGAAGAACACCAATCGTTACGTAGTTGAGTACGACCAGCTCTACGCGGACGAATCTGGGGAGAAGCTGCTGCAAGAAACCCTCGATTGGATCCAATTGCGTCCGCCGCCGCCTCCCGAGAAGAAGAAGGTCCAGTTCAAGTTCGAAGACGAAGTGGAGGCCTTCTACAGCGACGGCTGGTGGGAAGGGGCTATTATTGCGGAGCACTCCGGCGGGAAATTCGCGGTGTTCCTCAGAGGCTTTGAGGAGCAGATTGTGTTTGAAGAGAAAGATTTGAGGTTGCCTGTTCACTGGGTTAAAGGGAAGTGGGAGCCGCGATTCGAACAGGTTCAGCGGGAGAAAGAGGTGAGCTAATTCGATTTTATGACTTTTCCTGCTCCGTTGCTTGGTATAACAATTTTAGGGAATTTTGAATCTCGATCTAGTTAGGTTGAGGAAAGTAGAGAATGTTGGGTATTAGCGGAATTGTGGTGGAAAATAGGATCAAAACAAAGGAAACAATTGGTGTTTAATCACTCTTTTTATAAATCACTGAAACAAACAAGGCCTTAATTTTTGGCTCTTGTTGCTTACAAACACATAGATACAAAGACTTCTTTCTTTCTTTTATGTCTCTTCCCCATTGCACTATGACACACCCCATGCATACATATATAATACAACAATTGAAGAAGAAAAGAAACTATAGAACGACCCCATATACTCAATGCAAGTGAGCCCTCTTCCATCATCATCTTCTCTTCCACGATACAACACAACACATGCATGAGTTAATACCAAATCCAATCATGTTCTCATGCATTGATATAGCCTTATCAATTTTGTCTTCAACTTCCAATCCACTTGCTGCAAACTTGCTTGAATTAGTTTGATGATGTCCTCTTACATGTGCTCTTGTTCTTCACGTCAACATTGGGGTAGATATTGATAATTGATCAATCAATAATATTAGGCCTACCATGTGAAGTGTTTTGGGGTAAATTTATTGCAAATTACCTTTTAACAGAGAATTGGGTGATCAGAGATGGCATTTGTTCTTTTTCACAATGTCTCAACCTCTTTGAATCGCTTCATAAACATGCAGATGTGGCTAAACCTCAAACTTTTCCAAGGAAGTGATGAAGTTCACTCAAGGAATGCAAGTCGAGGTGCTAACTGACGAAGACGGTTTGAAAGGTGCTTGGTTTGCTGCAACAATTATTGAACCTTCGGGTGAAGACAAGTACCTTATTGAGTACAAAACCCTGAGGAATGATGATGATACTGAGTTTCTTAGAGAAGTCATTCGTGCTTGCAACATAAGGCCTTGTCCGCCGGAGATCATTGTTGTGGATGGATTCAAGGTGTGGGATGCAGTAGATGCTTACTACAACGAGGGCTGGTGGGTTGGCGTGATTGCAAAGGTCTTGATCAACTCCAATTACGAGGTTAACTTTATAGAGTATGATGAGAAGACAACGTTCAATCAGGCTTATTTGAGGCCACATCAGGACTGGCTAAATGGCAAATGGGTTGTTCCTTAAGATGTCTGAATTTTATGCTCTCAATTCTAAAAACACTACTAGCCTTTGTTCTTGCATGTGGTCTTTCTCTTTCGGTGTTGTCTATTACCGTTGTGCATCTGATGGTGGGTGTCGGTGGTGGGGTTTGGTGGTGTTTTTTTTTTCCTTGCTTTTTTTTTGGGTCTGTTGTTTTTGGTGGCTCCAGGTTCTCTTAGACTAGCCTACAATTCTTCCTGGATTTCAGTTCAAACTCTCTATCACATTCCTATTTTGTAATGAAATCTGTCCGCCACAACTACTTATTTTATTCTTCTTTGCTCAACTCACAATTGCAATCATGTGGACCTTAAATTTGGAGGCTGATTTGGGCTATAATAAGGATTAAGCCCAATGAAGCAAATTAATGGATAATCTCCAACTTAATGCTAACAAATTAATGACTAATCTTCCAAAAAAATTTGATAGACCCCGTATTAAACCGACATCTTTTAATTAAACACTTTAACCAAAAATAGTTTACCGATCAAGAACACAAAGTTACCATGCCCTCTATTCCCTCACCACACGTTGGAGAGCCAAGCAAAGGTATAATTGTCGTTTCAAGTAATTAATCATTTGCTAGTGGTTTGTATTATTTGTTTCTTTTACATACCACCCAAGAGATCCAAGTGCACTCCCATGGCAAACCCACGTGGAAAGTAATGAGGCAACTATGTATTTCCACCCCATTTTTCCTCTCATGGTCGGGTATAGACCAAACTAGTAACAAGCTGAGTCACCCTAGTTGACCACCCATGGAGAGTTTCTCCAATGACATGCACGTAGCAAAGGAAGTGATGGTTGACTTACATTTAGTTTCTTTGCTTGGCAAACATAAAGCATTTGATCACTAAATAAAACATAAACTGATTACCAAAATAGCTAGTGATAAAAAAATATGTTGCTTCCCACAAGGATCGAAACCTTGACCACCAGGTGAGAGGGCAAGGCGAGATTCCACTAGACTACAGAGACTTTTATTGTTTTGTTTCACGTTGGATATTTTTATACATAACATTTAGTTTATACGTCTAATACCGAACTTTTACACGTGACTTTCAAAATTCTCGGGGGGGCCGGGGCCCCCCCGAAGGCTGCTGTAGCTCCGCCCCTGACTAATTAGCGTGAATCTTAGAGCCATTATTGGTACTTTCTTATGATTTAGGGTTCTGACATTTTAATTTTGTGGTTCTAATTATCGTAGAGGAAGAGGAAAGGGTCCCTGATTTGGATCTCTAGCCTGCCTGCTCTAACGGTGAAATCGCCAGCTCAAGACGTTCCGTCTCTTATCTGGTCCCGTCCCAAAATCAAAATCCATCGAAGTCCATAGGGTTAATAAAAGCACAACGATCACCATCCCAGCAATCCATTCTTAAAATACCTCTGATTCCAATTTGAAAGAGTTACTTAAAAAATAATGTAAGGGCCGGCCCATTGACCATGTAGTTGTTATAAATTTGGGCTGTAAATAGAGGCCCATAAGTCCATCCTTAAAAAAGTAAAAATCTCTATATTGGATTGCAAGGGAAAGCCCCATTTAGTCACGTTTGGATCAATGCTTATCCCGTCACATCTACTATGAGTAATTTGTTCAAAGTAACATAACTAAATTAAATTCATATGTTACATCAAGTACCATCTCAAAAGGATAATAAAGTTACAAAAGATATTAGCGTTCACATAACCATTACGCTAATAGATCATTAGAAACTACAGAAAGGTGGAGCATTACTAACATTAATCCTATCATATTAATAATACCCAATGCTACTTAGTTATCTAAAGCCGGGAACAACTTAACCAAAAAAAGATCAGAAAAATGCTCCACGTCGTTCCAAGGACCGAATGTAACCAAGACTTTATATGCCTTCTCACCAATCATATTCAGTAGTGTAACATACTCCGCATTTTCAATCTCGGAAGGACTGGCAACAGAAGACATTATTCTTCGTAAGTAAGCTGATGGGAACACGACCTCAACATCAGACAAGTCATCTTCAATGGTCAAGTGAATCAATATATGTTCGATGCCTCAGACCAAGATCTCCTCAACTCTGTTACAATGCCAGACAAAATGTACGACTTCCCCTGAAATAATCCAAAACATAAAGAGGCAAAAATAATACGAAATCAGATGCAAATTATTGAGATAAGAGATAGATATGGATAGATAAAACAACATGTTTCTTAGTCACCTGATTACCACCATTCATTTGCATTGGGATAAGGTCTATAGTATCCACGGTGTCCCAATTGCTGCGGCAGTTTGATAGTTTAGATTCATAACGAAATCGTCTCCCATGGTAAAAGACCTATAATTTAGATTTTTAGCAATATTAGAAACTATATCGACAAAGGTTAGAGTTCTTACACTAATCAACTAATCATGTAAAACAGAATATAAACAAACTATAGGAAAGCAAGACATGACTCTGTCAATCCTTTAATGGATTTTTCAATTGGACCTATATTTTACTTCTTTTGACTTATTCTTTGTTGATTCTTACATGGAATTTTCAACTGGACTCTACTACGTTTTATACAAACAATATATAATGTTTTGTTTCTATACAACACACACTACGTAATCAGATCCAAGTTAAATAATTTTGAAATATATATCCTCAACTATGGATCAATGCTATGCTAAAATCGAAGCAATAACAATTAATCATGTCTCTAAATTGAATAGGCAAACTACATTGTATTAGAAAGCATGCATTCTAACTCACCGGTGGAGCTCGCAAGTATTTTCTGGGAGTCTCTTCCTCAAAAACTTTCTGAATGCTAAGATTTTAGTAGATCGGGAGAGAAGCAAAGTTGAAGGATAGCCGGCGACTGTACTTTATGAGTGTGCTGGAAAAAATTGTCGACGCTGTTGATGAGAGGAAAGAACAGATTTTTATAAGGTAGGGTTTTAGAAATTACCTCCTGGAGATGGCGAAATGGGTTCAATGTCTGTCAGGCAGAGAGGAGGACAGCAACATGCATCCATGCAATGGATTTGTTCTCCATTTGGTTTGTTCGTCGGAAAGTGAACAGAGTAGTGGAAGCCGGATGGGAAGAATGGAGTTGAAAGGTCTTCGGCGGTTTTTTACGCGGTAGCGTTGTAGAAAGTACCTCCTGGAAATGCCAAGATGGAACTGATGTCGGTCAGGTAGAGAGAAGGAATTGAAAATGCGTTCATGCAATGGATTTGTTGTGCATTTGCTTTCTTCGTCGGATAGTGAACAGAGCAGTGGAAGCCGAAAGGGAAGAAGGAAGTTGAAACGTCTTCTGGGTGAGGGGGGAGGGGTTTTTTTTGTTTTGTTTTTGTTTGATCCAAATGTGACTGAAGAGGGCTTTCCAGTTTGCAATAAATGGCCGGTTGGTGATCCTTTATAATGGGCTAAATGAATAAATGTTGACGGGCCGATAAGACAAGTCCGCTAATGGGCCTGGTGAGACAAGTCCGATAGATATTTTTCAATACAGAGTGTTTTTCGTGTGTGCACATGTGGTTGAAGACATTGTATCTGAATATTGGTTACTGACTATAGACCTGTTGTGCAGTGGTTT
Organism: Linum tenue; assembly: GCA_946122785.1. Lineage (NCBI taxonomy): Eukaryota > Viridiplantae > Streptophyta > Magnoliopsida > Malpighiales > Linaceae > Linum > Linum tenue. The sequence continues at coordinate 34,163,529 of CAMGYJ010000008.1, forward strand.
TCCAAGAAGAGGACAGATGGGCCACTCCGCTTATGCACACCGGTAAGTTTCAAGTATACCCTTTCTTGGTTTGCTAGGTCTTAATGAAAACAAGAATAATGAACTGAACACAAAAATAATCCGGACCAGCAAAAGTAGAGGCATACATTGTTGATTGGAAAAGAAGTTTATATTTAAGCACCTTCGTATTTTTATTTTCAAGTTCGCTCTTGTTATTAATTTTCAAGTTCGCTCTTTCTTATGAATCACGAATACTAATTTTTGATTGTTTGTGGCATGTAGTGTAGTATGAAGCAACAAACAACCCATAAGGAAGCAACAATTCAATAAAAAGGGCAGGACCCGTACAAAATAACATTGTGTTCACACACTTAGTACACTTGGATAACAAGAGAAATGGCATTAAGGCCGACACTAAGCAAATTTAGTAGATTTCTATTGACATTGCTGTAATGGTCTTCAGTTTCCACGAGGAAAGAATAGTTTGACCAATAACAACTCAAAATACCCATGTTCCAAGGACCCAATGTGACCATAAACTCAAAAGAGTTTCCACCAGCAAGTTGACAAGGGTAACGAAATCGGCATTGACCATGTCTTCATCACTTACTACATCTGAAAGGATTTTGCGTAAGTTTGCCGATGGGAAAACAACCTCAACATCGAAATAGTCATCCTCAATAACTAAGTGGATCAAATGAACTCTAGATGCAGCACGCCATGATGTCCTGACCTCGGTGACACGTCCAGAGAAGAGGTAAGAAGTGCCCTGGTGTTTAAAACAACAAATGGATTTTCAAAAAAAAATTAACAGCATTAACAAACACAAAAAGTGCAAACGAGAGCGAGAATGACGAATGACAAAAAAAAATTATTTCAATAACCTCAACGTCACCATTCTCTTGCAACAATATAAGACCGAGTGATTCCGTAAATTCAGACATAGAAGCTGCTTCCTCATACCGCAGCTTTGCAACGAAACCAGACTCAACCATAAAATTCCTACAAATAAAACCGTTACTAATGTCTGACCATACGAAAAGGAAGCAGGAGTAGACAGTCTAAGGATTAGTTGGTAAACAATACTTACGGGTACCATTGAGATACACGATCCATTGTAAGAAAATTACACCTACGAGTATAACAACACACTACGTCAGATACTCTAATCCACCGTACCAAATAGTTAAAAAGCATTTAGAAAAATGTACCTGCGGCGGTTGAAACGTGGTCGGAGGCAACTCGTTGTTAGTCCGGGAAGGAAGGAAGACGCCGATTGGAAATTCCTTTTTCCACAGGATTGTCCTTCGCCTGCTCTTCTGTCAACAGACGACAACCCTACCCTTGCTGCTCTCTCCCTAACTTTCTCCTGCCTTTCGTCCTGGGAACTTTCTGCCGCTCTTCTTCCCACAACCCTCGAGCGAATCAGCGGCGGCGGTGGCAGGCGACGATGGTGACTCGGAGGTGGAGACCGGTATTGAGCGACCGCCGACCAGCGGTGGATTGACTGGCGGAGGCGGAGGGGGAGGCTTGCATGCAGGGAGGCGGAAGCGAAGGAAGGACGAGAATGGCGGTTAAGTTTTCTTTCTCAAGGAAAACAGAGAAGCCTGCGCATGGGGGAAGAAAAAGCAGGGATATGGATCGATTGCTTGATTTTGTAGGCTAGTCTTTCAGTTGTTCAACTTTGCCATAATTGATCTGTGTTGGGAGTTGGGACTTGGGAGAATACAAATAATGCGAAAAGGCGTTGTGCCGCCGATCTGCTATTGCTAAGGGCCTTATTGGGCCTGGTACAAAAGGCATGTTCGAATTCACATGAGGCCTTTTTAATGGCCAAAAAATACGAGGCCTTTTTAATCAATCGATCAGTTATTTAGACAACAAATAAATCCGAATCGATAGTGAACAAATAATTAGGATCTCAAAACAACCTATGGTACTTTAGCTGTCTAGCGAATTTCACTGATCATCTAGAATGACAAAGAACAATTGTTCCACGTGATAGGATCATCTCCGACAAAAATCTCATAAGATCTTCCTTGATCTATCATAACCTCATCGTGACTTGGCCATAGGTATCGATGTCATGAAAGTGCATGATATAAATATATTTATAAGGAACAAGACATTCTACCTCAACCGACAAACTTCTATCAATGTAAAACTTCTATCGATGTCAAGTCTCACTTTTCAACTATAATGTTATATACTATGTTACATGCGTCTTAGTATATGAAATCGTTTACGCTACAAATTTTTTTAAAGCAACACTGCATCTCTTTTATAATAACAACCAATCCATTTTACACGCATCAGTGTCAAGGCAGAATATTGAACCATTCGGAACATGGAGCTTTCACGTTTATAAGTTTGTCAAGGCAGAATTTCAAACTTAGTCACTAGACTGCACTACAAATGCCCTTTCACGTGGTTTAGCAAAGGTTTTTTTTGGGATGTATGATAGACCGATAATTACACATGTTTTACCCCTGTTCTTACACCGTTTGAGATGTGATTTCTCGTGTTTTAGGCCGATTTCACGCTAGGTTGTGCTTGTTTGTGATATTTCAGGTCCTAGTACGTGAATGGAGGCTTGGGAGCAAGTTTCGGGTCAATCAGAGATCAATTGACGATTTGGGAGAAGAAACTCGGGTAAGACCTGAAGAAGAATGGATTTCTACCTCACTTTATGGACAAAGAATCATGCAAGCTTGTCATGAAAAGAAAGAGATTATCTAGCAAACTAATTCGAGTGATTGTTGTTTAAAAGCAAAAGCAGTAAGAAAGCAGTAAACTGTTCGGTTTTCTAAAGCAGGCAAGAGTCACTCGGGAGTGAGTCCCCCTAGCCCCTTAGTTAGGTTCAATTGCAATTCCCTGGGTTGAATCAGACTTCAATTGACTCAACAAACATGCATCAATGTACTAGTCCTTTGTACTAGTTTTGGGTTAACGCAAAGTTGCAAGGTGGAGGTGGGCACAACGGTGGTGTGTGACAAAAATGACATGTTGTGTAGAATTACTATTTATGAATAGTTGTAAAATAAAATTCTAAATAGAAAAATGAAATTTTTTCCAAAAGCTTGACTAGCAAGGAGAGGGTAATCAACTATGAACAAGTGATTTCAAATGAAATTGTAAAAAAACTAAATATAATGGTTGAAACTAGTATTCGAACCCTACACCTATTCTAGGAAACTTAATAGTAAACTACTAGCTTAACCACTAAGTTTGCCAACGTTTCTTGTTTTGTATGCTAAGTTTATGGAAACTATAAGTGTGATGATGTTAGCCCACATTCCATCTCGTGAGTGGTTGAGAAATGATCAGAAGCTTCACTTCGATCGTCTTCTTCCTCGGCGTAATTCAAATTTCAGTTCTTTTTCTTTTCAAATTCAAACTTCAGTTTTCTGCTCCACATAAATCCACAAAATTTCCATAATAGCATACCGATACAACATGGTCCTATTATTGATTTTGAGGGTATGGCATATCTAGTTTTAACACAAATATGTGTGATAAACAAAATTCTCAGAACTTGACCCAGGAAGGTTTGACATCATCAATGATAGAACATTGAGGCGCCGCCGTTGATCTGTTAGTGACGGAACTTGGAAGCGAGGCTAATGGCGTCGGAGTCATCAAAAAGCATTTGTATCGTCGTGGGAGGACTCTCCGGTGGGGAGGTCACCCCTTTTTCTTTCGACGAAGGTCTCTGCAACTCGTTCGAGAAGCCATAACGCCAATCGCCAGAAAAAGCGAGCAGAGGAGAACCCTTCCTTCTTCTTCTGGTTGCAAGGATTCGAAATCCCTTCCGCAAGGAGAATCTAAGTTGTTGGTGAGCGATGAATTTGGGGCCTACAAGGGAGATTAGAAAGGGTAGGGAGAGGGCTAGCGGCGTCTAGCGGCGGAGGACGGAGGAACAGGGGAAGAGGATAGGGGATTAAGGTATCGGCGTGTAGCAGCGGAGAAGAGAGGGTCGGGATGGGGGGAACAAAGTGGTGGTAGGTTGGATGGGGTAGGTACCCTTTATGTTTTGGGGTGGTTGAATTTGGGTTCAATCAAAATATTGAAAAAACCCAACCCAAATCAAACTAACCAACCCACGGACATAGAGGACTAAAATGAAAGAAAAACTAATTCTATGAGTTGATCTGTAATTTTATTTAATATAAATTCCGAAAAAACAAATCATTTAATAAAATTTAATCTCAGCCGTCGAGATCACACGTACGGTTAAGATCATCAAGGTACGCCATACCCCGGAATTTACCCGGGGTACGATAGAACTGGCCATATATATATATATATATATATATATATGGTAATGACTGGTGTACGTCAGGCGTATAGTATACGTCAGGTGATCTAGCCGTTAGATGTAGTTAGATGAGCTCCGGCCGATCTCAACGGTCAATTTTTGTTTTTCATTAAATCAAACTTCGGGTTGGGGTTTAGAAAATCGGTGCCTGGGGTTTATCCATTAGAGGTTAGGGTATAGTATCATATCCCAAACTCGATTCAATTCATGGTCTAGATAGAGATATCTCACTAGTAGTACCTGACGTATAGTATACGCCTGACGTACGCCAGTCTGACCCATATATGTATATATATATATATATGTATATATATATATACATATATATATGCGCGCAGTTCTAGGGTGCCCGGGGCAAAATCCGGGGTACGGGTAACCGGGGGCAAGGAAAATTACCAAAAGCATCACGAAGCGTTTAAGCTTTTTTCATTGGACTTCAACCTAACTGTACCCGGTTTAATTAGATCGATTAAGAGGTTATACCCTATGGATACGACCCGCCGCCCTAACCAATTTCCAGTCCCTCATTCGTCTTGGAGGGGACGTCCCCTCTTATTTCGAAATTCGAAGATAAGCTGCATGTCGAATCTGAAATCTCCAACAAAATCATCGTTTCGAAACCCAATCTTTTTATCATTTGATCCACATTCGATTTAGCTCCCTATCCAATCTCAAATCCCCAACATCATCATGTTTTGAACCCCAAATCTATGTATCCACGTTCGAAGAGAAGATCCCTTTTCAATCTAAAATTCCCACATAATCATCGTTTTGAACCACAAATCCTTGTATCCACAATCGACGTTTTGTTCTTCGCCATTTTACTTCCGGCCAGAATTTACACGCCTATCTCTTTCTAACACGATTACGGCGACCATGTCTATTATTGTGTTCATTGAACTTTTAATTTTGCTAACCCTAGGGTTCATGTCGCCAGTGCTTTGTCATCATATGTTAGCGTTATTGGAACTCCTTAGAAGAAATTGAAAATGAAATAAGCAACACAGTCTTCGACCTAATTGAGGAAGAAGATGAAGAAGACAGAATTTGATTCGAATCGGATGGAGAGGTCGCCTTAACTTGTATTTATGTATTAACGGTGCGTTTAGGACAAAGTCTAGTTGGACTGGGATCCGTATTATTTCTGGGTTTAATCATTCATTTTTTGCAGGCTTTTAAATTCCCTTCAAAAGCGGGCTTGTGTACATGATCCGGATTGTGAAGAGGTTGGGCTTTTATTTACATCTGCTTCTGCTTCTAAATCCTGATCATGCCTTGCGTTCACGCAATTTAAACATAATTATGTGTTCCATCTTTTTTTTGGGATTCGGTAAATGGTAGCATGTCTCTTTACACATTTATCGGTACGAGGTAAACAACAATCCACCCAATTTAACTCTTTATTAATTGCCCCTATTCCACTCTCTCACTGTTTGCCCCTCTTGACATAACAAACCTCTTGTAGACTAATTAGAGGCTTGTGGTTGGATACTTAGTGAGGACATTTTTTATATTTATGTTTTGAAACGAAAGTTAGAATTTCAATTTTGAAGTACCTGTGTACTTTAGTTGGGCAAGTATTTTCAAAATGTAAAATTTTATCAGCGTATAGGTATGCGAGATTATTGTATAAGGTGTTTATGGTTAAGGTAATGATTACTGACTGGTTAGGATATTAGGTTGTTGATGGTTTAGAGTATATGGTATATGGGTAGGTTATAAGGTGTTGAATTGTTGATGGTCTAGAGCCTATTGTATTGATTAGTTCGGCTGAGGGTAGGTGTTGTTTTATTTTTCTCGATTTTATATTTTCTTAACATCTGCTTATAAATGCTGATCATGCCTTATTATCAAGAAATTCAGATATAATTATTGTAGCGTGTCTCTTTACACATTTATCGGTACGAGATAAAATGATTTGGTGTGTGCAAAGTAGGTTCTCATTAACGATTTTTCCATGTTGGTTATCCCGACCATTAGCGATTCGCCACATATGGAATCAAAATTAGTTAGAGTTCTTAACTTCATCTTTCTTCATTTATTCTTTGACTTGAACCAACATGTCTTTGCTCCGAAGGATTTGGGTGGTAGTGGCGTGCTAAAGACAATCCGTCCAATTTAACTCTTCATTAATTCCCCATTTTCTTTTTTTTTGGTAGAATAATTACCCCTTTTCCACTCTCTCAGTCCCCGACGAAGTTGAAATAATTCCCTGTGATATATTTATCGTTCATTTTAACCCTTCACTTAATAAGAAAGCAAAATTATGCAAGATGGTCATCAATGTGATGTAGCTTAATTGGTTAACTGTCCTTTATTTGCTTAGTCAATAAAGTAGAGGTTTGTGGTTCGATACTTAGCGAGTATCAATTTTTAATTTCTGTTTTGAAAAGAAAGTTAGAATTTCAATTTTGAAGTACCTATGTAATCTAGTTGGGCAAAATTTTTATCAGCGTATAGGTGTACGATATTGTATAAGGTGTTGATGGTTTAGAGTATATGGTATTGGGTTAGTGTATTGATAATCTCCATCCCTAAAATACGATATTGTATAAGGTGTTGATGGTTTAGAGTATATGGTATTGGGTTAGTGTATTGATCATCTTCATCCCTAAAATTGAACAGCAATTTCTAAACGAGGTCCCTACCACCACATCATCAATTTTAGCAATTCATCACTTATCAATTTCTATTCATCTACATCCCTAAATTATGCTAGCAATTTCCAAGGTGGTTTTTATTTAATATTTCAAAGAAAACACTTATTATAAATTGAAAAGTTAATAAACAAAGAAAAAGGAAAAAAAAGTTATCTATGTGGCATTGCTAAGTTTTTGCCACCTAAACTCCACTCATCTTAAGCAATTGCTAAAAGTTGGGGATGGAGATAGAAGAAGGTGTTTATGGTATACAGTATAAGGTATTGAAGGTTATGGTATAAGGTAGGTAGCAAGGTGTTGATGGTTTAGAGTATATATTTTATTGATTGGTTAGGGTATAAGCCTATAAGGTGTTATTGTTGTAGAGTATATGGTATTGATTGGTTCGTGTATTAGAGTTTGGTTTAGGGTTTAGGGTTTAGGTTATAGGGTTTAGGGTTTAGGTTATAGGGTTTAGGGTTATGATTCAAGTTAGAATAGCATAAACCAGATCAATAGAGTAATGTTGGTAAACGAAAAAGTTAGTTAATCTACAAAGTCAGACTATTATAAAAGCACATCCCCATTTCCCACCGTCAATTCCTAAACTTTTCCCTTAATCCGATGGTGAAATACCTTCGATCCTTGTTGCGTGCGTGTCACCCAATCAGATATCGCCGAATTCGGAAATTCGCTTTTGCCCATAACCAATGCTGACGTTACCAAGGGCGAGGCAGTGGTAGGGAGTGTAATTTTTAGTAAATGTGAAGGGAGGGAAAGTCAAAGTAATTACGAGTCAATCTATAAATTCGTTAATCAGTGAAGGAGAGACCGTGCTCCAAAACCAGAGTGGCACTCATCTCCTGCTGCTGTTCGTTCCTCCTCCTCTCAATCCCTGAAAAGAACCCTTTCTCCCATTTTCTCGATATGAAACTATGAAAATGAACCCCAGCCGCCTCTTCATCCTGTCCCATGCTTTATTTTCAGTTTCAGTGGTAATGATGATACTACGTATTATTTTAGATCTCAGTTCCCTTTATTATGTTCGTCTTAGATCATGACTATTAAACTAACTCCTTCATTTTATTGTTTCTTCTTTTCTCTCCATACAAGGGCTGTTGGAGAGGCAACGATGGGAGAAATGACAACAAGTCGCCGTCTGAATATTGCCGAGAAAGAGGACGAGACTACGAGCGTCTGGGATCAAACGGCGAATGATTTGGAGTCCGAACGAGGGAGAACCGAAGCATTAAACAGGAACGGAGGAAGAAATACGGGCAGGGGAATTACGACCGTATTTTCCCCTCCCATGCCCGTATTTTCACCGCCGAGAGGAGCCTTGGATGCACTGAAACTTAACCAAAATGCGTGTTTTGGGCAAAATACGGGCATGGAAGAATTACGACGGTAATTCAGCCCGTATTTCACCCAGAATCGGGTTTTTGAGGCAGATTCGAGCCAAAGGAGAGGGGATCGACTTTTTGGAGCAAAAACAGAGCCCTAGAGAGTGAAAGTGTGAAGAACACATCCTAGAAGCGATCTTGGAGCTGGGTTTCATCAAATCGAGCTTGGAGATCATCATAGGAGTGAAAATCATCATCCTAGAGCAGATTCTTCCGATTGTTATGAGTGTGACTGCTTTGTATTCTGTTTTCCCCTCTCTCTCTATGGAGTAGAACTCTCTCTCACTTGGGTATGAAGAACCCTAGTTCCGTGTGTTATGAATCTTGATTGTAATTATGTTTGGATTGTGATATTGCTTGATTATAATCGATTGAAGTGTTTTGAATGAGTCAATTGAAGTCTGATCACCTTTTATTGATTTCTGCTGCATCCTGATATAGATAGAATCTGATTAGGTTGTTAGAGCTTCTTCAATTGGTAGTAGTGAATCGATTATACGAGAGTTAGTCGATTCACTGCTCTGTACTGGAATCTAATTCCAGTAGTGGAGTTCTGTGTTCATAGCCTCGGCTTTCTATCCTGGTGAAGACTAGTCGTCTGCCGGGTAGTTGGACTGAGAGGGCTTGGTCAGCTTAAGAGATTCCAAGCTACTGTCGGATCTTGCACAGTATAATTAGCAGTAAAGCAACCAAAAGAAATTACAACTGGAACCTAACTAAGGAGCTAGGGGGATTCATTCCCGAGTGACTCTTCCATTGCTTTAGAAAACCGAACCATTTCCTGCTTTCTTACTGCTTTTACTTAAATCAACAATCACTTGACTTTGTTGGCTAGATAATAGATATTCACGGACTAGGCAGTAGATCTAGATCCCGGGTTGACATTAGAACTTGCCTGTTACTGCATTTCCGGACTGCGATTACACTTGGTCGTGGTTTGGTGTTTTGTTTTAGCGTGTCAAGTTTTTGGCGCCGTTGCCGGGGAACCTCTAGGTTATTGGAGAAACGTGAAAGTTTGTTACTCTAGCTTTTTCTTTACTGCATTTTTCTTTCTTCCACCTGTGTGCCTTCACGGGTTGCTTTTGCTGATTGTGTGCAGGTAGTGCATGACCCGTAGCCAGTCGGGAGAATTACTACCATTAGACCAGGAGCTTGAACGGACCTGTAGGAACTTCAAGCGGGCTCTAAAGGCGCGACTGGCTGCGGAGGAGGCGCTAGCACAGCTGCAAATCGCCGACGAAGAAGAGATGGGTGACCCACAGAACAATAATGCGGTCATTCCTGAGGAGCAGACCATGGGATACTACTGGACCGCCAGAGCCGTGGACATGGTCGCCCATTCAGCACCCTCATGTGCCAGCGAATAACTTTGAGGTGAGCACCTCTGTCATCACCATGTTGCGCGGTTCGGTGGTGTTCCGTGGCAAAGAGGGGGAGTGTCCCCGATCACATCTGAGGCGATTCCACGAGCTCATCGATGGAATCAAGATAAATGGGGTCCCAGCCAATGCCATCCAGCTGAGGTACTTCCCATTTACTCTGGACAGCCAGGCCAAGGAGTGGCTAGAAACTCGACCTCCAGGCTCGATCACCACGTTCGCCAACCTGGCAGACAAGTTCCTCGCTCGCTACCATCCTCCGTCCAAGACGGCAGACCTGCAGAAGCAAATTACCCACTTTGCTCAGGATGAAGATGAGACCATCCGGGATGCTTGGGAGAGATACACCAGTCTCTTCCTCAAGTGTCCAAACCATGGTTTTACTGACGCCTTCAAGGTGGGCACATTCTACCATGCCCTCTTCCCAGAAGACAAGCAGCTGATTGACTCGGTTTGTGGCGGGAATATGCTCACCAAAACACCGCCACAGCTGAATCAACTTTTTGAGGAGATGGCAGAGTAGGGCTATGATTGGGGAACTGCGAGGAGATCGAGACGAGCACCAGGGCGGGGTGTGCATGCTGTAGCCACCCAGTCATCTGATTTGGTGCAGGTGGTATCGAAGCTGGTTTCAGCCATTGATCGATCTGGGATGATTGCAGGTGCAGGACAGCAATAGGCGATGCAGTGCCACTGGTGCGAGAGCACCCATCACACTGTGGAAGACTGCCAGGCGATGAGGGAGTCGACTACATCCCAGGAGCAGGTGAACTTCATCAATAATTCTAGGCGCAATGACCCCTATAGTAACACGTACAACAAGGGGTGGCGCCATCATCCCAACTTCTCCTAGGCTGGGGCCAATCCTAGACCACCAGCCTCCCAAGGACCGCGAGGGTTCTAGAGGCCGCCATATCAGCCCATACAGGGGCAATTCTAGCAGCACCAACAGTCTCTCTACCAGCCCATCTAGGGGCATGCTGTTCAACCACAGCCATGACCCTTCCAACAGCCAGGCGCAGCCCCTGCAACCCCAGTGCAGAATGATCCGATAGCTTAATTGCGGGACTTGGTGGGTTCTCTTGCCAGTTCCAGTGCTAAAAAATTCAATACTATCGAGCAGTTCCTGGAAAAGGCCTCGGGCAAATTCCTGGCTCTTGAGGCTGGCCAAAGGAACACATAGGCTGTCTTGCAGGATATCCAAACCCAGCTGGGGAGTATGGCTCAAGCAGTGGCGCAGAGGGCTCCAGGTACCTTGCCAGGTCATACCATTCCTAATCCGAAGGATCCGAATGCCCACTGTAATGCCATCACTACAAGGAGCGACAAAGAGACTGCAGACCCACCTATCCTGGCCAGACAAGCGGGAGGTAGACCTGCCTCGGCATCTCTAGCGGTTGAAGAAGAAGCGGAGACGGAGGTTGAGGTGCCTGCGCCTAAGCCGCAACCAGTAGTGAAGGGGTATATACCTCAACTGCCCTTCCGTACCCTGTTGCACAAAGACAGGCTAGAGGCAGAGTTCAGGAACTTCATGTCCATGCTTAGGAAGCTGAATGTACAAGTGCCCTTCCTGAAGGCACTATCTCAAATGCCTAAGTATGCGAAGTTCCTGAAAGATCTTCTCTCAAAGAAGCAGAAGATGAGTGAGCTGGCCACTGTGGAGCTCAGCGAGGAGTGCTCGGCCATTCTGCAGAACAAGCTTCTGCCAAAGCAGAAGGACCCAGGTAGTTTTACTATCCCGTGCTCTATAGGTAAATTGCATGTAGAGAGGTCCTTGGCGGATCTAGGTGCTAGTATCAATGTCATGCCATATAAATTGTTCAAGAAACTAAGTCTAGGTGAACCCCGTGCAACTAGGATGAGTCTTCAATTAGCTGACTGATCTATAGTTCACCCTAAGGGCATAGTGGAAGACCTTTTGGTTAAGGTTGGCAGATTCTTTTATCCTGTGGATTTTGTTGTCTTGGACATCAATGAGGACACAGAAGTGCCCCTTATATTGAGACAGCCTTTCCTGGCCACCGGCAAGGCTCTCATAGATGTACATGATGGGACCTTAGTCTTGAGGGATGGAGAGGAACGAATAACATTTTCCATTGCTAATACTCGCCCTGCTTCATCGCCTTTGCATGCTGTTTCTCACCAGGAGCACGAGTCAGTCGTGTATCCTTCTGTGCTCCCATTTTGCAGGATCCCCCTCCCATATTTTCGCCGCCACTCCCGTCCACTCCGTCACCAAAGGAAAAGATCAAGGGGGAGTGGCGGCCGAAACTGCAGGTAGCTAAGCCTGCTCACAAGAAAGCCGGAGACCACTATGAGCTGGTCCCGCCTCCTGAGCCTCGACCACCTTGGCCATCCGAGTATTAACTCGCTTGCATCCTGCCGGATGGCCAGGTCGAGTTGACGAGTGCTGGTGGTCACACCCGTCGTGTGCATGGCCACCATCTGAAGCTGTACCTCAAGAGTGATGTGGATCCGCTCTTGGAGGCACCTGTTCCTACACCTCTCTGAGTATCCACCCTACTGGCGTCCAGCTAAAAGACGGTAAAGAAGCGCTTGTGGGGAGGCAACCCCACCAAGGTTTGTTTTCCTTTCTTTTATTTTCGGTTTGTTCACTTGGAACTATGGTTTCTATCACCCAGTGTGTTTTGCTGATGCTAGCCCCGCTCACTGGTCCACTTCCAGTCCCCCGACATTCTTTCCTTCCGGTAACATCGTTCCCCTTATCTTTCCCTCTGCTCCATTGAGGGCAATGTCAAACTTAAGTGTGAGGGGGTGCTTTGTATTGGTTGGAATCTGTTTATGTGTGCTTGGAGCCTAGTCCGCTGTCCAAATCTCGAGATTTGAGGGCTCCAAGTATCGTTGTTTGCATGATCATATTGGCACTGTGATTTGATTGGTGAATCGAATGGTTTTCGAATTATTGCATGACAACTTGATTGTAACTAGGACAACCTATGATGATGACTGAGACGTGCATTAGAATTGTGTAGGGGTTCAGTTTTTCAACTGTTTGCTTACCAACTGTGAATTGGATTGATCACTTGTTCTTGACAGTCGTTTATGCATCTAGTTCATGGATTCAGAATGAGAGATAGAGCATATAGGTAGCCATGTGAGATTTGAGCCTGCTCGTTTCTTTCTTGTGCGATAGTTCCCTCTTCCATGATGTGTAGCATTCACGTTGTCATTAGCTAAGATGATGGAGGCATAGGAATAGCCCACGACCAAATTGACTGTCCTGATGTGTCATATCCCCTAGTCAGCCCTTTGAGCCGTGTGTTATCCTTTCTTTCGGTCTATAATGGAAAATCACCCTTTTGCATCTCTTAGAAGGTTCCACAGAGTGGTTTTTACATGTTCTCTACTGTTTCTGCTAAATAAGATGTGAGGGTTGGAGGTAGTTCTTACAAAGTTGGACATGTGTTTGAAAAGTGTGCATAGGTGGTGGTTCTATCAAGAAATGAAAAAGAAAACAAAAAGAAAAAAAAAATGAATGAAAGCAAAAGAGAGCCACCACTAAAAATCTGAATAGTGCCCATTAAGTAGTGTTTCTAAGCAGTCTGGCTTGGAAATGCTAGCATTTATATGACCTCCTTCGCTCTTGTGCTCTAAAGAATGTGAGTAATGCAGAATGGCAGAAAGAAAGTAAGTGGTTTGATTAACTATTATTGTGTTGGGTTTGGAACTGTGGAACCTTGTGCTATGAATACTTCCACCACCTATAAGGCCTTTTCCCCATGTCCAAGACCCTAGCCAGTCACTTGAACATGTGTCTAAGACCTCCGGATTAGTTAGTGGTGACATCCCGTGTGTGAACTCTAACATTTAGTGGCTGTCATCATGGTGAAGAGACGTTAGGATTTGAGAGAATAAGCATGCACATTTTTCGCATCAAATTGTCCTGACCCCACTGGTCGAGAGTGAGTGAGTCATTTCCTTGTTCTTTATGCTCTCTACCCCGGTGAGGACCTAGATGGCTCGGTCTTGATTCTAATGTCTTGAGTTTGATGCATGCGATGAATGTCTTGGCTAAGTGGTTGAGTCGAGTCTATGTTGGTTGGTGAACATAAGGGAAACTCTTCCTTTACCCGATTTTGCTGCACTCGAATGTCTTATGTGGTGGTTGTCCAGGTTGTTGTTGAAGTTGTCCATGTGTTAATGATCAAAAGCCAGTATGATTCACGTGTTTTGTGTCGATATGATATGTCCCCAAGGGTTGCATGATTAAGATGTTTTGAGCTTACCTTGTATCTGACTTGGTTTGCTTGGGGACAAGCAAACGGTTAAGTGTGGGGGAATTTGATAATGTCGTATTTGCACATGTTTGCACCCTCGTTTCTTGATCATTTTGGCTTGAGTTTTTGATTTCTTGGACTATTTTACGCTAGGTTGTCTTCCTTTGTCACATTTCAGGTCCTAGCATGTAAATTGAACCATAGGCGGAAGTTTCAAGTCAATCGGAGATCATTTGGCAATTCGGGAGAAGAAACACGAGCATGACCTAAGGAAGAATGGACTTCTAACTCATATTATGGACAAATAATCATGTAATTTTGTCATGAAAATAAAGAGGACGAGACTACGAGCGTCTGGGATCAAGCGACGACTGATTTGGAGTCGAACGAGGGAGAAACGAAGCATTAAACAGGAGCGGAGGAAGAAATACGGGCAGGGGAATTACTACCGTATTTTCCCCTCCCATGCCCGTATTTTCACTGCCGAGAGGAGCCTTGGATGCACTGAAACTTAACCAAAACCCGTGTTTTAGGCAAAATACGGGCATGGAAGAATTACGACGGTAATTCAGCCTGTATTTTGCCCAGAATCGGGTTTTTGAGGCAGATTCGAGCCAAAGGAGAGGGGTCGACTTTTTGGAGCAAAAACAGAGCCCTAGAGAGAGAAAGTGCGAAGAACACATCCTAGAAGCGATCTTGGAGCTAGGTTTCATCAAATCGAGCTTGGATATCATCATAGGAGTGAAAATCATCATCCCAGAGCAGATTCTTCCCATTGTTATGTGTATGACTGCTTTGTATTCTGTTTTCCCCTCTCTCTCTATGGAGTAGAACTCTCTCTCACTTGGGTATGAAGAACCCTAGTTCCATGTGTTAGGAATCTTGATTGTAATTACGTTTGGATTGTGATATTGCTTGATTATAATCGATTGAAGTGTTTTGAATGAGTCAATTGAAGTCTGATCACCTTTTATTGATTTTTGCTGCAACCTGAGATAGATAGAATCTGATTAGGTTCTAAGAGCTTCTTCAATTGGTAGTAGTGAATCGATTATACGAGAGTTAGTCGATTCACTGCTTTGTACTGGAATCTAATTCTAGTAGTGGAGTTCTGTGTTCATAGCCTCGGCTTTCTATCCTGGTGAAGACTAGTCGTCTGCCGGGTAGTTGGACTGAGAGGGCTTGGTCAGCTTAAGAGATTCCAAGCTACTGTCGGATCTTCCGTAGTATAATCAGCAGTAAAGCAACCAAAAGTAATTACAACTGGAACCTAACTAAGGAGCTAGGGGGATTCATTCCCGAGTGACTCTTCCTTTGCTTTAGAAAACCGAACCATTTCCTGCTTTCTTACTGCTTTTACTTAAATCAACAATCACTTGACTTAGTTGGCTAGATAATAGATATTCACGGAGTAGGCAGTAGATCTAGACCCCGGGTTAACATTAGAACTTGCCTGTTACTGCATTTCCGGACTGTGATTACACTTGGTCGCAGTTTGGTGTTGTGTTTTAGCGTGTCACCCATATTTCGGCCATTAGAATTTTGCGCGATTAAAATCAAGTGTTTCGATAGTATTTCATCGAAATATCGATTGATCCAATAAGTGTCAATTATTATAACTATATGTAAAGATAATTTATTTATACATATTACGTGTCTACTGTAGGGGAAAAGTGAAGTAGAAAAATAAATTGGACCAAGCAGTCCCCCGGTACCATTATAAAAACGATATCTAGACCTTGAATTAGAAGGATTTGTGTGCCTAATACTATACTCTAACCCTTAATGAGTGACCCCTAGGACCTAATTATCTAAATCATAATTTATAAACTCTAAGATGGTGCATTCATTTTTTTACCTTTATTTGGACGAATCATAACTGTCGATTGTTGTTTCTAATTAAATTGATATTGGGGTATAAGATTTAGAGAATTTAATACCTAGTCTTTTTTATCTTTAAGGATTATAGTATAGTAGCATGTCCGAAAGATCAGTCAATTCAAGGTCTGGATACCTTTTCATGCTCAAAGGTATGTGGTACCCGGATTTCATTCTATGTATCGTATAGGGATGGCAAAAATATCCGTAACCGTGGATATCCGCCCGAATCCGGCCTAGTCGGGTAGGGTAAAACCCGAACCCGAAGGACATTTAGTGGGTACGGGTAAAACCCGAACCCGAATATTGCGGGTAATGGGTGGGCATGGATTTCTCACTATCCGACCCGAACCCGCCCGATTATACACATGCATATGTATTTTGTCTAGAAATAATCATTATTTTTCTCTATGATATTTTATATTTAGCATATAAATATAACATTTTCATAAAATTGTGTTGTTTTAGTTAATTTTCTTCATTCTAGTGAATTCTTGTCGTACTTTTTCTCTTACTTAATATAAGAATACGTGTGAATGTTAACATATTGGTTGGAGTTATGAAGAGAAATTAATATCCATGGATAACCGTGGATACCCGAAACCCGAACGGGTATGTGCATGGTTTTGATTTTCTACCCGTTTCACATGTGGGTATGGGTATGGGTAAAACCCGAAGTACTTTGGGTAGGGTAACGGATATGCACTATCCGCCCCCGACCCGACCCATTGCCATCCCTAGTATCGTAGAACTCACCATACATATATATATATGAGGTAAAAATAAATTGTCTACAAAATGCAAAAAATGTTTGAAATTAGTGTAATAAATAAAGTGTAAGTTGTAACTGTAAGTAACAAAATGCGTTGTGATTGACCGTTATTTACACATGTTTTTACCCCCGTTCTTACACCGTTTGAGGTGTTGATTCTCGTGTTTTGGGCCGATTTCACTCTAGGTTGTGCTTGTTTATGATATTTCAGGTCCTAGTACGTGAATGGAGGCTTGGGAGCGAGTTTGAGGTCGATTGGACAAGGATCGGACGCATGGCGAGGTTCTGAGGAAGTCGCGTGGGCACGAACGGGATTGTGCGTGGGCACGCACGGGATTGTGCGTGGGCACGCACGGGATTGTGCGTGGCCACGCACGGGATTGTGCGTGGCCACGCACGGCCGTGCAACATGTAATTCTAGCCGTGCGGGATTGTGCGTGGGCACGCACGGGATTGTGCGTGGCCACGCACGGCCGTGCACCTGGCCGTGCACCCAGGCCTGAGGCAGACTTAATGATACGGCGCGTTTCAGGGTGCACGGCCAGAATGGTGATGTGCACGGCCGTGCACCTGGCCGTGCAACTCGGGAAAGCCGGTTTTAAAGCCTAATCCGAGCCAGAAGTGGGAGGGTGGTGTTTTCAGAGCAAAAACAGAGCCCTAGAGAGAGAAAGTGCGAAGAACACATCCTAGAAGCTGTCTTAGAGCTGGATTTCATCGAATCGAGCCTGGAGATCGTCATAGGAGTGGAAATCATCGTCCCGGAGCAGATTATCCTCATCGTTATGAGTATGACTAATCCGATTCTTGTTTTCTCTTCTCTCTCTATGGAGTAGAACCCTTCTCTCACTTGGGTATGAAGAACCCTAGTTCCTTGTGTTAGGGATTTGATTGTAATGACTTGGGATGATATTACTGTTTGATTTTAATCGAATGACGCATGTTTATTGAATTGATTTGAGTCTGATCAGCTTTTCTCAATTTCTGCTTCAACCTGAGATAGATAGAATCTGATTAGGTTGTTAGAGCCTCTTCATTCGATAGTAGGAGGTTGGCTATACGAGAGTTAGCCAGCTTACTGCTTTGCACTGGTGTTCTTGGCGCCAGTAGTGGAGTTCTGTGTTCATAGCCTCAGCTTTCTATTCCGGTGAAGACTAGTCGTCTGCCGGGTAGTTAGACTGAGAGGGCTTGGTCAGCTTAAGAGATTCCAAGCTACTGTCGGATCTTCCGCAGTCTAATCAACAGTAAATCAACCCAGGGAATTGCAATTGAACCTAACTAAGGGGCTAGGGGGACTCAATCCCGAGTGACTCTTTCCTGCTTAAGAAAACCGAACAATTTACTGTTTTCTTGTTGCTTTTACTTTTCACAAACAATCAATAGAACTAGTTTGCTAGATAATAGAGAATCACGGAGTAAGCAGTAGATCTAGACCCCGGTTTGATAATTAAACTTGCCTGTTACTACAGTCCCGGACTGCGATTACACTTGGTCGCAGTTTGGTGGTGTGTTTTGGTGTGTCAAGTTTTTGGCGCCGTTGTGCGTGGCCACGCATGGCCGTGCACCTGGCCGTGCACCCAGGCCTGAGGCAGACTTAATGATACGGCGCGTTTCAGGGTGCACGGCCAGAATGGTGATGTGCACGGCCGTGCACCTGGCCGTGCAACTCGGGAAAGCCGGTTTTAAAGCCTAATCCGAGCCAGAAGTGGGAGGGTGGTGTTTTCAGAGCAAAAACAGAGCCCTAGAGAGAGAAAGTTCGAAGAACACATCCTAGAAGCTGTCTTAGAGCTGGATTTCATCGAATCGAGCCTGGAGATCGTCATAGGAGTGGAAATCATCATCCCAGAGCAGATTATCCTCATCGTTATGAGTATGACTAATCCGATTCTTGTTTTCTCTTCTCTCTCTATGGAGTAGAACCCTTCTCTCACTTGGGTATGAAGAACCCTAGTTCCTTGTGTTAGGGATTTGATTGTAATGACTTGGGATGATATTACTGTTTGATTTTAATCGAATGACGCATGTTTATTGAATTGATTTGAGTCTGATCAGCTTTTCTCAATTTCTGCTTCAACCTGAGATAGATAGAATCTGATTAGGTTGTTAGAGCCTCTTCATTCGATAGTAGGAGATTGGCTATACGAGAGTTAGCCAGTTTACTGGTTTGTACTGGTGTTCTTGGCACCAGTAGTGGAGTTCTGTGTTCATAGCCTCAGCTTTCTATCCCGGTGAAGACTAGTCGTCTGCCGGGTAGTTAGACTGAGAGGGCTTGGTCAGCTTAAGAGATTCCAAGCTACTGTCGGATCTTCCGCAGTCTAATCAACAGTAAATCAACCCAGGGAATTGCAATTGAACCTAACTAAGGGGCTAGGGGGACTCAATCCCGAGTGACTCTTACCTGCTTTAGAAACCCGAACAATTTACTGCTTTCTTGTTGCTTTTACTTTTCACAACAATCACTCGACTTAGTTTGCTAGATAATAGAGAATCACGGAGTAAGCAATAGATCTAGACCCCGGGTTGATAATTAAACTTGCCTATACTGCAGTCCCTTTCATTGGTTACACTTGGCCATTGTTAGGTGTTGTGTTTTAGCGTGTCAAGTTTTTGGCGCCGTTGCCGGGGACCCTCTAGATTATTGGGGAAACGTGAGAATTTGTTACTCTAGATTTTTATTTATTGCACTTTCTTTTCTTTTCCACCCTTGCTTTTCACTTGGGTGTTATGTTTTTGTTGGTGCAGTTCTGAAACATGGATCCTCATGGCTTCTCCAACCATTGGGGGTATCAATCACCATCCGTGTGGTATTACCCCGAGACGTCCTGGAGCAATCAAGGAGGAGAAGACTATGGATTCGGATATCAGTACCAACCCCCCTACTATGGAGAACAACCAAACCCTTGGGAACCTCAAGAACAATCTCCTTATCAAGAAGAATTCCTCCATCAGCCAGATCCAAACTATCACTTGAGGCTTCTCGTGGAGCAGATTGCTCGAGTACCTGAGACATCCTTTCCAAAGATGGATATCCCAGACAATGCCCAAACTGGGTTCTCCTACCGTGAAACAGAGGAGACCCTCCTGAGCATAAAGAAGAGCCTCGAGGATCTTGAGAAAGCTTATGCACAACCTGCTCAAGATCACCCTTCTGCTATCATACTAGAAGAGGAGGAGGGTGACAAAGGCTATGGGGATGTTGAGGAGCATACAGAAGTTATCACAGAGAACTCTCATGATAATCATGATCAGGAAAGTCCTCTGGTTGCAGATCACACAATTCCTTATTTCTGCTCTAACATGCTGGGCCCGATCGAGGAGATGCACGATGAGCTCATTGAAGAAATTGCATGGCGACTTGCTCTCCAATCTGTGCTAGAAGAAGAAGAGCAAGAAAGGGTGCAGAAAGAAGTTGTGGAGGATGAGGAAGAAAGCAAAGAAGAGGAAGTTCTCGATCATTTCCCAGGGGTGATACCACTTGAAGAAGGAAGGGGGGTTGAGGAAGCAATTGGCGTCCAGGCTGAGGATGAAGTTGCGGTGGAAGAGGCCTGCACCGGCCATGAGTTACATGTGATATCTCCACCAAACTTCGAGGAGCTGCTTGGCAAGGACCCATTTGCAGTGTCTCTTTGCCAGACCAAGGCCACATCGACATCGGTCCCTCTTGGTGGACGCGATGGTGGCCAATCGATGCTGTCTTATCTGGTTTGGGGCAATGAGACAAGAGCAGATGCGAAGGAGAGGTCTCGTGAGTGGAGACTTCATCTTCCTCAAGGTCACGAGCCGTCTTCATCACCTATCACTTCACTTGCTTGTGACTTGAGACTCCACATTATCGACGAGAACCTCAACTTCAAGGAGGTTTTGGGGTGGACCGAAACCTAGGAGCCACCGTCTAGCTAAGACGTAAAAGAAGCGCTTGTGGGGAGGCAACCCCACCAAGGTTTGTTTTGCTTTCGTTTGTTTTTGTCGGTTTGTCCACTTGGAACTATGGTTTCTATCACCCAGTGTGTTTTGCTGATGCTAGCCCGCTGACTGGTCCACTTCCAGTCCCCCAGCAGTGTTCTTACCCGGTAACATCGTTCCCCTTATCTTTCCCTCTACTCCATTGAGGGCAATGTCGTGCTTAAGTGTGGGGGGGGTGCTTTGTATCGGTTGGAATATGTATGATGGTGCTTGGAGCCTAGTCCGCTGTCCGAATCTTACGATTTGAGAGCTCCAAGTACTGCTGTTTGATCATATTGGCACTGTGTTTTGATGGATGAATTGATTGGATTTTCGGATTAATGCATGACAACTTGTTTGCGACTAGGACAACCTATGATGAGGACTGAGATGTGCAGTAGAATGATGTAGGGGTTCAGTTTTTCAACTGTTTGCTTGCCAACTGTGACTTGATCTGACTTGATCTGATTACTTGTTCTTGACAGTCATTTATGCATCTAGTTCAGGGTATCAGAATGTGAAATAGAGCATATAGGTAGCCATGTGAGATTTGAGCCTGCTCGTTTCTTTCTTGTGCGATAGATCCCTCTTCCATGATGTGTAGCATTCACGTTGTCACTAGCTAAGATGATGGGGGCATAGGATTAGCCCACGCCCAAAACTGACTGTCCTGATGTGTCATATCCCCTAGTCAGCCCCTTTGAGCCGTGTGTTATCCTTTCTTTTGGTCTATAATGGAAAAAATCACCCTTGTTGCATCTTTTAGAAGGTTCCACAGAGTGGTTTTTACATATTCTCTGCTGTTTCTGCTACAGTCTATGTGAGTGTTGGAGGTAGTGCTTAAAAGTTGGGCAGGTATTTGAAATATGCAGAAGTGGTGGCTCTCTTAAGAAATGAAAAGAAAAATGAAAGAAAAATAAAGAAAAAGAAATTGAAAGCAAAAGAGAGTCACTGCCAAAAATCTGAATAATGCCCAGTAAGCAGTGTTTCTTAGCAGTCTGGCTTGGAAATGCTGATGTTTATGCCTCCTTCGCTCTTGTGCTCTTAAGATATTGAGTAATGCAGAATAGCAGAAAGGAAATACCGGGTTGTTTGACTGTGTTTGTGTGTTTGGAAAATGTGGAACCTTTTTCTATGAATACTTCCACCACCTAAAAGGCCTTTTCCCCATGTCCAAGACCCTAGCCAGTCATTTGAACCTGTGTCTAAGACCTCCTGATTAGTTAGTGGTGACACCCCATATGTGAACTCTAGCATTTAGAGGCTGCCATCATGGTGAAGAGATGATAGGGATTGAGAGAAATAGCATGCGCATCTTTCGCATCAAATTGTCCTGACCCCACTGGTCTAGAGTGAGTGATTCATTTTCATTTTCTATATGCTCTTGTACCCCGGTGAGGACCTAGATTGCTCGGTCTCTATTCTGATGTCTTGAGTTGGATGCATGAGTTGACTGTTTTGAGCAAGTGGTTGAATCAAGTCTAGGTTGGCCAGTGAACAGAAGGGAGACTCTTCCTTTGCTCGATTTGCTGCACTCGAATGTCCTTTGTGGTGGTTGTCCAGGTTGTTATTGAGGTTGTGCATGTGTTGATGTTTGAAAACCAGTGCGATTCACGTGTTTTGTGCCTTTATGACTTGTCCCCAATGTTGGTTGATTGAAATATGTAAGCTTACCTGGTGTCTGACTTGGTTTGCTTGGGGACAAGCAAACGTTAAGTGTGGGGGAGTTTGATAGACCGTTATTTACACATGTTTTTACCCCCATTCTTACACCGTTTGAGGTGTTGATTCTCGTGTTTTGGGCCGATTTCACGCTAGGTTGTGCTTGTTTATGATATTTCAGGTCCTAGTACGTGAATGGAGGCTTGGGAGCGAGTTTGAGGTCGATTGGACAAGGATCGGACGCATGGCGAGGTTCTGAGGAAGTCGCGTGGGCACGCACGGGATTGTGCGTGGGCACGCACGGGATTGTGCGTGGCCACGCACGGCCGTGCAACATGTAATTCTGGCCGTGCGGGATTGTGCGTGGGCACGCACGGGCACAAGTGAAATCCGCACGGCCGTGCAAGTAACCAGTTTGGCCGTGCGGGATTGTGCGTGGCCACGCACGGCCGTGCACCTGGCCGTGCACCCAGGCCTGAGGCAGACTTAATGATACGGCGCGTTTCAGGGTGCACGGCCAGAATGGTGATGTGCACGGCCGTGCACCTGGCCGTGCAACTCGGGAAAGCCGGTTTTAAAGCCTAATCCGAGCCAGAAGTGGGAGGGTGGTGTTTTCAGAGCAAAAACAGAGCCCTAGAGAGAGAAAGTGCGAAGAACACATCCTAGAAGCTGTCTTAGAGCTGGATTTCATCGAATCGAGCCTGGAGATCGTCATAGGAGTGGAAATCATCGTCCCGGAGCAGATTATCCTCATCGTTATGAGTATGACTAATCCGATTCTTGTTTTCTCTTCTCTCTCTATGGAGTAGAACCCTTCTCTCACTTGTGTATGAAGAACCCTAGTTCCTTGTGTTAGGGATTTGATTGTAATGACTTGGGATGATATTACTGTTTGATTTTAATCGAATGACGCATGTTTATTGAATTGATTTGAGTCTGATCAGCTTTTCTCAATTTCTGCTTCAACCTGAGATAGATAGAATCTGATTAGGTTGTTAGAGCCTCTTCATTCGATAGTAGGAGATTGGCTATACGAGAGTTAGCCAGTTTACTGCTTTGTACTGGTGTTCTTGGCGCCAGTAGTGGAGTTCTGTGTTCATAGCCTCAGCTTTCTATCCCGGTGAAGACTAGTCGTCTGCCGGGTAGTTAGACTGAGAGGGCTTGGTCAGCTTAAGAGATTCCAAGCTACTGTCGGATCTTCCGCAGTCTAATCAACAGTAAATCAACCCAGGGAATTGCAATTGAACCTAACTAAGGGGCTAGGGGGACTCAATCCCGAGTGACTCTTACCTGCTTTAGAAACCCGAACAATTTACTGCTTTCTTGTTGCTTTTACTTTTCACAACAATCACTCGACTTAGTTTGCTAGATAATAGAGAATCACGGAATAAGCAGTAGATCTAGACCCCGGGTTGATAATTAAACTTGCCTATACTGCAGTCCCTTTCATTGGTTACACTTGGCCATTGTTAGGTGTTGTGTTTTAGCGTGTCACGTTGCCGAACAACACAAAACTCGATCCGTTCGCAACCCGCCCGACCTGTAATCCAATGGATCCGCTACCCGATGAACCCACAACTTGACTGACCGTAACTCGACGAACCCATAACCTGACTAACTCGTCACCCAATTGAACCCGATCACGACTAACCCACAACCTGATGAATTAAAAACTCAACTAATTCATAAACTGATTGAAACTAACTGGAACCCGCCTGGTTGACACCTCTACTTGCAGCCTAAAAAACTGTGTTTCGATGATGAAATGAAGGAAGAACCGTTGGAGTAAGCCAGCCGTGAGTGGCCCTGTTTATAAATGAGATTGATGTTCGGAAGTTGTCATGGAGTTGGATAGGCTTCGACAAATCAACAGTTATTAGGAATGAATAGTCGTTTTTTTATATTATTTGTATTTCAGAAACTTTGTAGTATAGGGCAATTGTTGCACATTAGATGTGGCGTTAGGTTTTTCTAATTCTGAAATTTTATTTGTAGATGTTGTCAAACTGCCGGCGGCTTAGCAGTAGGTTGGTCCAGCAAAATTTTCGTTTCAGTTCTTTGTAGTGATGCTTTCTTTGTGACTTTTCAATTGAAAAAAGAGAATGTTGATTATGTGGTGGTCTTTGTTTATCTTAGTAGTGATTATCAAACTCGAACAGCTCAACTATGCCGTATTCATGATTTTCTGCTCCCGTCTTAGAGTTTATTTTTTGATAGCTGGTGACTTTAATTCCATTTTATCATCCAATGAAAAGGAAGGTGGGTTTCTCTGGAGACCGACATAGTCAAGTAATTTCAGAGAATTTGTTGATGATATGGGTTTTCTTAGTTACCCATTTATTTGGACGAATAGACGAACCAATCCGACGCGTGTGATCCAGGAAAGGTTGAACCGAGTTCTGGCATCACTGGGTTGGATGGCTCGGCTCCCAGATTTTGTTGTCCATCACTTGCTGGACTAGGAATTGGATCACCGGATCCTTTTGCTAGCTATGCAAAAGATTCCTTGTACCAACAAATCTGTTTTCAGATTTGATGTTCGTTGGAAAGATAATGATACGGTTCGAAACTTGGTTCAAAAGGTGTGGGCATTGAAGTTTGTGAGATCACCGATGTTTCGTCTTTTGATGCAAGCTTAAAAAGTTACACCATGAGCTTTATGCTTGGAATAGAGGAAATTGAACTCGAAGCGCAAACTTCGTGGTCCTCAAAGAGAACTGGATGAAGCTCGCGAAGCACAAATTGTGGATTTGGTTCGAACTAGGACTCTGGAGCAGCAATTGAATGAAGCCTGGACAGATGAGGAGATTTGGAGGGCTGATTGGATAAAATTAGCAGAATTTTGGATGGAAAATGACGGAATGACATTTTGGTTATTAGTTCAAACGTCTTATGGAAACATGCAAAATTAAACTTTAGTGACCTATGTACTATGGGGTTGTTTGGATGGATCAATTGCAAAATGAGACAATTCGAATTACTTGCCCCACCCCAGACAATTGTAATTGCCTCAAAACGAATCAATTCAGAATTCTCTAGACCAAATTGCTTCATTCAAATTTTCTTTTGCCGAACGAGTAAATCTAGCCCAATTGTCTCAAAACGAGACAATTGTGTCAGATTGATCTATTTGAATTCCTCATCCAAACGACCCCTATGTAATAAGTTTTATCAACATTTAGAATAATTAGCCCTTCTACTTTTCTTATTCTAAAAAAACCTTTAGACTTATGAAAAACATAATTTTTTATTGTTTAGTTGGAATCATCTTTTGAAAACTCTGATACCAAATCAATATTTGAATAGGAAATTTAAAATCAATTATCATTATAAATGTTTTTAATTATCATTATGTGTTATAATAATTGAGTTATTTCCTGAAGCAAATATATTCTGTGAATTCTGCCTTGATATAAATAATACGAGAATGTTATATTTAGTTCTCTTACATCATGTTGATGTTGTCTTTTCATTGTAATTTTTTTCAATTAATAGAATATGTTTAACTCTTTCTGATTGTGTTCCATTTATCCTTCTTTGGTCTTAATGTATTGATAGTCGATTAAGTTCTATTTTAATTGTTTTTAGTGGTGCTTCTAATTGGATTAAGGGTTTAAATAGATATATTTATATTGTTTTTAAATATTTATTATTATCTTCTAGTATATTTATTATTCCTTCTTGATATTCATTTTTTATTTTTTACTAATTTATCTATCTTATTGAAAACATTTCATTAGCCATTCTAGTAATACTATTTAAAAAATATTTGCACAAGAACGAGTTTATCATGATCTATGAGTTCTAAAAAATTTTGGGTGAAAAAAATACAGGACCAAAAATTACAATACTTTATCATGTATGGGGGTGGTAACTTGTGGTAAACAATGATGAAAGTCGTAAATGACAGTTAATATACTTCTACTATCACGTATTCAACCTTCCTACAGTCTTGGTATGTTCATACATCATGGTACGCTTTCTTACCATATGGTATGCTCCTATTTAATACAATATGATATTGACTCGTAAAAAATATCTCACTTTTTTTTGTTTTAAAGAGCACAATTAATCTGATTTATCTGTGCAAATTTTTTTGAATTCCTACTTAAAACGAGAGAGAAATCGTACGTTAAAGATTAATGGGGAAAACATAAAAGGATTTCCATGAGAGAGAGTAATGCTGATGTCACGCTTATGTGAACGGCTTACTCCTGGTTACTGATATGATTCGCTCCCCCTGTCTGTCTCCCTTTTTTCTTTCTATCTTCTTCTTTCACATTCCCATCTCCATTCCTCTTCTTCTTATTACCCAACCCATCTCTTCTTTCCAATTCCCCATCCATAATCCCTCGCTTGAAAAACACCCTCTCTCGAGCCCTCTCCATGTTCCCTCGTCGTTCGCGACGGAGTTGTGACCGGGGTTTTCCCCCCGCCACACCTGCTTTGGCGAATCAGGTGAGAAAGATGAACTGGGTTGTGCCTGTGAGGGTCCATTCGAGATGGGCGAGCTGATTCCAACGAGATGACCTCCAACGACTAGATCTGATTCCGACGAGTTGTAGCTCCTTCCTCTGGACGGTTTTCACGGTGGACGTCGATAATCAAATTGGTCGGCTCTCATTCCGGATTATCAAAAACCGGTGGCGAGATGGTTACCTGAGTTGAAAACTTCCTTCTCTTTTGGCTTGGGTTTACTCGGAGAAGAGGAGGAGAGAGCGCATGGGAGGAGAGAGTCGTAGGAAGAATAAGAAAGAAGAAGAGGGAGATTTCTTTTAATGTTTAGATTTTTTCCTTTCATTTTATTTATTATTTAATAATTTATTTTTTAAAATTAAAACATGATATGGTGACTGTCACGTGGGAGCCAGCTCAGTATCGTAAAAGTTTAGTCAGCATTACTAGCGGAATTGTTAACGGAGAGTTAACTTTTGACTAATAATTTGTATTTCGATAGTTGTGGCTATAATTTCCAGCTTCTTAATAATTGTGGCTAATACATTATATTTACCCTTTTTATATTAGATAATACTTGTTGAAATATCGTTTTGGATGTTTCTAAAAGTTTCGGGTACCAAAAAATAATGAAAAGTTTGGGTTTGATGGAACTAGACGAATGCACCTTTTGACGACTTCATTGGTACCCGACGCCCGATTCAATCTTAGGTGGTATGTTTACACCAATTCTCAAACTTAAGCAGTACCCCAAATATTTTACCCCACAAATAGTAGGGTTGGTTATACGGTCCGGTTCGGTTAAATTGGTCCGAATTGATTCGGTCCCGATCCATTTTTTTTCGAGAATATAAGGACTAAAGATTAAATTGGATACAATCCGGTCTTGATCCGGTCCGTGCCTTATTGAAAAGACCCCTTACTATAGAATGTCTTGAACCAGTCTGGTCCCAATTCGGTCTTGATTTTAGATTGACCTTGTGGGGATTTGAGTAGCCTGAGGCCTGAAAAAGTGAGGAGTTGGTTAAATTTTGGATGTTGGGCTTTTTTATCCGGTTTTTGGTCCGGTCCTGAACGGTTTTTTACTTCAAATCTAAACTCAAAGATTAGATTAGAATGTTTGCTATCCAGACTCGATCCGGTCTCAATCCAAATTATACGATTCAATTTCGAATAAAATGAAAAAGTATCGAACCAAATAACCAGCCCTAATAATTAGCCTACATGTCTTCCTTGTCAAGTCGGAAAAGGCAAAAACAAAATCCCCACCCTGGCTTGTATACACTATTCAGCTACAGCGTTTCCCGAATTCCGTCCTTACTGACTCCGGTCGAAAATCCTCAAAATCGTCTCTTCCCCAATCGGACCGGCGGTCTCCGTTCATCTTTACCAAATGGCGACGGCGATGGTAGAAGATACGAGCTTTGAAGATGATCAGCTCGCATCCATGTCCACTGATGATATCCTTCGAGCTTCCAGGCTTCTGGACAATGAAATACGGATTTTGAAGGTCTTTTGATCTTACCCACCTTTTGAATTTCTTTTCCCATTTCGTTTCTGCTGCACTTGATTCGTACAGCCGTTGTGAATTGCAATTGCTACTGCCAACTTGCCATCTGGTTGGGATTTAGGGTTTCTTGTGTTAAATTAGGTATAATGTTGGTTTCAGGAAGAGTCGCAGAGAACGAATCTGGAGCTGGAGTCTTACAAGGAAAAAATCAAGGAGAATCAGGAGAAGATTAAGCTCAACAAGCAGCTTCCTTACTTGGTTGGAAACATTGTTGAGGTATAGTGGATCATGCCACATCAATATGCAAATTTCCCTCATTGACTTATGGTTGTCCTGCAATAATGTTCTTACGCGGTCCCTTTATGTATCTATTAGATTTTGGAGATGAACCCTGAAGATGATGCTGAAGAAGATGGTGCTAACATCGACCTTGACTCGCAAAGAAAAGGGAAATGTGTAGTCCTAAAGACTTCTACTCGTCAGGTGGAGTCTCTCTCTTACCCTATCAACGTATTGTTTGATTGAATTTTCCAACTTTAACTAAATTGGTTAACTTGTTCTTGCAGACTATATTTCTTCCTGTGGTTGGTCTGGTTGACCCTGACAAGTTGAAGCCAGGGGACTTGGTTGGAGTTAACAAAGACAGCTACTTGATCCTTGACACTTTACCATCCGAGTATGATTCGCGAGTCAAGGCCATGGAGGTCGACGAGAAGCCCACAGAGGACTACAATGACATTGGAGGCTTGGAGAAGCAGGTAGGCCTTCTTAGCTTCTAGCTAGCTGTTTAATGGAAACACAGTCCGTAGTACGAGAGCATTGTTGGATATGCTTGAATCAGCCTTCTAAGCGATATGCATCTCCGAACTGCAGATTCAAGAACTGGTGGAGGCCATTGTATTGCCCATGACTCATAAAGAGAGATTTCAGAAGTTAGGCATTAGGCCTCCAAAGGGAATTCTCTTGTATGGCCCTCCTGGTACTGGTAAAACTTTGATGGCTCGTGCCTGTGCTGCTCAAACAAATGCCACTTTCTTAAAGCTTGCTGGTCCACAACTTGTGCAAGTATGTTATCCTTGTTCACTTTCTTCCCATTTTCCGTAGTATTGTTTCCTTTCTCTTTGTGTACATGAAAATTTCTTCACACAATGCACAAACCATATACCATTTACCAACTAGTCTCGTATTATTTGTCTTTTTTTTAATTATTTTTTTTATATATATTTCAACATGCATGTCTATTGTGTTGATACAAAGAGTAATCAGACTTGCAAATTGTTGTAGATGTTTATTGGTGATGGAGCAAAACTTGTCCGAGATGCCTTTCAACTTGCAAAAGAGAAGTCACCATGCATTATTTTTATTGATGAAATTGATGCAATTGGTACAAAACGTTTCGATAGGTATGTTGATTTTGTGATGTTTCTTATTTTTTTGCGTGGTCAGTATATATATAGCATGTGTTACTGATTGCTAGACTTCTGTTGGGCGCAGTGAGGTGAGTGGTGACAGGGAGGTTCAAAGGACCATGTTGGAACTGCTCAATCAGCTTGATGGGTTCAGCAGCGATGACAGGATAAAGGTTTGTTCTACTTGAGATCTATTGTTTGTAATCACAACTTAGGCTGTGTTGTGTATGTATCAGTTGATCCTTTCTTAGGGAATGCGAACTCTACCCCTTGAAGAACTTGAAAGACTTATTTATCAGCTCAATGTACCAACAAAGTGCCTCGTATGTTTCAGGTGATTGCCGCAACAAATCGAGCTGATATCCTGGACCCTGCTCTAATGCGATCTGGGCGGCTGGATCGTAAGATTGAGTTCCCCCATCCAACTGAAGAAGCCAGAGCCCGGATCTTACAGGTTTGTTGTTACAAACCGTGGCTAATCTCTTATCACCTACACACAATTTTTATGATTACAAAAGCCAAGTGGAACAATGAGTAGCGGTCCTGACAATTCATGCTTTTCTGATATTTGCAGATCCACTCGAGGAAAATGAACGTTCACCCTGATGTCAACTTCGAGGAGCTAGCTCGTTCGACAGATGACTTCAACGGGGCACAGCTGAAAGCTGTGTGCGTGGAGGCAGGGATGCTTGCTCTTCGAAGGGATGCAACTGAGGTGAATCATGAGGACTTCAATGAAGGTATAATCCAAGTTCAAGCCAAGAAGAAAGCAAGCTTGAATTATTATGCATAGAGAAAAGAAAAAAGAATCTTAGTAGGAGACTTGGCTGGGCTGTTTGCTGCTCCCCTAGCTTCTTTTTCCTGGTCCCTAACATGCCTTCTTCTCGTTTACATCTCTTTTGACTTGAAAACTTCAAATCATGCAGTGAACTGTTTGTGTTATTTTTTCGTGGTAATGAGATTTGTAACATTATGGTGTGCCAAACTTCCTAGTTGAATGATGGAATAGATTTAGATTTTGGGCTCTGGTATATTGGGAATCTGCCCTTGTTTGTAGGGATGGCAATTTTGACCTGACCCGTTTTACTCGACCTGTTTGACCTGTTTTGGGGCGGGTCCGACCCGCCCCGTAGGCGGGGCGGGGCGGGTATGGGTAGTCTCATCGACCCGACCTGCCCTGACCCGCCCCATTCTCGACCCGTTCTTTTCTAAATTACATGTAATCTTAGTCAAATTACTTTGAATTTTCCTTTTATTGCATCATATTTTAGCTATAATAAAGTTCTAAATTAGTGAAAATCTCAATTTCTCCAATAATTTAACTACAATTGTCATAATATTGTTTGTTTTCTTAGTCTTATAATAAAAATAACGAATATTTCTAATGTTTTTCATATAAATTGCATATCCATTGGGTCGGCCTGCCCCGACCTGCGACCCGTGATCAATTACCCGCCCTGGACCAGCCCTGCCACGGGGCGGGTCTGGGTACCAAGAAACCCGCCCCAGACCTGCCTCATTGCCATTCCTACTTGTTTGTCCAACACGTACATTCCCATTGTGCATGTTTGCCGTACTGCTCATTAGGGCAACAGCAGCGATGAGCAGTTGGGCTATGTTAGGGAACAGGGGAAGGCTCCTCGCAACACGTGCACAGTGCTAGCCATAGTGATAGAGGTACTTAGCAAACTGTTACATACTTTGGACCTTTTATCCAAAGTGACAGTCCATGTCATACTTTCATCCAAATTTGCTTAAAAGTTGTTAGTGAGCAGTCCATGTCATCCAAATAGATTAATTCGGTTGGTTAGTTTGGATGGTGAGGTGGAAGTTTTTAATATTTTTTGGATGACATGGACTATTGACTAGACGAGTTCGGTTACAAATATGGATGGAGATGGACATGATCATTTTGTTCTAGGTTCAAATTTTTGTTATCGAATCTTACAAAATGAAATTTGGTTACCCTTTTGTACAAAAGTCCAAAATTTCGTGACTATCTATACTAATTACCCTTGACGGTAGAGATTTTTAAGGTGGGTAAGTATAAGTTTAGGGCGTCGAAGCTCGACACCGCATGGTTAATAACTGAGACCTCTTCTGTTGGCGAACAAACAAGAATCGGGAACCCTCAACAATTGGTTGAACAAAGCTTAAAAAGCTCGGCTAGCGACTTGGTTCAAGCTTGGTTAGTTAAAGAAAATGATTTATAGGCGTTAGTGATTGCCAAAACCACATTCGAAATTGCGAAAAGATTACAAGAACTTACATAGTAAGTGTACAATTACATATAAGTTTAGTGGACGATAAAGAATGGCGAGTGGAAATTGTTGGGATATGATTAATCTGCCTAACACGACAAATTTCCATGTCATCAATGGACCCAAACCCATCGCAAAATGCCTTGAGTCCAAGCCCCCTTATGGAAGTCCAAGACTCTTATATAAGGAGGCTCATGTCCTCTAAGCAAAGGGCTCTTCCCTTCTCCCATTTCACCACACAATGTCTCTCTCTAGCTTTATCTCTTTACACTCATCTATACTCACGTATATCTCGTACTAACTTATACTTCAAAGTGTTATCTCATGGGTTATCTTTTCTAATAGAAACAAAAACATTTGATATTTCATTATCTGGATTCATTTGTCGATTTCTAATTGTTTATGGTTTTATTGAGGATTTATTTGAATTATTGCTTAGGAGGTAATAGTTTGGATAGTTATTGGATATTGTCAGGTCATATATTAATTTTGTAAGTGAGAATTATTTCTACTAGACATAATTAAAATAAGCATTTTCCTTAACCTAAACCTAATCTCCCTTCCATCTACTCTCCTTGCCTTACATCTCTCACCCTCAATCCCTTCTCCCTATGGGCGCCGACCAAAGACTTCCCGCCCCTCTCTCAATTTTTCTTTCTTCTTTTCCCCCAACGACCCACTGCCGCCACCACCTTCCCTACCTAATTATACTTTCCAACACCAATATTCAAACCTCATCCCAACACAAAACCCCCATCTACTATTCATTCCCTAATTATCAAACTAATAGAAACTTTGTTTCTATCATCTTTGTATCAGAGCCTGGCTCGAAATCGAGTCGGTCATAACTCTAGATCGGGGACGATCAGAGGAGATCAATAGAGATAAGCAAATCACAAAAGACTGTAGAGAAAGCTATAGAGAAGGCGGTCGAAGAGGCTAGAGCCGCATAGGGAAAGAGTCTAGTCGTGACCAATCCCACGAAGTCGGTGCAATAAAAAAATACGGGTACGCCGAGTGGATCCGCAAAAGACGGCGCGAAGGAGGATTGGACGGAGCTATTGGAGGTCAAGGAGATCATGAAGAGCGTGACCGCATCGCAGGGTGATATCCAAGCATCACTGAATCCAGGTTTACAAGAGGTGGTACGAGCTATCCATAGCACGACTGACAAAGCCAATGCTAAGATGAGAGCGGTGAGGCATATTACGATGGAGATGATGCAAAAGCTGGTGAATCGACCGACGAAGTCTGAATCAAGAGCACCCCGTCTGACCACGGAGGGAACGAGACAACAAAGTTCAGGGCGGGCGAGTCAACCGTGGCAACAAGCAAAAATCCAACCATCGCGGCGTTGACCGCCATGGGAACCGAGGCGACACTAATCTCGGTGGCATCGTGCGCGGAGTTGGAACGCGCCGGCAACGTTCCTAATAGAGAGCACGATGGAGGCAGCAGGCCCGGCCGCAACAGCCCTATGGGGAGCATCTTGAGATTGTGGGGGCCACCTCTCTTTTGGGCCTCGCGATGGAGTTGGGTTGTTATCGACACCAACTTCCCAAGAGATCGCTGATCTATGTGGAAAGGCCAAGCTACCGGGTTACAACAACATGGTCCAAGATTCGAGCTTTTGGTTGCTGGACCCGCTGGCCCATGAAGGAGAGTCTGGACATGCATGGAGTCATAATGGGCTAGGCTGGCTGGGCTTGGACCAAAACTCGGAGGAGGATGAATTGAGTTTGGTGGGCCGACTAGGAGCATGTGTCACACAAGTTCCTAGCCAGCGCAAATTGAGCCGACCCAAGGTGGTTGACCGGGATACGATGGTTGACCCAGGTCGAACTAGAACTGATCTGACTGAATTAGGTTCGACCTGAACCGACCAGGTGTAGGCAGGCAAGGGCAGGGGTGCGGGGGGTGGACTGCGCGGGGATGGGATGCTCTTTACCCTGCCTTCATGACTTCTTAAGCTGTGGGACGCAGTCGGGACAGGCATGGGATGCATGATATGGAAATAGGAGTAGATTAGGCGGTTACATGAGTTACCCAGATGGGGATGTGGACACATGGGAACATGATCGGGAGCTACCACAGTGAGACTCCTAGCATTGGCAGGTATGGTGGTTCACTAGCTATGACTGTGGGTATGGAGGAGGACGTAGGCTTGTGGTTGTATGTAGCTGACAAGTGGTTCGAGAACCATCGGAGAGGGAAGAGCGGAAGGCACATCTGGTGTCCTTCTACTTAGAGGAAGACACTCTGTAGCTTGGACACGCTGAGGCAGAGACATTATTCACGTGGCCGAGATTCTAGGAGGAGCTCCGATATCGGTTCAGCAAGTTGGAAAGGTGGGCACCGGAGTAGCCATCCAAGCTAAGACAGACCGGGATAGTGACAGAGTACATATGAGAGTTTCTAAAGCTAGGCAACAAATGCGAAAGGGTGCCCGAGGAGACGCTGGTGGGACTGTGTATGGAAGATTCCGTCCTGAGATAGCAGCTGCGGTCAAGGCATTCGAACCGGATTCTGAGAAACGATTTTAGAATTACAGGTTGCAAGGAGGAGGAGATAGCAAGCTGAAGGAGCACCATAGGCCACTACCAGAGGCCTAGTGTTGGCTGAAGTAGTGGCACTGCAGTCCATAGTGAAGGAGTAGCACCGACTGGAGGTGGCACAAGCGCAGGAACAACTGCTGTAGAAGCACTGACAACAGCTCGACCCGACGCCAGAGCGCCTTCGAAGGGATTTGTCAAGCTATCTCCGGTGGATTTTGAGTAGGAGAGGCGAGAAGGGAAGTGCTTCAACTGCAATGAGAGGTTTACGATCAGACATAAGTGCTTGAAACACGACTTGATGATGCTAGTAGGACGCTAGTAGGACAAGGGGGAGGATGAGGCAGCCGAAGAAAGGAGGGCGACCCAGGATGCTGAAGACTAACCTTGAGGTCAAGGTTGCTCTCAAGGAGGAGGGGATGATGGAAACAAAAATATTTTTTGTTTCATTATTTGGATTAATTTGTCGGTTTCTTATTATTTAAGATTTTATTGAGGATTCATTTGGATTATTGGTTAGAAGGTAATAGTTTGCGTAGTTATAGGATATTGGCAGGTCATATATATGGTGTTGTCTTCAGTGCATTCAGTTTTTTGGGTGCATTCAATGCACTCACCTCATAATCGACATTTTGAGCAGGCAATCCATGTCAAAACGATGTTAATTGTCACTTGTGATATGATAGACAAGAAACCCTATGAATTTAGAAAAAAAATCATTCAAGATTTACTTTGATTTGAAGGATTTATGATTTAGGAATGTAGGGTTACGGGTCACAATTTGGGGTTTTGGGTTGGGATTCAAAATTGAAGGTTAAGGGATTAGGATAATGGATTGATTAGTTGTGATTCTATGTTATATCATCATATTAGTCTATTATTATCAATTAAAGTTCAAAATCGATGTCTTATGGTCACTTAGAGATGGGTGCATTGAATGCACCAAAAAAAGTGAGTGCACCGAAGTAGCCACCATATATATGGTTCTATCGTACATTGGGTAAAATCAAAGGTACGACATACCTTGAGTAAGAAAATGATATCTAGACCTTCAATTGACCGGAGTTTGGCATCTGGCACTATTCCCAAACCCTTAAAGATTAAAATCTACGTCTTAATTCTACAAATCTCATACACTAGGATCAATTTAATTAGAAATAAAAATCGATGGTTATGATTCGTCGAAATATATGCAACAAATTTCATGCACAATTTTAGGGGTTAGGCTCTATGATTTTGAAAACTAAGATCTAGGGTTCACTCATCAAGGATTAGGGTATAGTATCATGCCCAAAAATCAGGTTAATTCGAGGTCTAGATAGTGTTTTCTTACTGACACGCCAAAACACAACACCAAACTGCGACCAAGTGTAATCGCAGTCCGGGAATGCAGTAACAGGCAAGTTAAATTATCAACCCGGGGTCTAGATCTACTGCTTACTCCGTGATTCTCTATTATCTAGCAAACTAATTCGAGTGATTGTTGTTAAAAGTAAAAGCAACAAGAAAGCAGTAAATTGTTCGGTTTTCAAAGTCAGGAAAGAGTCACTCGGGATTGAGTCCCCCTAATTCCCTAGTTAGGTTCAATTGTAATTCCCTGGGTTGATTTACTGTTGATTAGACTGAGGAAGATCCGACAGTAGCTTGGAATCTCTTAAGCTGACCAAGCCCTCTTAGTCTAACTACCCGGCAGACGACTAGTCTTCATCGGGAAAGAAAGCTGAGGCTATGAACACAGAACTCCACTACTGGAATTGAATTCCAGTACAAAGCAGTAAACTGGCTAACTCTCGTATAGCCAATCTCCTACTATCGAATGAAGAGACTCTAACAACCTAATCAGATTCTATCTATCTCAGGTTGCAGCAGAAATTGAGAAAAGCTGATCAGACTCCAATCAATTCAATAAACATGCGTCATTCGATTAAAATCAAACAGTAATATCATCCCAAGTCATTACAATCAAATCCCTAACACAAGGAACTAGGGTTCTTCATACCCAAGTGAGAGAAGGGTTCTACTCCATAGAGAGAGAAGAGAAAACAAGAATCGGATTAGTCATACTCATAACGATGAGGAAAATCTGCTCCGGGACGATGATTTCCACTCCTATGACGATCTCCAAGCTCGATTCGATGAAATCCAGCTCTAAGACAGCTTCTAGGATGTGTTCTTCGCACTTTCTCTCTCTAGGGCTCTGTTTTTGCTTTGAAAACACGATTCTCTCCCTTTTGGCTCGGAATAGGCTCTAAAACCAGGGATTCCCGACTCGCACGGCCAGGGTGCACGGCCATGCAGATCACCCACTTGGCCGTGCGGCTCCAAAATGCGGCGTTTCAATTAGTTCGACCTCAGGCTTCTCACACGGCCAGGGTGCACGGCCATGCGATCTTCAGGGGTTGCCCGTGCATGGCCTCGGCATAAAGCGCACGGCCATCTTGCTCACGTGCACGGCCGTGCAGTGCCATGGCTTGCCCGTGCAGCTTCCTTGAAACCTCGCCATTCGTCCGATCTTCGTCCAATCGGCCCCAGACTCGCTCCTAAGCCTTCATTCACGTACTAGGACCTGAAATATCACAAACAAGCACAACCTAGCGTGAAATCGGCCTAAAACACGAGAATCAACACCTCAAACGGTGTAAGAACGAGGGTAAAAACATGTGTAAATGGCGGTCTATCAAACTCCCCCACACTTAACCGTTTGCTTGTCCCCAAGCAAACCAAGTCAGACACCAGGTAAGCTTACATATTCCAATCGACCAACATTGGGGACAAGTCATAAAGGCACAGAATATGTGAATCGCACTGGTTTTCAAACATCAATACATGCACAACCTCAATAACAACCTGGACAACCACCACAAAGGACATTCGAGTGCAGCAAATCGAGTAAAGGAAGAGTCTCCCTTCTGTTCACTAGCCAACCTAGACTTGATTCAACCACTTACTCAAAACAGTCAACTCATGCATCCAACTCAAGACATCAGAATAGAGACAATTTGATGAAAATGAAAATGAATCACTCACTCTCGACCAGTGGGGTCAGGACAATTTGATGCGAAAGACGCGCATGCTATTTCTCTCAATCCCTATCATCTCTTCACCATGATGGCAGCCTCTAAATGCTAGAGTTCACATATGGGGTGTCACCACTAACTAATCAGGAGGTCTTAGACACAGGTTCAAATGACTGGCTAGGGTCTTGGACATGGGGAAAAAGCCTTTTAGGTGGTGGAAGTATTTATAGCAAAAGGTTCCACATTTTCCAAACACACAATCACAGTCAAACAAACCGGTATTTTCTTTCTGCTATTCTGCATTACTCAATATCTCAAGAGCACAAGAGCGAATGAGGCATAAACATCAGCATTTCCAAGCCAGACTGCTAAGAAACACTACTTAATGGGCATTGTTCAGATTTTTGGTAGTGGCTCTCTTTTGCTTTCAATTTTTCTTTGTTTTTCTTTCATTTTTCTTTTCATTTCTTAAGAGAGCCACCACTTCTGCATAAATTTCAAACACCTGCCCAACTTTCAAGCACTACCTCCAACACTCACATAGACTTTAGCAGAAACAGCAGAGAATATGTAAAAACCACTCTGTGGAACCTTCTAAAAGATGCAACAAGGGTGATTTTTTCGTTATGGACCAAAAGAAAGGATAACACACGGCTCAAAGGGGCTGACTAGGGGATATGACACATCAGGACAGTCAGTTTTGGACGTGGGCTAATCCTATGCCCCCATCATCATAGCTAGTGACAACGTGAATGCTACACATCATGGAAGAGGGATCTATCGCACAAGAAAGAAACGAGCAGGCTCAAATCTCACATGGCTACCTATATGCTCTATCTCACATTCTGATACCCTGAACTAGATGCATAAACGACTGTCAAGAACAAGTAATCAGACCAAGTCACAGTTGGCAAGCAAACAGTTGAAAGACTGAACCCCTACATCGTTCTACTGCACATCTCAGTCCTCATCATAGGTTGTCCTAGTCGCAAACAAGTTGTCATGCATTAATCCGAAAACCAATCAATTCAGCCATCAAAACACAGTGCCAATATGATCAAACAGCAGTACTTGGAGCCCTCAAATCGTAAGATTCGGACAGCGGACTAGGCTCCAAGCACCCAAATAAATATTCCAACCGATACAAAACACCCCCCCACACTTAAGCACGACATTGCCCTCAAGGGAGTAGAGGGAAAGATAAGGGGAACGATGTTACCGGATTCGAACACTGCGGGGGGACTGGAAGTGGACCAGTCAGCGAGACACAAACGGGAGAGTGGACAATGCTGCACAAATCGAACACCAGAAACACACTAGCACACTGTGCGTTAGGGATAAGTGTTAGCCCAGACGGCTACATAAAAAACAAACCACAAGGGAAAACCAAAAAAACAAAAACAAACGACACTGAGTTCAAGCTCCGCACACATGGAGCAAACACACAAAAGTCTAAAACGAAAAAGAAAACACACGGATACGGGCAACGAGTACAGCCTACTCGTCGCCAAGATCGTCGAGGTCGATGTCGTTCATGAACGCGTCATCATCAGCAGCGCCAGCAGCACCGTCATCACCGTCAGCTGGGGCATGTGGAGGGGAGTCATCCCAGGGAGTCCTCCAGACAGGCTGCTCGCCCGAGAGCAGCTGGAGCAGGTGCTGCTGAACCTCCTGCATGCGCCGTTAACGGTGCTTCTCCCGCTCGATGTGGGCGAGAGTCACACCCTGCTGAGTCTGGATCATGTTCAGCCGCTCGTCATAAGAATCCATCCTGTTCCGGTACTCGGCTTGGTCTGCCGCGTACTGCTGATGGAACTGCATCTGGTGGTCGAGGATCAGCTGGTTCTGGATCCTCAGCTGCTCGAACTGATGGGTGAAGTAATCCTGGCCCTGGAAAGCGGAGCTGCTACCCCCGTAATGGAAGTCAGTCTGTGGTGGATCATCAGCAGCAGCAGCAGCATCCACCTCCTCGGGATCCACCTCATCAGCAGCCTCCTCCTCCTGGCCCTCTGGCTGGACCTCTGGTACGGGCTCCGCGGGGATCGGAGGTTCCGGAAACCCATCGACCCATTGAACACCGTTCCTCTCCCGCAACAGCAGCATCTTCCCGATCGTCTTGCTGCCAAAGATGAGGGTATCCCCCTCCTCGGTGCACCCCTGCAGTGAAAGGCCAAAGAAGGTGGCCAGGCGGGTGATGAGGGGGCCGCAGTGGAGGCTCTTCAGCTCGATAGCAGTCTTCTCGAAGGTCTTGGCCACCACCGAACCCAGGTGGAGAGGATGGTGCCGCTGGCGGATCGAATGGAGGAGGTACAGGGTCCTCTTCGTGATGGCGCCGGCGCTTTCAGCGGCAGGAGTGTAAGACTTCGCCAGCAGGTGGTGGAGAAGTCGGTTGTCGATCTGCAGGGTAGATGCCTTCGTCCTCCCAGACCAGAAGGGACGCGTCTGGCCTGCCCGAGCCAGGCTGGTGTACAGCCTCCCGAAGTCCACCTCCGGTGGCTCATTGACCTCGGTGATGTAGTCCTGACGGTCGTCAAGGTCGAGGTCAAGAGCCTCGGCCAGCTCGTGGTAACTCATGGACCGGGGAACACCGCCCAGCCTGAATTTGACGGTTGTACTGTCCTGCCAATTGGTCGTGGAATTGTGCTTGAAGGTCGTGTAGAACTCCCACACGGGCTCGTAGTAGACCTTCTCGCAGAGGATGAGCAGACGGCGCCATGCGGTGTTGGTTACGGCGGAGAGTTGCTCGTAGCAGTGTAATTGCCGAAACTCCCGTTTGGACCAGCAATGGTGTGACCCAAACGGGGTTTCCGCGACCTCCTTGAAGCGCTCTGCGGTGGAGCCCCTCCTTAGATCCCGGATGAACGGGTGCTGGAAATTAGGTTTCGCCATTGCCCTGCAAAACAACAACCCAAAGTGGAACCAAAAGAGCCAAAGAAAAAGGTCAAGCACACCCCCACACTTAAGAACAGAAAATAGCCTAACCATGGTTTCGTCCATAGTTCGGGGGTCAAAAACTCGATAAATCAAGCATAATCTGGGTGGGGGTGCACATTCACAAGAAAATATGCAACTCAAGGTTCACATCCATAGCAAATACACTCTCAAACTACATCATTAAGGGCCCCAACCGGTGGCCACAACATGGCATGGAAAATAGGCATTTCATCGAACACCTTGTGTGCACTACTAAGTTAAACATGAAATTGGCCAAATTTTTGCACACAAGGGTTCAAACAAGCAAAGGGGACTTTTCCCAACACAATTCATTCACATCCCATGCATTCCCCTCAATCAATTTCACAAAAATCAAATGATTCAATAAGGTTCTCTAACATACACCCTACACACTCAATTCTCCACAATCAACATAGTTAGGGGCAAAATCAAACCTGGAGACTCAAGTAGAGGTGTAGGGGATGATGAGGGGAAGACAATGGAAGCGACGAAACGCCGTAAAACTGGCCGGAAGTGCTCGTCGGAGTCTCGCCGGAGTCTCGCCGGAAATCGCCTCCGTCGACTAAAACGTCGCCCAAACTCGCTCAAACTCGAGGGTAGGCCGCTTTGGGTGTAGAAAGAGTGGGTTTGTTGTTGGTTTGGTGAAAAAATGACCCAAAGTGGCCGGAAAAATCGAAAAAAATGGGTTTGTCGCGGTTTTCCGGCGAGGGCAGAGGATTCCGGCGAGTTGGATTTGGTTTTCTGACCAGAATGGCCATGCAGGCCATATAAATAGGCCGTGCCTCGGCCGCACGGGCAGGCGCGCACGGCCGTGCACGGGGTGCTTTTGCCCGTGCAGGCCGGCACGGCCTGGCCGAGGATGACGCACGGCCGTGCACATGGCACATTTGGCCGTGCCATATATAGCGAGAGCTCGCACGGCCAGGCGGAAAATCCCGCACGGCCGTGCGAGACAATTGTATGCCCGTGTCGGACGCACGGCCAGGCCAGGCAGAGCGCACGACCGTGCAATGTGCACTTTTGGCCGTGCGCTTTTTACCGAGAGCTCGCACGGCCAAGGGGGAATTTCCGCACGGCCGTGCAGGTTGAGGAGCTGGCCGTGCGACATTCTGGAGCCCCGAAATCAACCTGTTTTCACTCAAAAACTACACTTGACTCTGGATCAACGTCTCAAGACTAAAAAACACACAAAATAAAAGGAAAAAAAGTAAGAAAATACAAACCTCGGTGGGGTTGCCTCCCCACAAGCGCTTCTTTACCGTCTTTTAGCTAGACGCCAGTATGGATGCTCAGGGAAGTGTAGGATCAGGTGCCTTCAAGAGCGGATCCACATCGCTCTTGAGTTACAGCTGCAAATGGTGGCCATGTACGCGACGAATATGGCCACCTGCATTTGCCAGCTCGACTTGGCCATCCGGCAAGATGCAAGCGAGTGAATACTCGGATGGCCAAGGTGGGGGCGGGACCAGCTCATAGTGGTCTCCGGCTTTCTTTCGAGCAGGCTTAGCTGCCTGCAGTTTCGGCCGCCACTCCTCCTTGATCTGTTCTTTTGATGATGGAGTGGTTCGGAGTGGCGGCGAAGGTGTGGGAGGCGGGTCCTGCAAAATAGGCAGCACAGAAGGATACACGACAGACTCGTGCTCCTGGTGAGATACAGCATGCAGAGGTAACGAAGCAGGTATAGTGTCAGCAACAAAAAACGTTATTCGCTCCTCGCCATCCCTCAAAACTAAGGTCCCATCATGCACATCTATGAGAGCCTTGGCGGTGGCCAGGAAAGGCCTTCCCAGTATAAGAGGCACTTCTGCGTCCTCACTGATGCTTAGGATAACAAAATCCACAGGATATGTGAATTTGCCAACCTTAACCAGAAGGTCTTCCACTATGCCTTTAGGATGCACTACAGATCTGTCAGCTAATTGAAGGGTCATCCTAGTAGCACGGGGTTCGCCTAGGCCTAGTTTCTTGAACAGTTGATATGGCATAACATTGATACTAGCACCTAAATCCGCCAAGGACTTCTCTACATGCAATTTATCAATAGAGCATGGGATAGTAAAACTACCTGGGTCCTTTCTCTTCTGCGGAAGCTTGTTCTGCAGAATAGCCGAGCACTCCTCGCTGAGCTCCACAGTGGCCAGCTCACTCAGCCTCTGCTTCTTTAAGAGAAGCTCTTTTAGAAACTTCGCATACTTCGGCATTTGCGAGAGTGCCTCCAGGAAGGGCACTTGGACATTCAGCTGCTTCAGCATTGCCATGAATTTGGCAAACTCAGTCTCCAGTCGGTCCTTGTGCAACCGAGTAGGAAAGGGAAGCTGTGGTACATACTCCTTCACCACTGGTTGCGGTTTAGGAGCAGGCACCTCAACCTCCTTCTCCATTTCTTCCTGATTAGCTGGAAGTGCTGAAGCAGGGGTCTCTCTTTCCGGTTCCCGAGTAGGGGGATCAATAGTCATCTTGCCACTCCTGGTCATGATGGCATTGCAGCGCTCATCCGGGGTCGGCGGGTGAGGAGTGGTCTGCCCTGGTAGAGTACCAGGAGCCCGTTGAGCCACTGCCTGGGCCACGCTCCCCAGCTGGGTCTGGATATCCTGCAAAACAGCCTGCGTGTTCCTCTGACCAGCTTCAAGAGCCAGGAATTTACCCGAGGCCTTCTCCATGAACTGCTCAAAGGTGTTGAATTTCTGAGCACTAACACTGGCGAGAGAACCCACCAAGTCCCGCAGTTCAGCCATCTGATCATTCTGCACTGGGGCAGCAGGGGCTGTTCCTGGCTGCTGGAAAGGTCGCGGCTGTGATTGAGCAGCGTGCCCCTGCATGGGCTGATAAAGAGGCTGTTGTGGCTGCTGGAATTGCCCCTGTCTGGGCTGATATGGTGGCCGCTGGGAGCCTTGTGGTCCCTAGGGGACTGGTGGTCTGGAATTTGGCCCAGCCCAGGAGAAGTTAGGATGCTGGCGCCACCCCTCATTGTACGTGTTGCTGTAGGGGTCATTGCGCCTGACATTATTGATGAAGTTCACCTGCTCCTGGGGTGTGGTTGATTCCTTCATCGCCTGGCAGTCTTCCACCGTGTGATGGGTGCTTTCGCACCATTGGCAGAGCATCGCCTGCTGCTGCCCGGTCCCTGGAATCATTCCTGAACGATCGATAGCTGAGACCAGCTTCGATACTACCTGCACCAAATCAGAGGGATGGGCTCCCACAGAATGTACACCTCGGCTGGGTGCTCTCCTCGACCTCCTGGCAGTGCCCCAATCATAACCATTCTCCGCCATCTCTTCAAAGAGTTGATTCAGCTATGGCGGGGTTTTAGTCAGCATGTTACCGCCACAAACCGAATCGATCAGCTGCTTGTCCTTCGGGAAGAGGGCGTGATAGAAGGTGCCCACCTTGAACGCATCGTTGAAACCATGATTGGGACACCTGAGAAAGAGGCTGGTGTATCTCTCCCAAGCATCCCTAATGGTCTCATCCTCATCCTGAGAAAAATGTGTAATCTGCTTCTGGAGATCAGCTGTCTTGGATGGAGGATGGTAGCGGGTGAGGAACTTGTCCGCCAGGTTGGCGAACGTGGTGATGGAGCCCGGAGGTCGAGTGTCTAGCCACTCCTTGGCCTGCCCCTCCAGAGTGAATGGGAAGTACCTCAGCTGGATGGCATCTGCTGGTACCCCATTGATCTTGATTCCATCGATGAGCTCGTGGAATCGCCTGAGATGTGATCGAGGGCACTCTCCCTCCTTACCACGGAACACCACTGAACCGCGCAGCATGGTGATCACTGAGGTGCTCACCTCAAAGTTGTTGGCTGGGACATGAGGGTGTTGAATGGCTGACCTCATGTCTGCAGCACTAGCGGTCCAGTAGGATCCCATGGTCTGCTCCTCCGGGATCACATCACGGTTCTCTGGATCAGCCATCTCGCCTTCTTCTTCTTCTAACTGCAGTTGTGATAGCTCCTCCTCCGCAGCCAGTCGTGCCTTTAGAGCCCGCTTGAAGTTCCTGCAAGTTCGTTCAAGCTCCTGGTCTAACGGTAGTAGATCTCCCGACTGGCTACGGGTCATGCACTACCTGCACACAGTCAGCAGAAGCAACCCGTGAAGGCACACAGGTGGAAAAGAAAAATGCAATAAAGAAAAAGCTAGAGTAACAAATTATCACGTTTCCCCAATAACCTAGAGGGGTCCCCGGCAACGGCGCCAAAAACTTGACACGCCAAAACACAACACCAAACTGCGAACAAGTGTAATCGCAGTCCGGGAATGCAGTAACAGGCAAGTTAAATTATCAACCCGGGGTCTAGATCTACTGCTTACTCC
The DNA here is from genome assembly GCA_946122785.1 of Linum tenue. Taxonomy (NCBI): domain Eukaryota; kingdom Viridiplantae; phylum Streptophyta; class Magnoliopsida; order Malpighiales; family Linaceae; genus Linum; species Linum tenue. The sequence continues at coordinate 34,208,232 of CAMGYJ010000008.1, forward strand.
GTGATTCTCTATTATCTAGCAAACTAATTCGAGTGATTGTTGTTAAAAGTAAAAGCAACAAGAAAGCAGTAAATTGTTCGGTTTTCAAAGACAGGAAAGAGTCACTCGGGATTGAGTCCCCCTAATTCCCTAGTTAGGTTCAATTGTAATTCCCTGGGTTGATTTACTGTTGATTAGACTGCGGAAGATCCGACAGTAGCTTGGAATCTCTTAAGCTGACCAAGCCCTCTTAGTCTAACTACCCGACAGACGACTAGTCTTCATCGGGAAAGAAAGCTGAGGCTATGAACACAGAACTCCACTACTGGAATTGAATTCCAGTACAAAGCAGTAAACTGGCTAACTCTCGTATAGCCAATCTCCTACTATCGAATGAAGAGACTCTAACAACCTAATCAGATTCTATCTATCTCTGGTTGCAGCAGAAATTGAGAAAAGCTGATCAGACTCCAATCAATTCAATAAACATGCGTCATTCGATTAAAATCAAACAGTAATATCATCCCAAGTCATTACAATCAAATCCCTAACACAAGGAACTAGGGTTCTTCATACCCAAGTGAGAGAAGGGTTCTACTCCATAGAGAGAAGAGAAAACAAGAATCGGATTAGTCATACTCATAACGATGAGGAAAATCTGCTCCGGGACGATGATTTCCACTCCTATGACAATCTCCAAGCTCGATTCGATGAAATCCAGCTATAAGACAGCTTCTAGGATGTGTTCTTCGCACTTTCTCTCTCTAGGGCTCTGTTTTTGCTCTGAAAACACGATTCTCTCCCTTTTGGCTCGGAATAGGCTCTAAAACCAGGGATTCCCGACTCGCACGGCCAGGGTGCACGGCCGTGCAGATCACCCACTTGGCCGTGCGGCTCCAAAACGCGGCGTATCAATTAGTTCGACCTCAGGCTTCTCACACGGCCAGGGTGCACGGCCATGCGATCTTCAGGGGTTGCCCGTGCGTGGCCTCGGCATAAAGCGCACGGCCATCTTGCTCACGTGCACGGCCGTGCAGTGCCATGGCTTGCCCGTGCAGCTTCCTTGAAACCTCGCCATTCGTCCGATCTTCGTCCAATCGGCCCAGACTCGCTCCTAAGCCTTCATTCACGTACTAGGACCTGAAATATCACAAACAAGCACAACCTAGCATGAAATCGGCCTAAAACACGAGAATCAACACCTCAAATGGTGTAAGAACGAGGGTAAAAACATTTGTAAATGGCGGTCTATCACTTACTCAGGGTATGTCGTACCCTAGATTTTACCCAAGGTACGATAGAAGCCACCATATGTATATTATGTAAGTGGGAATTATTCTACTAGGCATAATCAGAATAAGCATTTTCCTTAACTTAAACCTAATCTTCCTTCCCTCTACTCTACTCTACTCTCCTCATCTCACGTCTCTCCCTCCCTCAAATTCCTTCCATCCCTGAGGAGATCAGACGAGGGAGTCCAGATTGGAGCCCCAAATATTAATGTATTGACCTAGGATACGTTCTAGGTTCAAACATTTAGCGCCCACCGTGGGGCAGTGATTTGGATGTTCGATTCGTTGGATTTTTTAAGGAGGGAAATCTATGCAAACCAATAACCATGAAAGCTCCATCAAAAAGGGAAAAAGGAGCAGCGAAAAAGAAGCATGAGAAGGAAGATTTGGAGAGGCTTGCAATCCGGCGAATGGGTAAACACTAACGACAACAAAAAATTACAGATCTAAGAATTTCTTCCCCAATAGAGGGATACAATATGGAACCCTCATTGCAAGGAAAATAAAAACATAAAAGAGCTCCCAATCACTTAAGTTCTTCTTCGACCTCCAACATAGTCTACGTCTCCAACTTTTCGTCACATTTCTTTGAACTCGACATGCTCGCTAAGTTCGACCTTGCCACCGACGGCTCCGATGATCAAGAAGAAGAAGGAGAATTAGAAATCTCTTCCTCCATCGAGTCCAAGGGATTTCTCTTTTCTCCTCTCAACAACAAGAGGAACAAAAGAAGAAAACAAAAAGAACACTTATCCTTGCTGGCACAACCTGCCATCGTCACTGGTCGCGCTACAAAATTAAAGAGATATAGGGACAAAGATAAAGGACAACTCTTTGTACTCGTCTCCGGAAAACCGAATTATAGTGAAATTGGGGACAAATTGGTTAAATTGTCCTCAAAAGCAAGAAAACATGGATATTAGTTTTTCGGGTTCGTCCCCGAAACAATTGTTTACCGCGGGTTAAGTTTTTGAATTTTTTTTAATTACGAAACTTCACCAATCCTTTCTCCAAACCCACACAACAAAGGGATATATTCTCTTCTCCTTCGTTTCCCTAACCCTACCTACAGTGTGGCCGATATACATATGGCGGCGCCATCTCCGTCTCCGTCTATACCTCTGTGTTGGTATTCTCTAATCTCTAGTTAGCTTCAGATAATTTTCTTAACTTTTTTTTTTTTTATCTTTTTGCTTCCCGCAGGAATCACCATGTAAGGGAATGAAATCAAAGGCTAACGAAGAGAATTGGTACCACGAGAGCGAGCATCTTCCCTTCCGTTTATACAATTCTATTAGATAAAGAATAATTGTGATTACAGTTTTATGGATTTAAGTTCAATTTTCTTTTATCCACCTCTTCATTTATTGATTCAATAGATGTTTGGTAGATTTCGTTGCCTCTTCAATCTAGGTTGCTTCATTGACGGCAGAGAAAAGTAAATTTTGTTTTTAATATAGTGTCTAGAATTGGGTCTCTGTATATCTCTATCAATTTTATATTAGAATTATCAATTTCATTGCTTCTTGTGTATTGTTCAGGACAATTCCCAACGGTGGCAATTGTTTTGTGATAGTGACCTAATGGAATGGAAGGATTACACTAATTCAGGTAATCCTTGAATGCTTGATTCTGGTATGAGGGAATCTGAATGGTTCTTAGTTGTGTTTTTTGTCCTCCAGATTATGCAGTCATGCAGTGAAAGATTTCACCTTAGGTTGCTCTCTTGAAGAAGCCAAGAAGTCCAGTCTTCTTCTTTTCTACCCTGAACTAGTCAATAAGGTTCAGTAATCTTGATTAAAATCTCAAGGTAAATTATCATAACATACTTGTCTGCCAATACAGGTTGGTTTATCTAAGTTGTTAATGTATGATTATGTTTCTATCAAGCTATCTGAATTTTTAGATTATGCCGTAAAATTTTGTAACTTTGTAGTTTCTCTTCTTCTTTTTTCGTTGCAGAAGGATGATCCATACCTTCTGCTATTTGCTTAATTGGATACTAAAGTAATTCGAAGATTGCAGAAGTGTCTTGATATCAAGATTAATAAAGCAAAGAGGTTCAACATTTTTCTAGAGTGAAGTCAAGTAAACTTTGTATTGTTTGGTAGGTGAAGTTGTGTATCCAAGTTATTATGGCAACCCATTGAATGGATATTCTCTTTGCAGAAGTTAAAAAAAAAGTTTGAGACAAGATGTAGATATTATCTTTTATCTCTGTTATCGCAAAGTTTTTTCCCCCTTATGGCCCCTAGTAATTTAGATAACATGTCTGACTCGCAAGTCAAGAGTAAGGGATGATATATTGTCTCCAAAGCATTGTATAATTTGTCGGCACTGATACATAAATTAAAGGACAAGCGTCGTCCCTAGAAGTTAGATAGGTGACAATTTTTCGTCCCCAAAGATGAAGCATATGATTTGTTGACAATCTAAGAGTTACGAAGATGACAAGTCGAGCTTATAAAAAGAAATAGGGACGATATATTATCCCCATATAAGCCCAACACAATCATAAATTGAATATGTGGGATAACAGTTTGTCACTGGAAATGATGTTTAGGGGACGACTTATTGTCCTTGTACTTATAGCTATAGGGACGACATGTGGTCTTTCATGGAAACAAATGAGACGGCGATTTGCGAGTATTGGGAACGACTGTCGTCCCTAGTAATGGGGACGACCTAGATTTTTGTCGTCCCCAAAAGAATAGAGGACAAGAGTATAGGGGACCACACGTTAGGGACGACTTAGTCGTCCCCAAAAGCTATAGGGACGATTTTTCCTATTTTCGGAGACGACTTTTGTCGTCCCCAAACCCCCTCTTTTTTGTAGTGTCGGTGGTCACCGCCCCAATTGCTCATCCCCGCCAATGCATGCTACAGTCCTGATCACTTCTGACTTTGGACCAAGACTGACCTACGCATTTGAAATACTAAATAAAAATAAGCACTGATTATATGGTAAATTAATTGGTAATGGTATTGTCTTCTCTCGAAGTTTTTGCAGCACTATAGGGTGTTGTTAGGAAGTTGGCGATTAATAAAAATGACATATAATTAGAAAAAATAAGAATGATTAAGGAGATTTTTCCAATAATAGCACGTTTAATTTTTTTTTTACAAAACTAGCACTTAGCCGAAAAAAATTACACTAATAGCACCATTTTTAATAGACCGCACCTTAGGGGTGCGTTCCATGCCACGTCAGCACGCGAACCGCACTAGGAAGGTGCGGTGTGCTTTCTTTGCGGAACTGTCTTCAAGACCGTTGGATGGAGGAGCGATCGGACGGTGGACCGCGCGCCAGCAAAGCAATCCGCACCATGGATCGGGGACCGCAGCTGCAAGGCGCGGTCACCGCCTCGTGACTCGCAAACCGCCTCGGCAAGCTGCGGTTTTGACTGGGGCAAAATTACCTGACCGCCCCTGGGGGGTGCGGTCTGATGGGTATAAATACCCCCTCCCCCCCCTCTCATTTTTTCACACCACATCCATTCTCCACTCTCTCTCTCTAGAATTAGCTCTCTAACCCCTCCCCTCGCAAAAGTCTAGGAAATAGTGGTCTGTTGGTTGCAGCTAAGTCCGATCTGCCATCAGAAAACATTTCTTAGGTTTTTTCCTCAAAACCCGCCGAGCCGAATCTCTGTCAGAATTTTGGTTTTTTCCTCAAAACCCACCGAGCCGAGCCGAATCTCTGTCCGAATTTCCGGAAAAACTAGTCGATTGGTGGCAAGGAGACGGAGTTTATGTTGATGAATTTCTACCGGTACATACTCATTATTCTGGTTTAATTTTTGTCGTTGTTATAAGCTTTTTAATTAATCTATGTACTAACCTTGTTGTTATTTTCTCGTAGGTTGGGGACGACGTGGATATATACAACCAACGGTATTATCTCGAGCAAGGACCGTTGGATCCATAGGCTCTGACCTTGAGGGGGAAGGAAACAAGTCTTTTGCTTGGAGGGCTTGAGCCTCCTTATATAGAGGTTTAGGGCCTCCTTGAGTGGGCTTGTGCCTAAAGTTTGACATGGTAGTTTGTCGTATTATGCAGATTAATCCATATATCCCCACAGAAATGCTCATCTCTAGCTAGCAGTAGAGGTCCCTTGATGGGTTCTGGCCTCCTGACCATTAAGTAGACTACCATGTTGATTACTATCTGCAGTGGTGGAGCCTGAAATCTCAAAAAGGGGGGCTGACGTGAACTGAGGGGTTCAAAATGAGTTTATGAAAAATATTAGAGATTTTGATTGATGAAGAAGGAAGTCGACCAAGGCAGAAAGATGACAAAATACCATAGAAACAGAGTGTTGTTTCTAGTCAATCGTCTAACTTTAAAATACAACTTGTGCTCAAAAGAAGCTAGGCCCAAAAATTTTAAGCACGAAGAATCATTGATTAAAAACACAACACTTGATTTTTTAAAGACACGAGCTGAAGACTTATTTGAGAGGGTCAAGTGAAGACAAAGCCCAGTAGAACTGGTAATCTTCCTCCAGAGCTCTCTATCAAAGGAAAATAGAAAAAGATTGAGAACCAGCAAAAAGATGAAAACAGAGGAACAAAACGGACTAAAAATGAAAGGAGAACATCAAGATTTTTAACAAGGTTCCCCAATCTACAGGTCACACCTCATCAAGGAAATAACACCTGTTATTTTTTGTGAGACTCCTTTATTTTATTTAGTTTAGAACTATCAAGCGAAAACGAAAAAAAGAACAAAGAATGAAGAAACACCACCCGAAATTACAATCCGATATGTCTGAAACCTCAACAATTTATAACATCTTCCCCCCCTAAATTGTTGAAATCCTTGTAACCTAAAGACAAACCCTCAATCGCTCACTTTCAATGCTACAATTGTCGTTCTTAACAAAAGCTCTGGAAAAATCTAGTATATAAAGGGTCTTCAAAATATTCGTTGCTAACATTCTGCCCGTGATGGATCGTCTAGTGTTGTCTGCAAATTTTCAAGGTTGCATCGTTTGCTGAGACTTTCCGTAAGTGACGACTGCTTGATTTGGATGAGACTTAGCAAAAGAGGGTCAATTGACAACCCTCTCATTTCATACACCAATCTTCACCTAAATGAGCAATTATTGATTGTCGATTGTCTTTTATCCTGAAAAAACAAGAGCTTACCACAAGTGATGCAACATAAACTATTCAAAAAAGAGAAGCCATGGAGACAAGACAAATTAAGAACTAAAAAGTGCAAATATAGCTCCAATCGTTCAACAACAATTAAGAAAAACTAGCAGAGTCAACCAAAAGCCTAAAAAAATCCGATTTGCAAAATAATAAACATTTTCAAGCAAAACACCAAAAGATAGTGTGAAACATAAGGCACTGGAATCAAGCAAGGTCTTCTTCGTCAGAACTCATATCTCCATCAGTTCCACACAACACCATCATTCCTTAAGGAAACAAATCATGAGTAGGAACATTATCTTTAGGAGCAGGATCTTTTGGTTTCACCTCATCCTCTTCTGAATATGATACAATGTTGATATCATCATGAGTAACATGGTTAGCAGCAACCTTGAGCACAACAGCAGGGATATCTCTTTCCCTCTCCCCCAATCTCAATCTCGAGGTCATCTAAGATCTAATCAATAAGCATGAAATGGGATGGAGATAGTGTGAAAGGGAGATAAATCGAACTATAGGCGGGAGAACAAGGCGGGAGACTCAGGTAAGAACAAATGAAAAGCATGTAGCTTAGGTAATAGATTAGTGAGAGGGAGATATATGACAGGACCAAGGTGTTGACTCGTGTAGTCTAACAGTCGCCCTAGGTCACGAACGGGGATAGCAAGGAGATGGCTATAGAACAAGATAGTGGAAGCCTTAGAATGAAGACCAATAGAACAAAGATTGAAGTAAAAATACTCGACGAGGGAAGGACACAAGATAGAGAAGAGGGGTTTGAGCAAAAAATCTCAACCAAGGTTTTGAATGGAATCGCAATGTCAAGAGAAAAATTAGGAAATTCTTTAAAACAAGCAATGATAGTGGAAGTAAGAAGACATTGTTCAAAATATTGGAGATGACTATAATGGTTGACAAGTATCCAGTTGAAGAGAAGGGCGTCGGTAAAAGATTGTGCAAAAACAAAATTTATAGCTAAGACAAAGAGAGGATATAAGAGAAAGAAAAAGGGAGAGGCGAGGAGAAAAGGAAGGAAGGAAGGAAGAAAGAAGAGAATATAAAAAAGAACCGGAGGGAAAAATCAAAAAGGAAGATGAATAGACAAGGCAAGACAATAAGACACCATAACTCACAGAATCAATCAGGCAAGCCGGAAAAGGAAAGCAAGAAATAAATGAAAAAAAAGGAAGAAAAAAAAGGAGGTATTATGAGTCAGGAAAAATTCTCCAGTCTTAAGTGACCTTAGACCAACGTGGTAACAGAGAAAAGTGAATTGGTCTAAGGGCATAGACTATGTAACCAAATCACCAAGCTGAAATTCGGTAGGTATATTGTAACACCCTACCCTATACTTTTTGCCTAATCATATTGTTCATACAATTGCAGCGGAAATAATCTCGGGTGTTACATTAATTATCAAAATTTACCCAAATAAAATTTCGACATGAATTACTCGCGTAATGGGCTAACCGTTCTTGCAACTAGACCTGCAAAATAATTCATCCAAATCCGTGCATTCAATGACTAACATATATACTCACAACCATATACATTGGCTTCCACAGCCATAGTCACAGTTTACATACTCCACATCTGCATACCATACTTATACATGCCATAATCATCACTACATACACCACCACACACATATACACATATAATCAACTTTCCACACCTGTGGATATCTCACACTACATCAGGAGCTAGTATGCACATGAAAAACGTTCTCAAAACATTTTTACAAAAAGGTGTGGATCACTGGCCAAAATCCCGAGTAGTAGTCCAAGCACAGAATAGTTGAAGACCATACCTCATCTTGCCTTCAACTCTTGCTCAGCTCCCACCTATACAACTATCTACTGCTGCTGATGACGATGATCTGCTTACACATGGCATAAGCAAAGAAAAAGGATAAAGAGGGTCAGCTCATAGCTGAGTGAGATAATCATAGCATCGTGAGTTCATAACAGAGCATACCCCTACCATACATCTAGCAAATAAGCCCAAGCACTAGGATCAGACCTCAGCCATCCGACATCCCAATAGGCAAAAGACTCAACCACATGCATATGCATCTTATCATTTTACTTATAGGCGCCTGGCTACTCCCATGCTAATTACTCTCCCGGGAATACGGACCAAACATCTCGTGGATGTGGTCATATCGGACCCACCACTGCCGGTGTAGTCATATCGGACTTGACACCACTATGGGTGTGGTCATATCGGATTCAACACCACTCTGGGTGTGGTCATATCTCATGATGAATCAACGGTCAACACCACATCAGGGGTGTGACATAACATATCATAACGGAGTAATAGCATGGGGAGCCCTAATTACTATGTAGTTGACCGTGAGACCACAACACTCATATTTGGTATCCTTATTCATGATTCATATCTCATCTTGCTTACTCATAATTCATTACTTGCACATGTACTTGACCTGGCCATAATTGGCTCAACATAGGTAAACCAGGAGTCGTATAATTGCACTTCCTCGGGATGAACCCTCATGCAAGTCATCCTCCTTAAACATCATAATATCACCATGGGATATATATTTCCCCACTTGTACATCCAAATACATCAATCATGAAAAACCATACCCAATCACCTCCTCGAACCATCATAAGGCATATCAACAGTCAAGCCCACAATTTGCAACATATACACAATCATCAGCATTAACCAGGTCCATATTGATTAGGGCAAGTCAATAATATCATACAGCAGTCCAGGGTTCATCATATAGCACAAAAGTTCATACACCCCTAATCATGTCATTCTAGTTCACCTAGGTCAATTCTAAGCATCAATATAATTATCGTGATACGACAAACCCGGTATGCCGTGCTAATCCCTCACCAGTTCTGGTCGTTTCAAACACCGGTTCTAGCCTCCCGTACTAAAACGTCAATTTCACCAACGAACCCCGAATTAAAATCCGAGACCGTTCTAATATCCCCTGCAGTATCGCCGTCAATATTCGTTATAGGCTCCGGGTCAAATTCTTGATAAAAATACATCAAACCCTGGCCGGAGCTAAATTCAGCGGTTTGGACCCCGACCTAAATAATAGCCGAAATTCAGGGATTAGAACTAGAGGATTGATTACCTCGATGCAGGAAGCTCGTATATGAAATTTGGGCTCAATCCGGCTTCCGGATACTCCGAAACCCTAATTTGGCTTATCGGGAATTCAAGAAATTCCTGAACCAAAAACTCGTTTTAAAGCTCTAAATCGATAAATCACGATGAATAGATGAATTAGGCTTTACTTACGGGATTTTTGGATCACTTATGCTCAAGAATTGAGCTTTGGAAATTCCCTGTCGAGCTCCCCTGCTCGCTCTGCTTTCGGTTTCTCTCGGCCCAATTTGATGCAACAGAGAAGATGATGAAAGAAAAATGGACGGGGGATTATATATATGCGGCCCCGACCGCTTAATATATATATATATATATATATATATATATATATATGTATGGTTCAGGCTAGCATACACCTAGCGTACGCTATACGCCTGTGTTCACACTTGTTAATATTTTAATTAATTATAAAAAAATATTTGATAATAATTACAATTACAAAAACACCTATTAATTTATATTTCAATACTATTTAGTCCCCACAAAAAATTTTACCGTATTTATGCTTGAATCAATCATGTAAGATTTCAATATAACAATAATAGTACCTTCTTTCTTCTTATCATCATTTACAACACCCAAATTTCTTAACAAATATAGTACCTTAATATATTAGATGCTTTCGTTCAGCTCTCAATCAAACTTGTCCTTAGTATCCTCATCTTCTTCATTCGACTTGTCAAGAACCACTTTGATGGTCTCACCTGTACTTGGGATGTATCCAAATGCTTTGCATATAAGAATCAGTATGACATGCATTTTGATGTTTAGATTCTCATATTGGCAGAGAATAGCCAAATTAACTTCATCTTTATCCTTAACGTTCAACAAGTACTGTCCCCCATCTGAATACATCACTTAACACATAACCACTTCATTCCTTCTTAAATAGCTAGCAAGACAGTTACATCGGAGGCTGCAATATTCGTTATATGGTTGATGTTCACAAGAGGATTGGGAATTACAAAAGAAGGGATGGGATTTCAGATTAGCAGCAGCAAAAAGTAATACAGAATCATCTCTATTTCCCCATTACTAACAATACGCAGAACAAAAGAGAATCAAAAGCAGCAGATCCGTGTCGAAAATCATTATGAAGTTGTAACTATATTAGAAACGAGAATGGGGAAAAGCAAGGTTTAGCGGACTTAAAACCCAGAGGAATAAATAAAATTCAGGGATTGCGATGGGGGACTGAAATAGGGGCTTCATCTTCCTCGCCACAGAACTCTCTGAACAACACTAGAGATGCTCGGGATCCACAAAAACCCTCCTCGACCAGACGGCAACAGGAATTGAATTGGAGTTCCAGCTTTCTCTGAATGGCTGGAGGTCTTCAAGATAAGACCAAAAATTGTACATCTCAAGTCTACGAACTAAAGAGACATCAAGATTAGGGATTCCCGTCATTATCGGGTCGAAACCAATGCCGGAAGGAGGGAATTCCAATTCCCGATTGATATCCCTATTTTCATCAAGAACGTTCACCTCGACGCAAAGAGCAGCGGCATGGAGTCGCGTTGCATGCCAGTGCCCGTGACTCCATCATAGACCAGCCAAATCAAAACTTAAAAGAACATTGATGATACAGATGGAACTTAATCATACTTAATTGGACTTCAATTCTGCATACAAAGTTCGGGGGGGGGGGTTTAAATTCCCAATTTCAAGAAGGCACTATAATTAATATAATGAATATTAAGATGATAATTTAAATCTAATGAATGGTATAAAATGTAATGGGTGTATATTGTATAGAAACATAAATTGATGGATGTGATTGCAATTATATTTGCAATTAATAATTAATTCAATTACAATTTAATTAAAAATTAATTTATAAGTGTGAACGCAGGCGTATAGCGTACGCCGGGTGTATGCTAGCCTTTGCCATATATGTGTATATATATATATATATATATATATATATATATAATTAATACGTATACTTATCCGATCGATCGATAATCCGATTTTCGTCGAAATACTATCAAAACGTTCGATTTTAAATCGCGAACTTTCTAGCAATCGAAATATGGGTTTGCCGGAACAGGATGTTACAATTCTCCCCTCCTTAAAAGATTTCGACCCCGAAATCTACCCTTGAGTTGTACCCTTAGTCTGCTTACTTACCCTTGACATGGTCTATCGTAAATAAACCATTATCTAACTCTTAGGTTAGGTGATTCATAACATAGAAGGTAACACATAACAGCTCAAGTTCCCAATATAAGGTTTCAAAAACCTATATTGGGTTATCACAACATAAGCACATCAACAAGTTCAAAAGCATAATTCACTAAACCAAGTTATTAACCTGCAAGGTAGGTTGCCACTAACACACGGTTATATCAACCTACAAAATGGTTACCACAACATTATCAATATTCATATCTCTATTCAAATATCTACCATCACAACTCATCATGTTAGCACAGCCTAAACCCAACTGCATTGCATAGCTAGCCACCATGCTTCTCGATTGGTTAGTAGTGACACCGGAAACTACTTCTGTGCAAACTACAAGGAAACATTGGCCTTAGTTTGATCCACACTCCATTAAAACTTTCTCCAAAATAATAACTTGTAAAACAAGATAAGAACTCCACATATTTTCAAAAATCTCTTAAACCATAAAATTTTCAAGATTACTTCAAATACTCAAAATCATGTTTGACCATATGCAACTGACTATGCAACACATCATCACCTTTGGTCCAAATCCTGGAAAGTTTAGTGCAAGTACGGGTATGGAGTACTCCCTCCCCTTTCAAGGGTGATCAGTCCTCAAGAGTGAAAGTAACATACCCATAATGCAGAAAACAAACCAGCTCTGATACCAAACTGTAACACCCTACCCTATACTTTTTGCCTAATCATATTGTTCATACAATTGCAGCGGAAATAATCTCGGGTGTTACATTAATTATCAAAATTTACCCAAATAAAATTTCGACATGAATTACTCGCGTAATGGGCTAACCGTTCTTGCAACTAAACCTGCAAAATAATTCATCCAAATCCGTGCATTCAATGACTAACATATATACTCACAACCATATACATTGGCTTCCACAGCCATAGTCACAGTTTACATACTCCACATCTGCATACCATACTTATACATGCCATAATCATCACTACATACACCACCACACACATATACACATATAATCAACTTTCCACACCTGTGGATATCTCACACTACATCAGGAGCTAGTATGCACATGAAAAACGTTCTCAAAACATTTTTACAAAAAGGTGTGGATCACTGGCCAAAATCCCGAGTAGTAGTCCAAGCACAGAATAGTTGAAGACCATACCTCATCTTGCCTTCAACTCTTGCTCAGCTCCCACCTATACAACTATCTACTGCTGCTGATGACGATGATCTGCTTACACATGGCATAAGCAAAGAAAAAGGATAAAGAGGGTCAGCTCATAGCTGAGTGAGATAATCATAGCATCGTGAGTTCATAACAGAGCATACCCCTACCATACATCTAGCAAATAAGCCCAAGCACTAGGATCAGACCTCAGCCATCCGACATCCCAATAGGCAAAAGACTCAACCACATGCATATGCATCTTATCATTTTACTTATAGGCGCCTGACTACTCCCATGCTAATTACTCTCCCGGGAATACGGACCAAACATCTCGTGGATGTGGTCATATCGGACCCACCACTGCCGGTGTAGTCATATCGGACCTGACACCACTATGGGTGTGGTCATATCGGATTCAACACCACTCTGGGTGTGGTCATATCTCATGATGAATCAACGGACAACACCACATCAGGGGTGTGACATAACATATCATAACGGAGTAATAGCATGGGGAGCCCTAATTACTATGTAGTTGACCGTGAGACCACAACACTCATATTTGGTATCCTTATTCATGATTCATATCTCATCTTGCTTACTCATAATTCATTACTTGCACATGTACTTGACCTGGCCATAATTGGCTCAACATAGGTAAACCAGGAGTCGTATAATTGCACTTCCTCGGGATGAACCCTCATGCAAGTCATCCTCCTTAAACATCATAATATCACCATGGGATATATATTTCCCCACTTGTACATCCAAATACATCAATCATGAAAAACCATACCCAATCACCTCCTCGAACCATCATAAGGCATATCAACAGTCAAGCCCACAATTTGCAACATATACACAATCATCAGCATAAACCAGGTCCATATTGATTAGGGCAAGTCAATAATATCATACAGCAGTCCAGGGTTCATCATATAGCACAAAAGTTCATACACCCCTAATCATGTCATTCTAGTTCACCTAGGTCAATTCTAAGCATCAATATAATTATCGTGATACGACAAACCCGGTATGCCGTGCTAATCCCTCACCAGTTCTGGTCGTTTCAAACACCGGTTCTAGCCTCCCGTACTAAAACGTCAATTTCACCAACGAACCCCGAATTAAAATTCGAGACCGTTCTAATATCCCCTGCAGTATCGCCGTCAATATTCGTTATAGGCTCCGGGTCAAATTCTTGATAAAAATACATCAAACCCTGGCCGGAGCTAAATTCAGCGGTTTGGACCCCGACCTAAATAATAGCCGAAATTCAGGGATTAGAACTAGAGGATTGATTACCTCGATGCAGGAAGCTCGTATATGAAATTTGGGCTCAATCCGGCTTCCGGATACTCCGAAACCCTAATTTGGCTTATCGGGAATTCAAGAAATTCCTGAACCAAAAACTCGTTTTAAAGCTCTAAATCGATAAATCACGATGAATAGATGAATTAGGCTTTACTTACGGGATTTTTTGGATCACTTATGCTCAAGAATTGAGCTTTGGAAATTCCCTGTCGAGCTCCCCTGCTCGCTCTGCTTTCGGTTTCTCTCGGCCCAATTTGATGCAACAGAGAAGATGATGAAAGAAAAATGGACGGGGGATTATATATATGCGGATATATATATATATATATATATATATATATATATATATATATTATATAGGGGAGTTCTACGGTACCCTGGGTGAAATCAAGGGTACCGCATACCTTGAGTAAGAAAACGTTATTCATAACTTGAATTGACTGATCTTTCGGACATGATACTACACTCTAACCCTTAAAGATCAAAATCTAGGTCTTAATTCTCTAAATCTTATACCACAAGATCAATTTAATTAGAAACAATAATCGACGGTTATGATTCGTCCAAATATAGGCAAAAAAATCAATTCACCATCTTAGCGTTTATAGTTTATGATTTAGATCATTAGGACCTAAGGTTCACTCATTAAGGGTTAGGACATAGTATCATGCCCAAAAATCCTGCTAATTCGAGGTCTAGATAGCGTTTTCATACTCAAGGTATACGGTACCCCGGATTTCACCCGGGGTACAGTAGAAGGCACCTATATATATATATATATATAATTAATACGTATACTTATCCGATCGATCGATAATCCGATTTTCGTCGAAATACTATCAAAACGTTCGATTTTAAATCGCGAACTTTCTAGCAATCGAAATATGGGTTTGCCGGAACGGGATGTTACATATATGAAGCAATGCAAGAGTGTGAGAATTAACGAGATCATGCATGAAATGATACTTAATTTCTATATGCTTTGTATGTGTATGCTGAGTTGGGTTTTTGGTCATGCGAATGGTGCTAGTGCTATCACAAAATAGAGCAATGCATGTTATGTTCAGGTCCTAATCAGTGAGTTAATTCTTTAACTAAACTAGTTGAGTGCTACAACTTCCAGCAACAATATATTTAGCCTCGGCTTAGAGAGTAGGGGTGGACATCAATTCGGTTTGGTCAAAATAGAACCTAAATGAAGCATACCGAGTTCCTGATTTACTCCAAACCTCAAAGCTGAAATCGAACCAAAATATAATACGATCCAGTTTGGATGAACCGAGTTATATTCCGGTTAAGTTTGGTTTCACATGAAAAACCAAAATAGGAAGAGGGACAAATAGAGGAGGCAATAACGGGAGAGATAGAAAGTTAATTCCGCATTCATTTCAACTTTCAATCCCCACCTCCCTTCCCTTCTCATTCGTCAGTCTTTACCAATTACCAACTCATTTCTTCCATCTCTTTCTTTTTCCCACTTCTTTTCTAGAAACATAATCAATAGAGAGAGAGAATCAACAGTACATGAAGATTGGAGGCGGCTTCTCTAGCACCGATTTACCTTGCCTCGCCTCGCCTCTACCAACCCGATCTCCTCCCTAGCATTGATGACGACAACGGTTGGATTTGTCAATCCCCCAAACTTCGACAGCGATGACTATATTTTTCAACCTCCCAAGCTTCGATGGTGGCGACGACTGAATTTGTCAATCTCCCATGCTTCGAAGACGGCGATGTCAATCTCTCCAGCTTTGATGACGGCGACGACTGGATTTGTCAACATCTAGCATCGATGGAAATTGAGATATGGGTGGTCAATGCCTTCTCCCCGTCACCGATCCAGCCTAGTTTTCTGCGTGTTATGCGAAATGAGATAGGTATAGGGGGATATGGGTGGTAGTGGGAGGTTAGTGGCGAGAGAGAATGGGCTTAGGGTGTTCACTTTGTGGGGAAATTAAGATCCGGGAGGTGATTGCTTTGGGCTTTGGGGGTCTAGGCTGGGGAGTGTACTAGGCCCAGATAGCATTGAGCTCATATTTTGGTTGGTCGGTTTTGAAATTCGAAAAATTGGTTCTATCACGAGAACCCTAGTTTCCGAATTAGTAAGATTTCTATTCCAAATTCCTAACCGAATAAGAATATTTTGGTTTCGGTTCAGTTTAAATCGGTTTCGGATTTACCTAACCAGATGCCCAACCCTAATAGAGAGGGCAACAACCCCTGTTTCTTACAAAACTAGAAGATAAGGCAAATACCAAAGAATTGTCACGTGCCGGTAGTAATTTTCTAGTTTGTCAGACTATCGGTAAAATTGGAATCTCTATATCCAGATAAATAAAAAGTATCTTTTTTAGGGTACCAAATACCAACATCTACTAATCATTTTAAGTATCGAAAATCCGTTTCACATCAGGCATGTGACTTTCTTTGGGATATGATTGAAAAAGAGCACAAAGACAGACACTATATTGAATATTCGGTGTACTAGCAGTTAAATACAAAAAGGACCCAATCATGAAATGATATTTCTTTTCATTGACAACGATGCCATGGTCGTGTCTATCAATCTTTGAATTCAGAGCCATAGGAGTGGGACTGGAATTCAGAGAAGTCCTATAAAATTTCTTGAGCATTGAGTGAACATACATGGATTAATTTATAAAAGTGCCATAATTAGTTTGTTTAATCTCCAATGCAAGAAAAAATTGGAGTTCACCCAGCATGCTCCTTTCATAGACATATTTCATTGACTCATAGATATGAGAGCATAGGTCAACATTTATAGATCCAAAGACGATATCATCAACATATACTTTAATGACCAAAATATCTTTTTGATTCAGTTGAATGAATAGCGTCTTATCAACAAATCCCTGAATAAAATGATTTTCTTTAAGAAAAGTAGTAAGCCGCTCAAACCATGCCCCTGGGGCTTGTTTAAGTCCATAAAGGGTATTCTTTAACTTGTAGACATGATTAGGATATCGATAATCAATAAAAAAACTGACAACTGAGCAACCTACACATATTCAGAAATGACCCTGTTTAAAAAAATGCTTTTAACATCCATTTGGTATAAGGGAAAATTCAAATAACAAGCAAAAACTCAATAACCGAATGGATTCAATTCTAGCTATAGAGGCAAATGTTTCATCGTAGTCAATGCCCTCCTCTTGACAGTATCCTTAGGCAACAAGACGAGCGTTATTTCTAATAAATAATAGAATTTTTCCAGAAATACCACTGTTAAAAAAATATATATATACCACCCAACCCGGAAAAATTCCAAAAATACCACCATTGATTAAAAACCATCGCATGGGGAAGCGGTTTGTGGGAGAACCACATCGTTAGGTGGCGGTTTAAAATTATTTGGCCAAACTGCCTAGTGGCTGACCTAGAACAGACCGCTTGTTGAAGGAGCAGTTCTACGTCGATAGTAGTCCCCATTCACCCGATAGTCGACATGTCGGCATGCAGGGGTTGCAGACGTGGGGTTGCATGTCTGGTAAAAACCGCTGGGGGAGGGGCGGTTTTCACTTGACATTTTGCGTTTGTCTATAAAAGTCAGCCCCGTAAATCTCAGCACTTCACCACTCTTCCTATTCTTCTTTAATTTTCTATTTTGCTATTTGTGTTTTGAGTTTTAGCAATTAACATTACTTTGTAAGTTTGTTTTGTGTTACTTTTTATTGTAAGTTTGTTTTCCGATTAATGCTGAAAAATTTTATGGTATTAATTTAATTACTGTTTTATTGCAGATAGCATTCCAAAAGTTCACGCTTGGGTTATGGTGGAATGGTTATACGGAAGAGACTAAAAAGGGGGTATGTTACGTCAGTGGTAATTTTTAGAAAGTGAAGGTCGCTATGAGACTGAACCTTGAAGAGCTCTGTCAAATGTGTACTGAGGTTACTTGCATGGATGACACGAGAAGAGTTGATTGTATGGTGTATCGATATCCAAACTGACAACGCAGGTCATTGTGGCATGAGGAATTCCTCATAACCACTCAGCTGGATGTTGATGCCATGGTCGAATTTTTGATCGCCAACAACATTTCCAAAGCAGAGATGTTTGTTACACCGAGGCGGGTCGAAGGCAGTGGAGGGCCATTATGGAGATGGCCAAACGTCTGGTATCCACGGTGGAGGTGGATTATACGAAGATCATCCCTACCAAGGTTACCATGATCCTCATTTCTACCATGAGTACTAAGAAGGAGGTGGAAATCATCATCAATCCTTCCCATCATATGAAGAAGAAGCCTAAGGGTACCATGACAACCAACAAGAAGGCTACCAGTACCAACCCAAGTACAACTTCCATGCAGGCAGCGGTAGTTATCACAACTACCATTACGGAGCTGATGAAGGTGCCTTTCATGATCTGATCAGATGGAAGATGTCCTACCAGGTACAATTAGTGACCCTGAGGATAAAGAAGAGGAAGGCAATGTTAGTGCAGACAAGCTTCGACATTCTTGAAGGTGCTGATGATTCAGGCCCAGATTCAGATTCAGATTCAGACTCAGATGATGATGATGTGTCTCGTGATCGTGTGCCTATCCCGTACTACAATCACATTCCAAATGAAAATTGGTATTTTGATGCAAACATGGGAGACGCCAGAGGTGCCAGTATGGGGTCCACTCATTGGGTTTACGTAGGGCCAACAATTTGGTACGAAAAAGGAGGTGCGACACTCTGTTGACACTAAAGCAATGACTATGAGTTTTCAATGGCGCACAACTCATTCCGATACAAAGAGGCTCATAGTTAGATGCCAAAATCAACACGAGGGATACAAAGCTAGGGTCCGGGCCATCAAGGCCAAGAGAGTCGGGCATTGGGTAATATCTCGTGCAATGAACACTCACACATGTGTGTGATCCCATAACATCCCAAGGCCATCGACAGTTGAAATCCAGGGTGGTTGTCGCGGCTATCAAGCCTCTAATTGAGCAACAACCTGACATGAAGGTGAAAAGCCATCATCAACCGACATTTCTAGTCGTTATGGATATATTATTAACTATAAGAAGGCGTGGCATGGAAATCAGAAAGCAATAGCCTCTATGTTTGGTGACTGAGAAGAATCATATACATTCCTTTCTGTATTGATTTGGCATTAGAGGCGTCTGACCCTGAAACTGTTTTCTATCCTTGCTACCAAGATGAAGAAATCCAGCCGCCGGAGCCCGGTAACAAACATAATTTCAAATGTCTTTTCTTGTCATTCAAGCAATCTATTGATGGTTTTCCCTTCTGTGTCTCTATTATGCAAGTTGATGGAACATTCCTTACCAGCAAGTACAAGGGAACTCTACTCGGAGCGGGGGTCGTAGTGAGTACTTTGTGATGTACCTTCCCGGCACAAACGCATTTGAGGTTCATCTATAATATTATTCAACATGCTCTTCAGCCTATTAGCTATTACTTTAGACATAATTTTTTTGATTACGTTGCATAGGCTAATATGTCTGAAGTCCAGGGGAGTCTCCGACTTTTTTTTCTTAGGGATCAGAGTTAT
Source organism: Linum tenue (assembly GCA_946122785.1). Lineage (NCBI taxonomy): Eukaryota > Viridiplantae > Streptophyta > Magnoliopsida > Malpighiales > Linaceae > Linum > Linum tenue. The sequence continues at coordinate 34,227,990 of CAMGYJ010000008.1, forward strand.
TTGGGTGTGGTTTAGTTGTTGGGGGAACTCATCACATGCTAAATAACCCTGAATTTCTACTTTGACAGCTGGCTCCACACTACTCTAGTTTTTTTGGAAAAACCTGTTTGACATTCCATCAACCCCCGAGGCTTTATTTGGCCCCATCTGTTTTAGGGCTAGCCAAATATCCTTGTCTGTGTAGGGTCTTAGCAATTCTTGGTTCATTTTTGTCGTTACCTTAGGTTCCACTGCTGAGAGAATTTCACTGTGGGGTGGTCGACATCTTGCTTTGAACAAATTCTGCATATATTGTCTCAAGCAGGTAGTGACTTCTGTTTTCCCATGAAAGTCTGGCCAGACTCCTTCTGTAATCTCCTCATGGTATTCCTCCTCCTTTCAGATGCTTTTCTATGAAAATATCTTGTATTGCAATCACCCTTCTTTAGCTAGTCGGCCCAGGAACGTTGTTTCCATTACATATCCTCTTGTAGGATAATATCATACAGTTCTCTTTCCAGCACTCTTCTCTGAGCCTATATCGCCTCAGTTTTCTTTCTTTTTTCTAGCGTACGAATGGCTTTTTTAGCCCTTTTGCACCTTTTTTACGGAGCCAAACGCAGATTGACTCCAGCTTGTCAATTTGTTCTCGCAATTTTTTATTCGAACGATGATCCCTAAACTTGGATGCGCCAGCCACTCATCTCGAATCACTTTTTCACAATCTTCATATTTCCCCAGTAGGATATCTCCCCTCACAAATGAAAATGGTAAATAAAAGAAGTTAGAGTAGTTATGACTAAAATCAGTTATCATGCGCAACGATTTGGTTTTGATTTGCTAGCGAGTGTTATTTTGTATATTGGAGGAGCCACGATGAATCTAGGGTATACTACCTCAACAGTCCGGTAAATATGTAAGAAATTTATAAAATAAAATAGTTGATAAGACTTTAGCCCTTCTTATCAATGAAAATGATTCAAGTTTCTCAAATTTTATCTTTTTTACTCCAATCATTCAGATTTCTGACTCCACCACTAATTTTTTTCATAGTTGGGGCGATAAACCAAACAAGTTCTACTAATGGTTTCTCGTATGAATGCAAATGAGTCGAGCGACTCGACGTTTGATGTAGGAAAATTTTGTTTGACATTCAAATCGTTTGCTAACCAATAGTGATTAAGCTAACGAGGCTCACGAGCCGACTTGATTCAGTGGTTATTGAACTCAACTCGTGAGCTAGTTCGACAGTGGGAATAGGGAGCAAGCTCAACTAGTGCCTGATGAGCAAATCAGTCTATAACTTGTGAGTTCAATTATTAATAATTCATAGGTTTGCTAGATATAAATCTTACATAATATAATGAGATTACCTCGAGCCGAGCTCGTGAGTTGATTGATGTGTGAAATTCGAGTAGAGCTCGTGGCTCATTAATAAGCCAAGTTCGAGTCAAACTCAAACTGAGTTGTAGCCAAGATCTTAATCAATAAGTTGCCACGATGTCGCCTATTTTATTGACAGGCTGACCCATAATTAAATCAAGTTCAACTCAACTCAACTTATTTGAATTCATAGATTTGTCGCCTGTCGCAACCGTCCCTCAGGGGGTCGAAGTCGTCGCGTTGGGAGTCGCCATCGATTTTATTTGGAGTGGATCGAACACTCTTCGAATCGTCTCTAACCTTAGGGTCAGAACCGATATATGGTCTGCGGTTAAGAGATTCGGATTCGGGAGTATAGTTACGTGTGGGGAGGTTGAGCACACCCCCACAACGCCCTAAGTTGGTACTACTTAAGTTGATAAGTTTTATGTGTGTTGGGTGTTATTTTGGTAATTATTGTGTATCTTAAAATCCCACTGGATCATTAATATATTACTTATGGCTTAACTAATACGTCATCGGACGTTTAGTTCATGATTAGATATTTTAGATATTTTTAGGGCCTTACGGGACCACTAAATAAATTAAATCGTATTAATTGTAATTTAATTATACGTCCACTGACGTGAAATTAAAAGATGAAGTTAATTGGTTAGTTGGACGCGAACCTTATCGGTTGCCTACGTACCCGTTAGATGGGATCAAAGTCCACGTAGTTCGTTATATGACTTTGATAATTTAAAATGTAATTTTTACCACGTTCCACCGATCGTGGTTCTTGTATTGAATTTTTATGTTAATGAGATTTAAGTTGATTTATTATGAAGTTATGAAAAGAGGACACGAGGATTTTAGCTATTAAGAAGTATTTTGATGTATTAGAAAAGAAGCATGATAAACTTAATTCGCATTCAATATTTCGTATTAAGGATTTTAAACAAATAAAACTAAACGGGATAATTACATTTATGCATGATGGGCCAGCCGCCTAACTGGCTAAAGTATCAGTCGTTACGCATTTGATCGCGAACGGTGGTTCGAAACTCACTAACCATGATTTTTATGATTTTAGTTTTTATAAAGCAGAGAGAAACAAGGGCATTTTGTAACTTACCGAAAACGCGGTGGCAGGGGCCGTAATAAATAGGAAACCCTAGGGGCGTTCTAGTCAAAAGGTTGGGGTATATAATAATATTTATGGACACCCTAAACTACTCCTAACACTAAACGACCCAAAGGCCACCTCCAAGGGTGCAGATAGTATAACAACACCTTAATTGTTGTTATACTAACAACAGGACATAATAGTAAAATAACAATAAATAATAAATTATCAATAACAAAAACTAAATTCTTAAGCGTGTTTTATCTCTCTCCCCAGCAACAGCGGCCAGATCTATACCTTTTAACAACAATATTTTGTTCTTCTCCGGCGCCAATCCTCTGCCATCATCGCGCCATCGCACCAGTCGACTCTCTCCCGATCACAACCACGTTGCTGCCGACGAGTTCAGTGCGACGGCGATAGATACTGAGAGCGTCGCGACAGCAGAAGGCCCCTTTCATCCGCCGTTGTCGAATCCATAGCCACATCATCTCAGATCTGGAGTCGTAATATGTGGCGGCGGCGATTTGCGGCAGCTCTTCTGCCGGCCGTGGATGTCTTCGTCCATGTCTTCAACACTTAGACCAGAGATTTGATAGCTCCGGCGGTCCTTGTTGCCTTCGTGGAGGGAGAGATTCAATAGAGTCGTGACGGCGTTCTCCTGGGTCAACGGATTGCTGCACCGGAGAAGAGGAATTAACGCCGGATTCGCCGATTAATGCTCGATTGTTTGCCCGATTCTTCGCCAGGGGACGTAGCTTCGCCGCAGCGGAAACTTTGGATTCATCATTGTACGAGAAGCGCTCACAGGGGTCTTGGGAAGGATCAGTGCATTGGTTCAGTTCTATTTCTTCTACTCGATTATTAGTCTCTGTGCTTTGTGGGAATTGGATTTGTGATCTAGAATCCCTAAAGCATTTTAATGGAGATGGATCACCATCCTGATTTGCGTGGTTACTGATTGGTACAAATAGAGGAGGAGGATGGTGGTGTTGGTGGTGGGCATTTGAGCAGGAAGTTTTGTTTTGTATATTCCACATTCCAAAGTTCGTAGGGCTTTCACTTTTGAGCATCTCTCTTGTGGCGGCCTCTCTAGATGAGATGATGAGAATACCATCATCATCGTTCTAGAATCACAATTTGGGAGAGCAGCGCATGGTTGATCAAGTGCTTCTGTATGTCCTCCATGGTAGTCAAACCTAAATGTGTAACGTGGGATGTAGAGAATTTGCCATTACCCTAAGCTTTCTGTTAGTTTCATATGTTGCATTTCATTTTGATTGTCAAGCCTTCTTCATCACTAATTCCCCTGTCTGCTTACATTAGTTGTGTATGATTGGATTTTATTAGGATTATGTCATTTGGATTCATATCGGTTGTGTAGTGGTACTTGAGGGAACTGCATATGTTTCTTTTAGTTATATGGATGTAAGTAGTAACTTGCAAGTAGCAACTCAAATGATGATGCTACAAATTTTGGTTGTGTGTTTCTCCATCAGGCCACAAAAATATGGCAAAAAATCGTTTAATGCATACCTCAAATCTTTCAAACATATTATTAAAGCACACAACAAATCACCTAATATATACCACAAATCGCCTAAAACATACCAGAAACACCACAAAACAAAACACAAATATTTCTAAAGCGCACTAGAAATTTCATAATACAAACCACACACACGGTAAAGTAAACAAAAAACGTCCTAATGCAGACCACAAATATATTAAAACAAACCAAAAACCTCGCAAAGCAAACCACAACAGTTTCGACAGCACACCAGAACCTTCTTAATGCAAACCAGAAACTTACTAATGCATACCACAAATCTCCTAAAACAAACCACAAACCTCACAAATCAAACCATACAATTTCGAAAGCACACCATAAACATCTTAATGCAACCTAGAAACATGATAAAGCAAACCAGAAACCTCACAAAGCATACTACAAATATTCCGAAAGCACACCAGAAATACAATAAACCAAACCAGAAACCTCCTAATGCAGACCACAAATCTCATAAAACAAACCACAAACCTCACAATGCAAACCACAACATTTACGAAAACACACCAGAAACCTCCTAATGCAAACTACAAACACAGTAAATCAAACCACAAAAAAACAAACCAGAAACGTCTTAATGCAGACCACAAATATATTAAAACAAACCAAAAACCTAACAATGCAAACCACAAAGTTTTTGAAAGCAAACCAGAAACTTCTCAATGCATACCACAAACACGATAAAGCAAACCAGAAACTTCTTAATGCAAACCACAAACATGATAAAGCAACCACAAAAGGAATACGAAAATATGAGAAACCAAACCATAAATCTCACAATGTAGACCATACATCCGGTCTTCGTTGACCGTTGACCGGTCAACGAAGACCGTTGACCGTTGACCGGTCACGAAGACCGTTGACCGGTCAACGAAGTTCGTTGACCGAACTCCGTGAGCAGATTCCGACGCCGATAGGCATATTCCGGCCCCGTGACTAGATTCCGACGCCGGTAAGCATATTCCGACTCCGGTAAGCATTTCCGACTCCGGTAAGCATATTCCGGCCACAAAATAGCATATTCCGGCGACAAAAAGCATATTCCGGTGACCGGCGACCATTTTCCGACGACCGGTGGCAGAATTCCGGACCAAATTTTTGGGCAGAAAATAAAAAATATTTTTTTTATTTTTTTTTATTTATTTTTTAAACATATTTTTCATAATGACAATTATACCCCTGTTTTGATTTTACACTAGGTCAACTCAACTAATAAAAAGTCATCACATCCCTAGCTTCCTATTGGTTGGGGACTAGTGTTGTTACAATAACAACACAATGGGTGTTGTTACAATAACCGGTCCCCACCTCCAACCTCTCGTCCCTCACTACTCCTCTCACCCCTCTCTCTCATCTTCTCTTCTGGAAGAAACGGCGAATCTTAGTCAAACAACGCCGCCCTATTCTCTCTCACTTCCCTCGATTCTCCTCTGTTCTTTCTCGTTCCCTTCTCTTTTCCAGAAGAACCCAAAATCCTAGCCGCTTGAACTCCCGCCTCCTCTTAGACAAGAAAAAACCAAAGGAAAATCCTCTCTACACGGACCAAAGACACCAAAACGAAACTTCTCTAACTCTCTTCGATCAACAGACGCAAGAAACGACTCGGCTCCCTCAGATCGACCAGCAAATAGCGATCTTGGTAAGATCCTAGCCTTGCATTTAGATTTTTTTTAGTTATATCATAAACCGGGTTCTGACTTATTTTATCATGGGTTTTTCTTTTGACGAGGGACGGGATTGCCGGCGATGGGGGTTTGTCTCGGCGATGACGACGATCGACAACCAGACAAAAATGTATGAGGAGATCTGGGTAAGGTTTTTTGTTTGCATGTAAGATTTTTTACAATTTCGATTTGATTTTAGGGTTTTCGAGGTTCTAACCCTATTTCTGGTTTATTTTTTTGGAGATCGACTCGGTACCAAGGTGGGATTCTCGATTCGCCCTCTACTGCTCTCGATCTACCATTTCTATTTGGAACGGAGGCGATGACGAGGGGATTACCCTATGGTAAGATTTTTAGACATGCGAAACTTATTTTTTATTCTGGATTTTTGGAGTGGCCAAGTTTCTGACCTCGTTTGATCTTTTTTTTTGTTGCTTTTGGTTATCTATCGAGGGAGGAGATGAAATGTGGGTGCCAGAGGAGAAAGTGGTCTCGCTATCGGCGAGAACCGCCAGCAATAGGGTGAGAGGACCGGTGAGTTTGGATTTTTCTTTTTTTTTCTGTTTATTTAGATTTGGGTCGGTACTAACCTTCTACTTTTTTGTTTTGGCAGGATGAGAGAAGTGGGCAGGTTTGGGTAAGGATCTCCTAAACTCAGATAATGTGATTAGGGAATTTGAACTAAAAAAGATTATATGATTTTAGGATAGCTAACAGATCTGTGTTTTCAATAAAAAAACTGGTTATGTATGAGTTTGTATGATTCTGAAATGGTATTTTTTTGGACTCCACTTAGTATGGTTAGAGGGTAAAAATATGAAAAGGGGATTTGCTTGTTATTGAGTTTTGAATCTGATAGTTTTGATCCAAACAAAATTTGATAGAAAATGAGGCTTTTTGCATATGTGCCTTTGATGAAAGACGGTTTGGATATCCTCGGTTTAAAGTTTACAATTCACGGATTGTCTTCTACCTAAACTAAGTAGTAAAAATGGATCTTGGTGTAGTGAAAATAGAGATGACAACTTTTAACCTCTATAAATCGCCGCCATTGCTTGATTCTGCTAGATTTTAGATTTTAGAAATCTGAATTATGTTTTGTGTGGATGATCTTCGTTGGATCTGGATCCAAGGTGATCCATTGAATTCTAAAGCGTGGCTTTTGTTTGTACCAAAATATGTTATTAGTTGATTTTAATTTGCTTGTATGTATGTGTGGCTATGAAAGCTACCTACTAATCCTAAAAATATGGAATCTAAACATTACTAAGATTTAAAACAAAATCCAATTTCATGGATAGTTAGCTAAATCGGTTTATAGATTGGCGTAGCTAATAATAAGCAGAAGAAAATTTAATGGGAGTGATTAATGAAACTTATATGAGCAGATCTTGGTAAATAGAGTGTTTGACTATCAAGTAGCTTGTAAAGGAAAATGCTTGAGTATAAATTTGCAAATAGATGGATGATTATAACATCAGAATGATTGTATAAATTTGATAAAAATGAAAGATGGAAGTTGATACAAGTACCAACTTGAATTTCAAGGCCTAAGAATGGCCTTTTCCTGCAACGATCTTCAAATATGCTCCTTCAATCCCATAGTATCCCCACTAAACTTTCGGCTAAGAGCAAGAAAAAAAAAAAATATCTTTGGGATGTCAATTGTAACACCTTCCCACATTGAAAAAGCACGGGAGAGATCCATGGTTCATAAGTAAGAAAATGACCTTAACTAACAAGACGCGTTTTGGGGTGAAATGGAGTTCTTGTGAGAACTCCGAAGTTAAACATGCTCAGGTTGGAGCACTGCAAGGATGGGTGACCTTATGGGAAGTCACCTTGATATGCACCCCAAGGAAAATCTGTGCGGGTGTAGAGGCCCAAAGCGGACAATATCTTGTCGCGAAAAGGTTCGGGTGTTACATCAATATTTCTATTTTTGTAGAGTGTTTTTCTCCTTGAATTCGTCCCCCCCCCCCCTAGTACAAGAGCTGGGAAGCTCTTCTTATAGCAAAACCGGCCGTCACGTGTCGTTCTGTAATTCGGCCCTTGAGGTTGCTTCTGCAAGAATTCTACCTCCCTATGCAGTCGGTTGTGGATAGGGTTGGTGCCTTGATTTTAGGCCGAGTAGTTTGGGCCTTGATCTTGGGCCGAGTAGTTTGGGCCAAACCGATCTGTGGCTTTGAGCAGACCTGGGCTTAAGGCAACCTATTTTGGGTCTTGCATCTGGACCTGGAGTTGTATTCGAATTGGGCTTCGAATCTGATTTTTTACTAATTGGTCTCTTACTATTATTATTATTATTATTATTATTATTATTATTATTATTATTATTTTGCAGGTACCTGGGCTTGGTTGACATAAAAAAAAACTGGGCCAGTGGACCTGATTTATGTTTCAAAGCTCTACTTTATTTGTAGTTCTCTCTTGTAATTGTATGTAATTACGATCCTCCTTTCATCATTATAGATGTAATTTTTGAAGCAATGTACAATGTAAGAAAATCTAATGGCAAAGTATATTTTATTTTTCATGATTTTGTTTCCATTAATTGTAATCTATATCGAATGCCAAACCATGAGTGTACTAAATTCCTAATGACTTGAAATAGATAATTATTCATTTATATTGACTCACCACTGCTAGTCTCAACCAATATCGACTACACTTTCTTTTCAAATATAATTGTAGCGCAATGTTACAATCAATATTTTTGTTAGGAGAACGATTATCCCGGACAAAATGTGCTGTTTACCGATGGCCCCTTTGTATATCTCTTTGTATAAAGAGTTATACCAAGTTTCTATAAAGACACCACATTTTGAAAACTGAATATCTCAGAAGTAGAAATTGAATTGATCTTTGGTAATAACGATGTATCCAAACTGTTAAGATGATGGTGGCCAAACTATATAAGAAAATGGCAGGGATAAATCAAACTACCATTTGGTAACAACGATATACTCAAGTTGTTTGTGATAGAAATTAAACTGATCATTTTGAATCGTGCTAGCTATGAAATCAAGCTAACCATTTTGTAACCATGATGTAATCAAGTTTTCTGTGACAGAAATCAAACTGAACATTGGCAAAAGCGCTAGTGATAAAATCAAGCTAACCATTTTGCAACAACGATATACTCAAGTTGTATGTGGTAGAAATTGAACTGAACATTGGCGAAAGTGATAGCGATAAAATCAAGCTAAGCATTTTGCAACAACGATGTACTCGAGTTGTCTGTGGAAGAAATCGAGTTGGTCAATGAGAAAGGTGATAGCTATAGGATCAAGCTAATCATTTGGGTAACCATGATATGCTCAAGTTGTCTAATATTGAAATCAAATTGATCAATGTGAAAAATGACACCGAGAAGATCATGCTAATCATTTTGCAAAGGATCTTGTACTCAAATTGTTTGTGATAGAAATCAAATCAAACAATGAGAAGATTCCAGCAGTAGAGGTCAAGCTAACGATTTTGTAAAGGATATTGTACTCAAATTGTTTGCGATAGAAATCCATTCAAACAATGAGGAAGACGTCAACGATAAAGATCAAGCTAACGATTTGTACTCAAATTGCTTGTGATAGAAATCAATTCGAACAATGAGGATGATGTAAGCGATAAAGATCAAACCAACGATTTTGTAAATGATATTGTACTCAAATTGTTTGTGATAGAAATCAATTCAAACAATGAGGAAGGTGTTAGTGATAAAGATCAAACTAACGATTTTGTAAATGATGATGTATTCAAATTGTTTGTGATAGAAATCAAATCAAACAATGAGAAGGTGCTAGCGATAAAGATCAGGCTAACAGTATTGTAAGGACGATTTACTCAAATTGTCTATGATAGAAATCAAATAGAACAATGAGGAAAATGACATCGATAAGATCAAGCTAATCATTTTGTAAATGATGATGTACTCAAACAGTTTGTGATGGAAATCAAACAAACAATGAGAAAGTGTCAGCCATAAAAATCAAGCTAACGATTTTGGTAAAGGATTTTGTACTCAAATTGCTTGTGATAGGATTCAAATCAAGCAATGAGAAGATGTTAGTGATAAAGATAAAACTAATGATTTTGTAACAATGTACTCAAATTACTCGTGATAGGAATCAAGTCAAGCAATGAGGAAATGTTAGCGAGAAAGATCAAGCTAACGTGTAGTAAATGCATAGTGGTATTTCGCATGAAAAAATTTCATGTAAATTTAGAAAGACATTTTAGGAATTTTAGGAAATGATAGTGATGCATAGCAGGTCACTTTGATGTATGATGATGTTGTGTAATGGATCTCGGAATAATTTTAAAAATGATTGTATGATGTGTCATGCTAATGTAGTCATGAACGTTGAGTGAAAAGAGGATATGATGCATTTGACAATGCTATGAAAACTATGTTGCTTTATTTTTTGTTTACCGTCTTGTTTTTGCTCGGGGTTCCTTTAAATTGCTCAACTACTAGGAACTGCCATTTCCTTTTTGTTAAACTTGATCTTCAGGTTTTGCTTATATTGGAGAGACTTTCAGCTTGCTCTCTTGAAACTTATCTTTGTGGTGGTAGTTGTGCGAATATATGCTTTGTAAGGTGAATTGATTATATATGCCGCCTTAATCCTCTCGTTGGTCAAGCTTAGAGCGACTTTCGGCTTGTTGTCTCGATATAACTTCATCATGGCAGTGGTGTGATGATTTACTTTGTGGGGTGAGCTGAAGATGTCTACTGCTTCATCCTCTTTGTCGGCAAGGTATGGCCCACATGTTTATGAGTCGTGTAATTCTCGATCAGTATGGTATAGGAGGACTCCTTTCTTGCTATGCATTTGAAGTATAATTGATTGGCTGGTTGACTTAATGAGATCTGAATGTTCTCAAACTCCGTGAGATTTCTCCATTAACTAATGAGTGAAAAGTTGATTAAGCCAATTCTCGGGTCCTCAGACTCCCCTTCTTCCAAGGTGGACAATTTTTGCCTGCGAGGATCTGTTATTCATTTTCTATTCTTCGGAACAAAGATTGACTATATCAATCTTGACTTAAGACGAAAGCAAAAATGTTTGAAAACGTTTATTAGATAATTAAAATTGAAAGCCATATCAAGACTTTGCTTTCGAGCGGTGTGTGCAAACTGGAGAAAACCGTATTTGTGTGGTGGTTGTCATGTTGACAAATTTGGTTTTCTTTTTAATAAGAGAAATTTAAGCCAAGCCACGAGAATATCAGTAAGCTCTCGCTCTCACTCTTGCTGTCATTATGAGGATATCACCAAGCTCTAGCTCTCACTCTTGATTTCAGTTTCACTCATCCCTATAGGTGTTTTGAGTTTACGACACTTCAGCTACCATTAAGATTCTGGTCACTTTGAGATGTCTTCTTTTATGCTAATGGACAACTGTGTTCCTTGTGGAAGCCCTTGGTATGATTTATTTAGGAGACCTCCATATGGCTTCGTCGCAGACGTTTTTAGTCTCCCATGAAAGAGGCGTTTGTTCGATATGAGTCTCCTTGTTCTTGAAGTGTAGTTTATTTAGATGGGTAGCGGGTATATGAAATTTTGACATTATCAGTATAAAGCCTCTCGAAGAGGGATTTTTTCTTTGCCCCCAAAGTATGAGATTGACTTGATTGATTAAGAATCACTATTATCTGGATCTTTTTGCTGACAAGTCTTGTTCGAAAATACTGGTCGATTTTTCTGGGAATGTATCTTCAGCTGGGTTTGCCCCCCAGTATTTTTCACTAGCCAAGGCTATGATTTTTGTGAGTGCAATCTGGATTGGGACTTGTCGAGATCCTTGTTTGGCCTCTAAATATTGAATGCTGTGGATTTTCACTTTCTGGCTTTCTTTCAAAAATGATGAGTACCTTGGATGATGTGGTTTTGGCTATAAAGGCTTTCTTATCATGGAAGTTTCTTGCTTGAAGGTCCTCATTGTTGTCTCTTGAGGTTGATTGGCAAAGATCTTGGCTTGGTACAGATAGTTGGTACTTCAAATGCTAAACCGGGGCACCCAGATTGTAAGTCCCACGATATTTTGTTTGGTTTTCTTTTGTTTTTTTTGTGTGTGCGAGACATACTTGACTTTGTAATGCCCCCATATAGGTTTTACTTGTATTTGGTAGGACGATTATCGAAAGGTAGAGAGAGTCTTCTTGATGATCAATGATGTGAGTGCCACTTCTCAATAACTAGATTAAATTGGTTATTCTTTTTGGTAAAAGTGGGGATGTGACACGCTAAAACACAACACCAAACTGCGACCAAGTGTAATCGCAGTCCGGAAATGCAGTAAGTGGCAAGCTCTATTTGTCAACCCGGGATCTAGATCTACTGCCTACTTCGTGATTATCTATTATCTAGAAAACTAAGTCGAGTGATTGTGATTTTAACTAAAAGCAGTAAGAAAGCAGAAAATGGTTCAAAGTTCTTTAGCAAGGGAAGATTCACTCGGGAATGAGTCCCCCTAGCTCCTTAGTTAGGTCGAGGTTGTAGTTACCCTGGGTTGATTAACTGTTGATTAAACTACGGAAGATCCGACAGCAGCTTGGAATCTCTTAAGCAGACCAAGCCATCTCAGGCAGGCTAACCGGCAGGCGACTAACCTTCACCGGGATAGACTGCTGAGGCAATAAGCACGGAACTCCACTACTGAAATTGGGTTCCAGTACAAAGCAGTAAATCGATTAACTCTCGTATAACCAATCTACCACTACCGACTGATGAAGCTCTAACAACCTAATCAGATTCTATCTATCTCAGGTTGCAGCAGAATTCAAGAAAATGATCATACTTCAATTGACTCAATGAATCATGCATCAATTGATTATAACCAATCAGTATATCAATCCCAAGTCATTACAATCAAGATTCCTAACACATGGAACTAGGGTTCTTCATACCCAAGTGAGAGAAGGTTCTACTCCATAGAGAGAGAGAGAGGAAAATAGAAATCAGAGTAGTCATACTCATAAGGATGAGGATAATCTGCTCTGGGATGTCAATCTTCACTCCTGGGGATGCAATGGGCTTCAATGGTAAGAAATCCACTCCAAATAGCTCTTATGGTTTGTTATTCGCACTTTCTCTATCTAAAGCTCTGTTTTTTGCTCAAAAACTCGATTCCCTCTCCTTAGGCTCGAAATTGGGTTAAAACCCAGAATTTCCCGACCACACGGCCGTGTGGTTTCCCAGTCTGCCCGTGTAGTAAAAACACGGCGTTCCATCTAATGAGCTTCAAGCACGCTGCACGGCCAGAAATGCACGGCCGTGTGGAATCTCGGCCTGACCGTGTGAGCTCCCAAGAATTTCTACACGGCCTCAAGGGACCCAGTACACGGCCAGTGTGTCTTGCCCGCGTAATGGGATTCCACATGGCCAAACCACACGACCGTGTGGCTGCTAGGTCTAGCCGAGTGGATTCCTCAGCTTCTCGCCAAACGTCCAACTTTCGTCCAATCGACCCCGAACTCGTTCCCAAACTTCCAATCACGTACTAGGACTTGAAATAACACAAACGAGAATAACCTAGCGTGAAATCGCCTAAGATACGAGAAATGAGGCTCAAACGACATAAGAATGGTGGATAAAACATGTGTATATATCAAGTCGTCAAATTCCCCACACTTAACCGTTTGCTTGTCCAAGCAAACCTGACTCAAACCAATGCAAATCTCCAAACCTTTATAGAAACTTGCAACCACGATCGTCGGTAGAGGACGTTCTAAGTCATTTAGCCGCTTACGAGGTGAACCAATGCACAAGACACCTCTGATAGCATCGTATTTGCACGTGTTTTCACCCTGGTTTCCTGTCCATTTTGGCTCAAATTGATTGTTCCGTGGCCTATTTTACGCTAGGTTGTGTTGTTTTGTCGTATTTCAGGTCCTAGCAAGTAAAGAGGTGCATAGGCGCAAGTTTCGGGTCATTTGGAGGTCAGATGGCGATTCACAGAAGGAATTACGGGCAGCCCCTGCCAAATTACGACCGTAATTGGTCAGGGCATGCCCGTAAAACAATTGCCGAGCCTTTTCCCCAGAATTTCTTCTCGGTGATAAAATTACGGGCAAGCCTCCAGTAAATTACGACCGTAATTCCCAAATTACTGGCGGTAATTGGGAAATTACGGGCGTATCTCCTCCTCCTTCAGTTTAATTGAAACGTGCGTTTTGGGGAAAATTACGGGCAGGACGTGATTACGGCCGTAATTCAGCCCGTAATTCGCCCAGAGTCGGGTTTTTGGAGGCAGATTCGAGCCAAGGAAGAGGTATTCGAGTTTCTAGAGCAAAACAGAGTTTTAGAGAGAGAAAGAGCGAAGAACAAACCCTAGGAGCTATTTTGGAGTGGATTTCTCACCATTGAAGCCCATATTGCGTCCCCAGGAGTGAAGATTGACATCCCAGAGCAGATTTTCCTCATCTTTATGAGTATGACTACTCTGATTTATGTTTTCTTTTCTCTCTCTATGGAGTAGAACCTTTCTCTCACTTGGGTATGAAGAACCCTAGTTCCTTGTGTTAGGGATTTGATTGTAATGACTTGGGATGATTATACTGTTTGATTTTAATCGAATGATGCATGTTTATTGAATTGATTGAAGTCTGATAAGCTTTTCTTGATTTTTGCTGCAACCTGAGATAGATAGAATCTGATTAGGTTGTTAGAGCCTCTTCATTCGATAGTAGGAGATTGGCTATACGAGAGTTAGCCAGTTTACTGCTTTGTACTGGAATTCAATTCCAGTAGTGGAGTTCTGTGCTTATTGCTTCAGCTTTCTATCCCGGTGAAGACTAGTCGTCTGCCGGGTAGTTAGACTGAGAGGGCTTGGTCAGCTTAAGAGATTCCAAGCTACTGTCGGATCTTCCGCAGTCTAATCAACAGTGAATCAACCCAGGGGAATTACAATTGAACCTAACTAAGGGGCTAGGGGGACTCATTCCCGAGTGACTCTTTCCTGCTTTTGAAAACCGAACCATTTCCTGCTTTCTTACTGCTTTTGCTTTAAACAACAATCACTCGATTTAGTTAGCTAGATAATAAATCATCACGGAGTAAGCAGTAGATCTAGACCCCGGGTTGATAATAGAACTTGCCTGTTACTGCATTCCCGGACTGCGATTACACTTGGTCGCAGTTTGGTGTTGTGTTTTGGCGTGTCAAGTTTTTGGCGCCGTTGCCGGGGACCCTCTAGGTTATTGGGGAAACGTGATAATTTGTTACTCTAGC